>CM059258.1:17371048-17700546 GCA_030347555.1 Lablab purpureus | reverse complement strand
ACGATTGTCATGTTTTCATGGAGTGTTTACTACCAATTGCATTCCGTTCTTTGCCTGATTTTGTTTGGAATGCCATTGTTGAATTAAGTCGATTCTTTAGAGATCTATGTTCTAATACATTGAGGCTAGATGATGTTACTTAGAATGCAAGAAAATATACCAATCATAATATGCAAGTTGGAAAGAACCTTCCCACCAGGTTTCTTTGATTCAATGGAACACCTTGTGGTTCATCTTCCTACAGAGGCAATATTGGGTGGTCCTGTTCAATACCGATGGATGTATCCATTCGAAAGGTAATGACCCTCTTATTAATTTCAATGTTCATAACCATTCTACAATACCTAAAAGTTATTATGTGTTGTAGGATGATGGGGGATGCAAAGCGTGCGGTGGGTAATTTGGCAAGAGTAGAAGGATCAATATGTGCATTTTACATACATCGTGAGATAACATATTTTTGTTCTCACTATTTTAAATCTGTAAGTTTGTTGTCCAATACAAATTTGAGAAATGATCCTCGCACTACTTCAAATGAAGGAGCCCACCTAACATTGTCAATTTTGAACAAATCTGGGCGCCCTGGTGGATCGTGCAAAGATTATTGGTTAAGTGATGATGAATTTCGTTCAGCTCATGTCCATATTCTCATAAATTGCAATGAGGTTAAACCGATACTTGAGTAAGTTAAGTACCTCCTAATTTATATCCATCATTTCATATAGGATACTTCTGTCGGTGACTTTATCTTCCAATTTTAAGTTTGTTTCTTCAACTTCATTCCATCATCGACAAAGAAGCTTCAAGGAGTATACACTAACACTTTTCGGAATGGTTTAAGAACTATGTAAGTGTTACGTCAATCATACGTACTTCACTTTCATTAATATACTCAATTTACAACTAATGTATGCATATTCAGATTTTTTGTAGAATATAATGTTATAATGATCCTTATATCTAAAATTTATTTAAGTAACCATTTTAGCTTGTTATTACATATGGAAGGGCATTAAATGATTAAACACATATTTTAAATGATTTATTTTATTTTTATTATGTTAAGAATTATTTCTGAAATTTTAAATAATTATTTTTACATTTGTATATAAAGGAGAATTACAAGATATGAGATGATGCGTATCGATCATACATATATCTAAATGATTGCGTAATTATTATATTTAAAATTATTTCTAGAGCCTAATGAGATTTTACGATTATTTATATGTAAAATGAATAAATATGATAATACATATATCTAAATGATTACTTTAATTTATGAATAGTGTGAAATAATAAGGATAATTAATAAAGAGAAACTCTATTTTATCATGTTAAAAATATAAATATATTTAGTGAATATAAGACAATGTAATAGTCATGGCATAACCTTTATGTATATATGAGTATATATTATGGAGTACGCAATGGGTAAAAAGTACGCATGATGTATATTTAATTAATAATTTCATATGTCAGATGAGAGTAAAATACACCTCTATATCAAAGCTGGTATCGAAGTTAATTAAATATTATCAATTTTATAATTTATTGTCACATCTAAAATGAATAAAAAACTCAAGTATATATTTTATCAGAAGAATCTTGAAATAAATAAATGCAGAATGGAAGGAAAATTAGACACTATCATCCTGTGTGCTGCAACCAACAAGTACAGATCAAACCAACAGGTAATATACTAAAGAAAGTTAGGAAGATAACTCTTATTTAATGCAATCACTCATTAATGGAAATATAATTATTGCAAGAAGAGCCACTGTTGCGCCGTAATAACATTTGGACTATCTTTATATATAATGTTAAAATATATGAGAATGAAGAGCTACTATGAGTTTCCTTTGTAACGAAATCTTCAACAAGGCTTCTTAGTGTTTCAGCTGTTCTCCTGTCTCCTTTCTTTTATGTCTTAATTCTCCTTAGAAGGAAGAAAAGATTGTGTTCTCTAACTTTCTCTCGAGTTCTCTCCTTTGAAAACCACTATCTCCTCTCTCAGTTCTAGGTTTTCAGTAACTCTCAGCACCCTCTCTGCTCTGAGTTTTCTCCTTCAACAAAATCCCCCTTCTTCTCTATTCTTGTACCCCTGTTATATCGTTGAGTGAAGAGAACAAAATAAGTAAAATAAGTAAAATGAATGAGTTAGTGGAGACAGGTAGTGGAGAAATATGGGGAGAATGGGCAACTGAAGATTGGAAGGAGACCGAGAGGAAGTGAGTTATTGTAAAATAAAAGGAGGGAGAAAAGAAAAACAGAAAAATAAAATGAAGTAATGAAGACTAAAGAATTTATGATATATTTAAATTACAGATTTTCTCCTTTTATTTTAAATTATCAATTGTGTATGTAAACTCTTACTGCAACATTTTAAAAGTAATGAATGAATAGTTCAATCAAGATTATAATAATAATAAACAAAAGGGTAAAAAGTGAAATGAGACCACCCTTACCGCTTACATAATTTTAAAATGGCCATGTTTCAGTACCATCCCCTGACTCTATTTCAAAAGGAATGTATTCCTCATTATTGCTACGAAAGGAAGAAAAGGAAATTGCTCATGTCTCACTCCATTATATGTGTAAATAAATCATACTCAAGTTATGAGTGTATTAAATTTGCTTTCGCATTCAAATAAACCATGCACAAGAATAAAAAAAAAACATGTATTCATGAGCTCTTATTCGTGCATGCTAACTCAAGAGAAATTGGTGCGCTTATATAATTAGAACTCGTCCCTGTTCATCCTTTACGTGATGTACCCACATGTATAAGAAAACATGCAGACATGCAAATGTATAAAATAAACCATCTACAAACTCTACCGTTATGAACCAGAATAGCGGGAAACATATCATTGCAGCAAGGTTATACACACCAATACAATCATACATTCCACACTCAAGCTTTTATTCGAAACACAACAATTAATGAAATCATATCAATATAAATGTATTCATCACTCTTAGTGTGACCTTTCCTCTTATTCAACATACAACCTCATGAGTAAAGAAGAAAAGACAAAAACCTTTAGTGTGATCTTTTCTCTTTCTAATGCTTCTTCTTGTTTGCCTTTTCCGTTTCTGCGAATCTGCTTTTTTAGGTTTTCTCCCTGTGGTTCCCCCAATCTGATTTCTCCTTCCCCTATTTATAAGCTAGGTGAAGAGAGAGAGAGAAAAAACTGAAAAACTTGAAACAGAGTTGGGAAGTTGAGAAATATATGGAGAGAGTGGAAGAGATAATGGGTATCATGGGAGAGAGAAAAAGTATTTTGTTGATTGTGGGAGGATTGAGGATTAGGTAAAATAAAGGAATAGAAAAATATATATATATAAATGAAAATAAAAATAAATAAATAAATAAATAAAAATAAATAAAAATAAATAAATAAATAAATAAAAATAAAAATAAATAAAGTAATATTAAATAATGACTTGTACTTAAATATTTTTATTTTAAATTATAAACATTATTTAATATTTTTAAATATTTATTATTTAATGAATTTGTTTGTTAAAATAAGTAGAAATATATTTGAATATATACTCTTTTCTATATTTTTAATTTAACCTTTTGAATTCTTTAAAATTTTGTTTCTTTAATATTTTTCTAATTAATTATATTATATTTTTTCGATATATTTGACATATTTTAAAAGTAATTGGACGAAATTGGGTGTTGACAGTTGCCCTTTTTACTTAACTTTGCTTAATAGTATGAAAATAAGTATTCATCTTATTATAGTAAAAGTTAAGTAAAGATAGAAACGCCAATTTTGTTCAGATATACATATAAATGCCAACGAAAGCTGGGCTTTGGGATGCAAGTGCCAATCGTAAACTGGGCTTAGTATGAAAATGTTAGTTGCAGCTGGGCTGGATCTGCTGGTGCCAGTCGTAAATTGGGCTTGGTATGCAGGTGCCAATCATAAGCGGAGCTTGATATGCAGGTTCCAATTGTAATCTGGGCTTGATATGCTTGTGTCAGTCATAAGCTAGGCTTGACATGCCCGTGCGAGTCGTAAGTTGGGCTTGATATGAGGTGTCAGTCGTAAGCTGGGTTTGGTATGCAGGTTCCAATTGTAAGCTGGGCTTGATATGCCTGTGCCAGTCGTAAGTTGGGCTTGATATACCCGTGCCAGTCGTAAGTTGGGCTTGATATGAGGTGCCAGTCGTAAGCTGGGCTTGATATGCCCGTACGAGTTGTAAGTTGGGCTTGATATGAGGTGCCAGTCGTAAGCTGGACTTGATATGCAGGTTCCAATTGTAAGTTGGGCTTGATATGCCCGTGCCAGTCGTAAGCTGGGCTTGATATACCCTTGCTAGTCGTAAGCTGGGCTTGATATGAGGTATCAGTTGTAAGCTAGCTTAATATGTAGGTGTCAGTCGTAAACTAGGCTTGATATGCAAGTGCTAGTCGTAAGCTGGGCTTAATATGAAGGTACCAGTTGTAAGTTGGGCTTGATATGCAGGTGCCAGTCATAAGCTGGGCTTGATATGTCTGTGCCAATCCTAAGCTGGGCTTGATATGTAGATGTAAATGTCAATGAGACATGAAGATTCATGGGTGCAAGAGATAGAACAAAAAGACAAATTTTTGTTGTATATATTTCTTTGGTTTATGCTTTTTATACATAAAGACATGTATTTTGAATCAGTTGTTCTCCTTGTGATCATCAAATTCATATAAGTTCGTCATTTGCTTTTTTTTCATTCTTGATGAGTCATCATTTATGGAATTTCATTCTTCTTGAGAATAAAATCAAGAAATGTCATGATTCTTATGGTCTAATGCAATAATTGAGGTGTCATACACGTAACACTTTCTTCGAAAGCATTTCTTAATGCATGCTCGAATAAACTTGTTTGGAAACAAGAGTAGCTAGACAAACTCAAGCTCAATATGGAGTAAATTCGAAATTGAATCAAACTATTGTAAACACAAGAATATGAGTGGAATGGTTTGAAAGAAGTTTGTATGACTTACAATGTGTAGAGAGATGGTCTTTAATACAACCTAACAGGTTGGATTCAAAGTAGGCCCTAGGGATGAAACTAACAAATTTGCCCCAATTTTGACTCCTATTGGTGAAGTTTAAGGTTAAGGTGTGAGTAGACAAAAACAAGGATTGCCCTAGTGTGATTTTCATTTATTTGACTTATTGTTATGATGGTGTTCCCCACCATTTGAGGCATTCTAAACATATTTTCATTCATTTGAGTTTTAGGAATGTACTAGTAGTCAAGTAATTTTATCTTATAATTAAGATTTATGAAAATCAGAACAACCATTTTTCAATCAGCGTGGACTTTATTAGACTTGTAATGTGGCTGGGGGTTAAAAAGGTTATGAAAAAAGGATATGAAAGCTCAAATAAGTGTTTATGGATTATTTGCAATAGGATTATCAAGTAGTGCACCCAACACTTTCTTTTCATCAACATTTATTTTCTTCTCTTCTTTTCTTATGATGTATTTTCTCTTTCTTTTCTTTTTTCTTTGTCAGATGCACAAGATGTCAACCATGTGTTAGCTTTTGATGTGGACATAATCCTTGCTTTGAGGGTAACTTGAAAGAAAAAGTATTATTTTTTGACTCAAAGGGGTAACAACGAATACATATTTTATTGGATAAAGAAACATGGTTACACATCATCTCAAATCATGATTGCCTTTTTTCACAAAGATTAATCCTAAGAAAAAAAATTTGATGGCTTTAGTACATACCACTTTCTTGTCCTTATTTTGCCTAGACAACCCTTATAGGTTTTTAGTCTAGCGGACTTTCTTTATTTTCAAAATATATTGTTACAGACCTCAAATATTTTTTAGCGAGTCATAGATCAATACTTAGACGGGATAAATAGGCCCTAGTGTGAGGTTCTTTTTCTTATTTCAGGCTACGATAATACTTTCTAAGAGAAATTCTTTTGCTTTTCAAGAAGGGGAGAGGATAGAAGATTCTGAGTGATATGCATAAGAATACTTCAAAGAAGATATTAATTTATGGTCCTCTATTAAAACAATAGACCAAGAAGAGAGATGACATTCCAAGGCATTATTCTCTATTTTATCTCCTCTTTTTATTGTGTTTTGAACATCATGAATTTGATGATTTGTTAAGAAGAACAATCAACTCAATAGACAATCTTTTTTTGTGTTTATTTATTTTGCGACACCCTTTAGAACTCGACTCAACCACGATTTCATGGAACTCACTTATTCCACGAACTAACCCCATTGTCTTAATTGATGAACATACATTTCTTCAACACCAAATCACCCTCGTGGAATTCTTGAGGACGAACTTTTTTCTCAAATGCTTTTTTCATCCTTCTTTGATACAGTTGGCCCTGACATATTGCATTTAGCCTCTTCCCATCAATAAGATTGAGCTGATCAAATAACGCTTGAAGTTCGAACTGAAGTTGTTATAAATAACGACAGTGTAAAAATCAAGAGGGAGGGTGAATTGGATTTTTAGAACAACTTTTTCCAATTTAAAATGAGTTTCCAGTTTTTAAGAGATACTTCTAAAAACAAGATTCGTATTTTCCTTAACGTTTGATAAGAGTAGTTAGAATAACAATCGTTAATAGGATCCGCAATAAAATAAAAAGATAGGAAAAGAGAGATAGAACACAAAGATTTATATTGGTTCGGATTTAGCCAATCCTATGTCCAGTTCCCAATCACCACAAACACGTGATGATCACCCCACTATGTTTAAATGAAATTACAAACACCAATCAGTGACACAATGTAAAAACAATTAAAGATAAACAACAATACCTGCTTACACACACACTAAGGATGATCCCCATCTCTCTTGACACATAAGAGATGAACACACCTCCCTTTAGAACAGATCCAAGGGATGAATTACAACAATCAATAAACAGTAAAGAAAACACCTGATGAGTGCTGGATATGAAAGCTTAAGCACAATGTAATCACCACTTCCAAGAACTTAGATCAACCTTGAGAGAGCAAGAAAGCGGCTTTGAAAATCTTTAGCGCAAAAGCACTATATTTTCGTGTTTTATCATATGTGTTTAACCTAAGACATTGCCTTTCATTTTATAATTTGAAATCAGCTCAAAGTTTATATTCTTAGGTTGATTCAACATTGAATTCGCAAAAACGTCATATTTAATCGATTATATAAAAGGTGTAATTGATTATATCAGAGTAAAGCTGGAAAACATATTTTTCCTGATATAATCGATTAGATTAAGGCCATAATCCATTATATGAAACCCAGAAGCAACATAATCAATTATCAAAAACACTTAATCAATTCACTATCCCCTTCTTCTTCTTCTTCAACATCTTCAGCTGGTTGTTTTTCCTTTTGAAGAATCAGTGTTATCTTCTTCAGGAGATATATCTTCAATTTGCAGTTTCCTTTCTACACGATGTACTCTTCTATTCAACCTTGAAAGTCTTGAGCAAAGATCATCATAGTGTGAGATTTGGAGGTTTAGAATGTTGTCCATTCTTGAGTATATGTTAGCCTCCATGGAACCTGGTTGGGGTTGTTGTTGGTCATTGTCTTCATCTTCCTCCATTGGCGCCTCTTCTCCTCTTTGTCTAAAAACATTACCTTGTTCAATGAGGCCCATGTGGCGCAGAACACTTTTGCCTACTTTGTTGTTGCTTAGCAAAATCTGTTTTATTTCCCCTCTGAGATCTACTCCTTTGTATTCTAAAATCTTAGAAATAAACACTGAGTAGGGTAAAGCAAAAGTAGATAATCTTGTGGCTTTGAACATATTATCAAGAATAATGGCTGGCCAATCTATGCTAACACCATTGAAAAAGCCATACATCAATAGAATATCTTTTTTGGTTAGTTGAGCATGATTTGTGCCCCTAGCAGCAAGAATCCAAACAATAACATAATGAAGAATTCTTTAATTTAATTTAACATTACCAACTTTGTAGAGACTCTCTACTTGGAGGTTGTGATCTTTGCAGAATTTTCTGAATTCAGCAAGTTTGTTAAAACCTTCAAAACCATAAGTGATGTTGATGCCTCTTTCTGGTGATTGATAAACCAGCTATTGTTTGCCATACGTCTGCATCAAGATGAATTCGTACTCCTTTTACCTTGGTGCTTGGACTACCTGTACAAGAAGTTAAATTAAGGTAGAAAACTCTTACCAAGTCTGGATAGTAAGGACCTTCCATCTCTACAAAAGTCTTTAGGCCGCTGGAAACTAACATTTCCTGAAATGTAAAACCGTGAGATCTGAAGAAATCACAAGATAGAAATTTAGGTGCGAGAATTTTCCTATCTTTCCAGTGATTTATGTAAGCCCTTTGAAGATCTTCATCTAAAATCCATCCAGCAAGATTGGGTTGCCTTTCTTCATGTTCTTGTTGTTGGGAGGACATGAGTGCCTTGCCTCTTCTTCTTGAGGGCAACTTTCTCCTTCTTTGATCAACCATTAGATGAAAGAAAGAATGTAAAAGCACAAACAAGTCTAACAACACAAAATTATCAGAGAATTCGCACACACAAAATGACTTAGAAGTAGAAAAACAGCAAGGGTGAGAGAAGATGAAAGTAGCAGTTTGATTCTCAACCTTGGTATTTATAGACATGAAATCTGACTTCAATCCACTGAATTAATGCTAATATAGCCGTTGGGGAAGGAATATAGCCGTTGTAGGATGAAAATCACATGATTCAAAGCTCCAACGTTCAAAAATAGTGTGCAGAAAAACACAAAACATTGCATTTAATCGATTATGGGATAAACGTAATTGATTATTTGCATGCAAAATTTACTAGAAAATGAAAACCCAAAAAAATAATCGATTATATGTTTTACATAATCGATTAAATCACTCCTCAGTGCTTTTAATCGATTATAACACGAGCTAATCAATTATGAATGAAAACATTTTCACAAACAGCACTTTTAATCGATTACAATACGAAATCTAATCGATTATCTACGTGATTAAAATAGATTTTCATAAAACACATGATTAATATCAAAATTTATCAATAAACACAAATCAATAAAGAGATTTATCATCAAGAATACCTAGATCTCTTCTAAGCTCATAAAATCTATCTGTAGGCAAGGGTTTTGTAAAGATATCCGCTAGTTGATGTTTTGTGTCTATATATTCTATTATGCAATCTTCTTTAGCTATATGATCTCTAATAAAATGATGTCTAATTTCTATATGCTTGGTCTTAGAATGCATGATAGGATTTCTAGTCAAATTAATGGCACTAGTGTTATCACACTTAAGAGGGATATGATCTAGAAAGATATCAAAGTCTTCTAATTGTTGTTTCATCCATAAGATTTGAGCACAACAATTGCCTGCTGCTATATACTCAGCCTTTATGGTTGAAAGAGCAACACTAGCTTGTTTCCTAGAATGCCATGAAACTAAAGAACGTCCTAAAAGATGACATGTTCCACTAGTACTTTTCCTATCAACTCTACATCCACCATAATTTGAGTCAGAAAAACCTATAATACTAGGAGAGGCTCCTGAAGGGTACAATAAAACAAAGGTTTTTGTTCCTCTAAGGTACTTAAGGATTCTTTTGACTACCTTTATGTGAGATTCTCTAGGGTTGGCTTGAAACCTAGCACAAACACACACACTTTGCATAATATCAGGTCTATTAGCAGTAAGATAAAGCAAGGATCCGGTCTGTTAAATAAAGACGGCAGTGTAAAAACCAAGAGGGGGGGTGAATTGGGTTTTTAAAGAAATTTTCTCTTTTAAATAAATTTTCAGGTTTTGAAAAACTTTCAAAAACTTGGATGTGAATTTTTCAATCCTTTGATTAACGCTGTTGGGATTAGCAATTGTAATAATGATCCACAATTAAGAGATAAAGAGAAAGAGAAAGATCTCACAGATTTATACTCGGTTCGGATTAAGCCAATCCTACATCCAGTTCCCAACCACCACAAATCCGTGATGATTTTCCCCACTATCTTTAAATGAAATTACAAACACCAATTCATGCAATAACAAATAAAGATAAACGGAAACACCTCCTCGCACACACTAAGGATGAAACACCTCCTCGCACACACCGAGGATGAAACCCACCTCTCTTGACACACAAGAGATGAAACACCTCCCTTAGAACGGATCCAAGGGATGAATTTTCCCTTTACGTAAAAACAAGTAAAAGAATACACCTGAAATGTGCTGGATAGAAAGCTTAAGCACAATGATCACCACTTCCAAAGACTTGATCAAACCGAAGAGAAGCAGAAAGCGGCTTTGAAAAAGCTAAGGCGCAGAAACACTTTGAATATTTTGTGTTTGTTCAGATGTGTTAAACCTAAGACATTCTCTTTCAATTTATAATTCGAAAATGCTCCAAAGTTTCCATTCTTAGGTTGATTTAGAATTAATTTCGCAAAATGACTCATTTAATCGATTATATTAAAAGCTTAATCGATTATATCATGTTTAAAAACTGGAAAACAAATATCGTCTCGATTTAATCGATTAGATTAAGGCCATAATCGATTATATTAACCCAGAATCAATATAATCGATTATCAAAGACACTTAATCGATTATTTTGCTCGTTAAACATTTTTTATTCAAATTTTAAGTTAAATAATCGATTATCTCACGTATGGTAATCGATTAAAAGCGTAGAAAAACGTTTTTGCGAGAAAACACCTTGCTCTCTTGTTTGGGAAGGTCTTGAATGGGATTTATGACTTACTCTTTTTATCCAACACCCAAAACAGAACCTTCTACCTTTGATCCTTCAGCTCTTGAGAAAATCTTCATCAATCTTCTCTCTTGAAAGCTTTGAAAGCTCTTTATGCCTTTCCTTTCTTATCAAGCAATCTTCCTTTGAGATGACACAAGTCTTTAAAGTTGATTGAAACTTCCTAAAAACTTCATCATCAAACCGTAGGTGTCCATAAAACTCGGACTTGAAATATGCCAACAATCTCCCCTTTTGATGATGATAAAAGAAACCTAGAGACTTGTGATAATATCCTCGAAAATCTTGAAAATAATGTATGGATATCTCCATCATAAATATTAGTCCACAAAGGAAATAAAATAGGCAGATCATATAGCATTTAAGTTTCAATTTGAATTTTGAGAAAGAGATTTCAAGGAATTAATGAGTGGAAATAATTTCTAAAAGCTCCCCTTAAACTATGCTCTTAATTGTTTAAGCTATATAAGGCACTTATTTGAATTATTTCCTAAAGTTCCCTTGAAATTAATTTTCTTAAAAGCTATATTAACTAGACAGATTTTCAATCAAGACAAATATTTTCTCCCCTTTATTTTTATCATTTTCAAAAGATTACATTTTCAGAGATAATTACAGCAGAAGCAAATTAATACACGTAAAATAATAGAGAGAAAAAAACAGCATTTGGAAAATAATGAAGAACAAGCTAAGGAAAAGTGAACTTGTAGCCTATTCAGCTTTCTTCACTATCTTCTTCATCTTCCTCAACATTTGTCGGCTGTTTGCCTCTTGAGGATGTTGTATTATCTTCTTCAGAGATAATTCTTCAATTTCCATCTTTCTTTCAACTCTATACATCCTTCTATTAAGCCTTGAGAGTTGATGAGAAAGGCCTTGAAATTCCTTGGAGTGAAGATTCATCATAGAATCCATTCTTGATATGAGAAGCTCCTCCACCGATCCCGGTTGAGGCTGAAATTGAGGTGGAGGTTGAGGTTGGTCTTCATCATCTTCTTCCATGGCAAGCAGCCTCCTTCTTCTCTTTGGGTAAACCTCGTTGCCTTGTTCTATGAGGCCCATATGCCTTAGAACATTTTTACCAATCTTGCTATTGCTTAGCAAAATCTGTTTATTCTCCCCTTCAAGATCAACACCTTTGTATTCTAGAATCTTAGAAACAAACACAAGCATAGGGTAATGCAAAAGAGGAAAGCCTAATGGCTTTAAACATATTATCAAGGATAATTGAGGGCCAATCTATGCTCACATTATTAAGGAATCCATACATTAGAAGAATGTCTTCCTTAGTAAGTTGGGCATGATTAGTGCCTCTTGCAACTAAAATCCAAACAATAACATAATGCAACATTCTTTCATTTAACTTTACATTACCAACTTTATACAAGTTCTCAACTTGTAGGTTAGGATCCTTGCAGAATTTTCTGAATTCTACCAACTTGTTGAAGTCCTCAAAGCCATATGTGATGTTTATGCCTTGAGTTGAGAGACCAGCTACATTGTTCCACAAATCTTCATCAAGGAAGATCCTTACACCTTTCACTTTGGTGCTTGGACTTGCAGCTCTTGATGTCAAGTTCATGTAGAACACTCTAACCAAATCTGGGTAGAATGCCCTTCCATCTCTACAAATTTTTGTAGTCCACTTCCTACTAAAAATTCCCGAAATTGAAAACCATGAGATCTAAAAATTCACAAGACAAGAATTTAGGGGTAAGAATTTTTCTATCCTTCCACTTGTTAACAAAGGCAATTTGCAGATCTTCATCCGAAATCCAACCGCCTAGAGTTGGAGGTCTCCTTTCTTGAGAAGTCATTGGCTCCTTGCCCTTTCTCCTTGATGGCATCTTCCTTCTTCTTTGATCAGCCATTTCGGTGATATAAAAGACAAGAGAAATTGCACAACAAGATAATGGAATAACAGAGACAAGATAGAGAATTAAAATACGCACAAGACAAAGAATAACAGCTAGAAACAAAGAAGAGTGAGAGAGAGAGTGAGTGAGTCACTTTGATTCTCAAACCAGCCTATTTATAGAATGAAATCCGGGTCATAAAACGTTGATTTAATGAAAATATATCCGTTGGGAACGAATATAGCCGCTTAGAAAAGACAAAACACGTGAAAACATGGCCAACGCTCAAAAATCAGATTTGCAGTAAAAACACGTAACCGTGCATTTAATCGATTATATTCTCATTTAATCGATTATTTTCCTTCAAAATTTTTCGTAAAACGAAAACTCAGAAATTTAATCGACTATGTGCATTCCTTAATCGATTAAATTGCTCCTCAGCGATTTAATCGATTATGTCATAAACGTAATCGATTATATTGTAAAACATTTTCATAAACACCGCGTTTAATCGATTAACACACGAAACTTAATCGATTAAATACGTAAATTTTCGTAAAACGCTGAAATAACATCAAAAACAATAACAAACATTAATTAAGCAACAGATTTATCACAAACAATCCCTAGATCTCTTCTAAGCTCATAAAATCTATCTCTAGGTAAAGGTTTGGTGAAGATATCGCCTAGTTGATGTTTGGTATCTATATATTCTATAATGCAATCTCCTTTAGCTATATGATCTCTAATGAAATGGTGTCTAATTTCTATATGCTTGGTCTTAGAATGCATGATAGGGTTCCTAGTCAGGTTAATGGCACTAGTGTTATCACACTTAAGAGGAATATGATCTAGAAAGATATCAAAGTCTTCTAATTGCCGCTTCATCCACGTAATTTGAGCACAACAACTCCTCGCCGCTATATACTCAGCCTCCGTGGTTGAAAGAGCAACACCGGCCTGTTTCTTAGAATGCCATGAAACTAAGGAACATCCTAAAAGATGACATGTACCACTAGTACTCTTCCTATCTATTCTACAACCACCATAATCCGAGTCCGAAAAACCTATGATACTAGGTGAGGCTCCCGAAGGGTACCATAAACCAAAGGATGTTGTTCCTCTAAGATACTTAAGGATTCTCTTAACAGCTTTTAGGTGAGACTCTCTAGGGTTGGCTTGAAACCTAGCACAAACACACACACTTTGCATAATATCGGTCTACTAGCAAGAAGATAAAGTAACGATCCGATCATACCTCGATACCGTGTTTGATCTACCGCCTTACCGTTTAAGTCTTGATCTAGATAGCAAGATGTAGCCATGGGTGTTGAGGCTTCTTTCGAGCTTTCCATTTCAAATTTCTTTAAGAGTTCCTTGCAATACTTTGTTTGACATATAAAAATACCTTTCTTTAATTGTTTGATTTGCAAGCCAAGAAAGAAATTTAGTTCTCCCATCATGGACATTTCAAACTCTCCTCGCATATTCTTAGCAAACTCTTGGCAAAGATCATCGTTAGTTGATCCAAAAATAATATCATCAACATAAACTTGAACAATGAGAATATGTTTCTTTGATTTCTTAATAAAAAGAGTAGAATCAACTTTACCTCTTCTAAAATTATTTTCAAGTAAGAAATTACTTAACCTTTCATACCAAGATCTTGGGGCTTGTTTGAGTCCATATAAAGCTTTCTTCAACTTGTAGACATGATTAGGATTTTTGAAATCTTCAAAGCCTGGAGGTTGTTCTACATAGACTTCTTCCTTGATATACCCGTTTAGAAAAGCACTTTTTACATCCATTTGAAATAATTTGAATCCCATAATGGAGGCATATGCTAACAAAGCAAGCTGGATAGCTTCAAGTCTTGCTACTTGGAGCATAGGTTTCATCATAATCTATGCCTTCTTCTTGTCTATAACCTTTTGCAACCAGCCTTGCTTTGTTCTTTGTGATGTTTCCATCTTCATCAAGCTTATTTCTAAAGACCCATCTTGTACCTATGACCTGCATATTATTAGTCTTAGGAATTAAATCCCATACCTGATTTCTTCAACGGCTTTTTCAAGAGGAGTTTCTTCTTGATGTATTCCTTCATCATCTGCAAAGAATCTTTTTGACTCAAGAGGGGTTTCCTCAAGGTCTAGATATTCATCAAAGACAACATGTATAGATTCTTCAACAGTTAAAGTCCTCTTATTAAAAACTCTATATGCTTTACTATGCAAAGAATAACCTAAAAATGTAGCTTCATCAGATTTAGCATCAAATTTTCCAAGGCTATCTTTTCCGTTATTCAAAACAAAACATTTACATCCAAAAATTTTGAAATAAGAAATATTTGGTTTTCTCCCTTTGAAAAGCTCATAAGGAGTTAATTTTAAAATAGGTCTTATTAAAACTCTGTTTAAAACGTGACATGCGGTACTTACTACGATCACCCCAAAAATATTTAGGTAAATTATTTTCGCTCAACATAGTTCTTGCAAGTTCTTCCAAAGATCTATTTTTCCTTTCAACCACACCATTTTGTTGAGGTGTTCTTGGTGCTGAGAAATTATGAGAAATTCCATTTTCTTCACAAAAATTTTCAAAAAGATATTTTGAAATTCACCGCCATGATCACTTCGTAAAAACTTGATTTTTAAATCCTTTTCATTTTGAATAACCTTGGCAAATTTTCTAAATTCTTTAAAAGCATCACTTTTAGATGAAAGAAAAAGAGTCCAAGTGAATCTAGAGTAATCATCAACAATCACAAGAGCATAATAATTGCCACCAAAACTTTTTGTTCTAGAAGGGCCAAATAAATCCATGTGCAGTAATTCTAAAGGTTTTGAAGTGGAAACAACATTTTTGGATTTAAAAGAACTTTTCGCTTGCTTCCCTTTTGACAAGCTGCACATAGTTTGTTCTTTTCAAAAACCAGTTTTGGTAAACCAATCACTAACTCTTTAGATATGAGTTTACTTAGATGAGGCATATGAATGTGAGCAGCTCTTCTATGCCATAACCATGGATCCTCTTCTTTCGCAACTAAACAAGGCAGATTATCGATGTAGATGCACAATCAATATCAACCAAATAAATGTTATTATGTCTCTTACCAATGAGGGCGATTTCACTTGAGTCCTTGTGATGAATTTTGCAAAGATCACTATCAAACGTTACCTTTAAACCTTTATCACAAAGTTGACTGATGCTTAGCAAATTGTGCTTCAATCCATCAACAAGAAGAACATCATGAATCTTTAGGGAATCTCCAACCATTCCGCTACCAATGATTTTTCCCTTATTGTTGTCACCATAGGTTACAAAACCTTGTTCTTTCTTCTTGAAGCTTTTGAATTTGCTTTTATCACCCGTCATATGCCTTGAACAACCACTATCAAGATACCATAGTGACTTTTTGGACTTGGGACCAACCTCGCATCATAAGAAAAAATTTAGGTCCCCTAAAGTCACTTATTAGGGTCCTCATGGGTTAGAAACAGATTTTCCTTTGGGAACCCATTTGTATCTCCCATTAGGAACACTAAAACGTTTAATATTGCATCTATTAACCGAATGACCTTTATGCATACAATAAAAACATGTAGGAACATTTGTTCTTCTTGGTATGTACGCATTTTTATAAAACTTCTTTGTAGAAACGTTTTGTTTAAAGGAATTAGAATTTTCATAAACCTTATTTGAATTAGACGATTCTCCTTTCACAAAAACAGTTTTAGTAGGTTTATGATTATACCTGAAATTATAACCAAGACCTCGCTTTTCATATAAACCTTTTTGCACTTTCAAAACATTGTTTAAATTATTATTGCCCATCGTGATTTTTGAAAGAGATGTTTCAAGATAAGAAACCTTGTTAGCAAGAACATTACAATTTTCGCAAACAGGAATTTTTGTTTTGCATTTGCAAGGGATTTTTGCATTTTCCAAATCATCCTTTAAAACAATTTTCTCTTGTTCCAAATCTGAAATTTTCTTTTCAAGACTCTTGTAGTCATTTTTTAATTTATTGTGAAAGAGAGTTAATTTTTCAGATTTTTCACATAATTCAAAAACTCTTCAAGCAAATCATCATAATTATTTGGAAGGCCAGAATCACTTACCTTGCTACATGTGGATTCGGCATCATCATCATCATTTGCCATAAGACGGATATTGGCTTCTTCCTCCGATTCACTTGCACTAGAAGAACTCACGTCATTATCTTCCCATGCGATGTATGCCTTCTATTTCTTTTTGTCAAAAGGCTTCTTGTATTTCTTTGCCTTTTCCTCATCCTTCTTGATGTTGGGGCAATCCGACTTCAAGTGTCCCCTTTTCCACAACCATAGCATTTAAAATTATCAAGAGAATTTAGGTTTTCAGCTTTCTTACCTTTCTTGTAATTCCCTTTGTTCTTGTTCTTGATGAACTTTTTGTACTTTTTGACAAACAAGCTTATGTCACTGCATTCAAGATCATCATCCGTGTCACTACTCTCATCTTTGTGGGATTCCGCTTTAAGAGCAACACCTTTTCTTTTGACTTCATCTTCTTCTCCTTTGAAGCGTCCAAGTTCCATTTCATGTTCTCTGAGTTTCCCGAAAAGAGTTGTCATGTTCATGTTTGACAGGTTCTTTGATTCCGTGATGGCCGTCACTTTAGGTTGCCAAGTCCTGTCCAAAGATTTCAAAATTTTGACATTTAATTCTTCAGTATCGAATTTCTTACACAATGCCTTGAGATGATTTACGATGTGAGTAAATCTCTTTTGTACGTCGCATATGGTTTCTCCTTTGCTCATACGGAACATTTCATATTCCTGAATCAAGGTGTTCTTCCTTGATCGTTTCACTTCTTCCGTTCCTTCATGTGTGACTTCTAGAGTGTCCCACATCTCCTTTGTAGTTGTGCAATCCGATAACCTGTAAAACTCATCAATGGTTAAGGCAGATGCTATCATGTTACATGCTCTTATGTCGCATTGATTTTGGTTGTATTCATCCTTGCTCCAATTTGCTTTCTTCTTAGGTACCTGCGCTTCTTCAACAACAACCATAGGAATAAATGGACCATTTACAACAAAGATCCCAAACGCCTTGATCATTAGACCTTAGAAAATTTCCATCCTCTTTTTCCAAAAAGGATAGTTTTCACCTGCAAAAGTGGTGGTCTATGAATAGATGCACCTTCAGACAAAAGTTTGATTTTTGTCTCGCCATAAGGATCTTGTTTTTGAATAACTTTCAAAAACCAGCTCTGAGGCCAATTGTTAAATAAAGACGGCAGTGTAAAAACCAAGAGGGGGGGGGTGAATTGGGTTTTTAAAGAAATTTTCTCTTTTAAATAAATTTTCAGGTTTTGACAAACTTTCAAAAACTTGGATGTGAATTTTTCAATCCTTTGATTAACGCTGTTGGGATTAGCAATTGTAATAATGATCCACAATTAAGAGATAAAGAGAAAGAGAAAGAACACAGAGATTTATACCGGTTCGGATTAAGCCAATCCTACATCCAGCTCCCAACCACCACAAACCGTGATGATTTTCCCCACTATCTTTAAATGAAATTACAAACACCAATTCATGCAATAACAAATAAAGATAAACGGAAACACCTCCTCGACACACTAAGGATGAAACACCTCCTCGCACACACTCGAGGATGAAACCCACCTCTCTTGACACACAAGAGATGAAACACCTCCCTTAGAACAGATCCAAGGGATGAATTTTCCCTTTACGTAAAACAAGTAAAAGAATACACCTGAAATGTGCTGGATAGAAAGCTTAAGCACAATGATCACCACTTCCAAAGACTTGATCAAACCGAAGAGAGCAGAAAGCGGCTTTGAAAAAGCTAAGGCGCGAAACACTTTGAATATTTTGTGTTTGTTCGGATGTGTTAAACCTAAGACATTCTCTTTCAATTTATAATTCGAAAATGCTCCAAAGTTTCCATTCTTAGGTTGATTTAGAATTAATTTCGCAAAATGACTCATTTAATCGATTATATTAAAAGCTTAATCGATTATATCATGTTTAAAAACTGGAAAACAAATATCGCCTCGATTTAATCGATTAGATTAAGGCCATAATCGATTATATTAACCCGTAATCAATATAATCGATTATCAAAGACACTTAATCGATTATTTTGCTCGTTAAACATTTTTTATTCAAATTTTAAGTTAAATAATCGATTATCTACGTATGGTAATCGATTAAAAGCGTAGAAAAACGTTTTTGCGAGAAAACACCTTGCTCTCTTGTTTGGGAAGGTCTTGAATGGGATTTATGACTTACTCTTTTTATCCAACACCCAAAACAGAACCTTCTACCTTTGATCCTTCAGCTCTTGAGAAAATCTTCATCAATCTTCTCTCTTGAAAGCTTTGAAAGCTCTTTATGCCTTTCCTTTCTTATCAAGCAATCTTCCTTTGAGATGACGCAAGTCTTTAAAGTTGATTGAAACTTCCTAAAAACTTCATCATCAAAACTGTAGGTGTCCATAAAACTCTGGACTTGAAATATGCCAACACGGTCATACCTCTATACTTTGTTTGATCCACTATCTTACCATTTAAATCTTGATCCACATAACAAGATGTAGACATGGGAGTTGCAGCTTCCTTGGAACTTTCCATCTCAAATTTCTTTAAGATCTCATTGCAATATTTTTTTTGACATATAAATATGCCTTTCCTCATTTGTTTGATTTGCAAACCAAGAAAGAAATTTAATTCTCCCATCATGGACATTTCAAATTCTCCCTACATATTACTTGCAAACTCTTGGCAAAGATCATCATTAGTTGATCCAAATATGATATCATCAACATAAACTTGAACAATTAGAATATGTTTTTTTGATTTCTTAATGAAAAGAGTAGAATCAACTTTACCTCTTCCAAAACCATTATCAAGTAAGAAATTACTTTACCTTTCATACCAAGATCTTGGAGCTTATTTTAGTCCATATAAGGCTTTCTTCAACTTGTAGACATGATTTGGATTTTTGAAATCTTCAAAACCTGGAGGTTGTTCCACATAGACTTCTTCCTTGATGTATCCATTTAGGAAAGCACTTTTTATATCCATTTGAAATAATTTGAATCCCATAATGGAAGCATATGCTAGCAACAAACGAATAGCCTCTAGTCTTGCTATGCATGCATAAGTTTCATCATAGTCTATTCCTTCTTCTTGTCTATAACCTTTTGCAACCAGCCTAGCTTTGTTCTTGGTGATGTTTCCTTCTTCATCGAGCTTATTTCTAAAACCCATCTGGTGCCAATAACCTACATATTGTTAGTTTTAGGAATTAAATCCCATACGTGATTTCTTTCAAATTGATTTAGCTCTTCTTACATTGCTATACACCAATGATCATCCACTAAAGCTTCTTCCACAGTGTTTGGTTCGATTTGTGAAACAAAAGCAACATTCATGCAGAAATTATTCATGTTCCTCCTAGTTCTTACACCTGTTGAGATATCTCCAATGACATTGTCCAAAGATACTTCTTTTGGTGGTCTCCATTCTTTTGGTAGACTTTCATCTTGAGGAGGATTATCATCCAATTTGATTTCTTCAACAACTTCTTCCAAAGGAGTTTCTTGTTGTTGTTCTCCTTCATCATCTACAAAGATTCTTTTTTACTCAAGAGGGGTTTCCTCAAGGTCTAGATATTCATCAAAGACAATATGTATAGATTCTTTAACATTTAAAGTTTTTTTATTAAAAACTCTATATGCTTTACTATTTAAAGAATAACCTAAAAATGTAGCTTCATCAGATTTAGAATCAAATTTTCCAAGGCTATCTTTTCCATTAGTCAAAACAAAACATTTGCATCCAAAAACTCTAAAATGAGAAATATTTGGTTTTCTTCCTTTCAAAAGCTCATTTGGAGTTAATTTCAAAATAGGTCTTATCAAAATTCTATTTAAAACATAACATGCGGTGCTTACGGCATCAGCCTAAAAATATTTAGGTAAATTACTTTCATTCAACATAGTTCTTGCAAGTTCTTCTAAAGATCTATTTTTCCTTTCAACTACACCATTTTGTTGTGGTGTTCTTGGTGCCGAAAAATTATGAGAAATACCTTGTTCTTCACAAAATTTTTCAAAAGATGTATTTTGAAATTCACCGCCATGATCACTTCTTAAAAACTTAATTTTCAAATCTTTTTCATTTTGAATAACCTTGGCAAATTTTCTAAATTATTTGAAAGCATCACTTTTAGATGAAAGAAAAAGCGTCCATGTAAATCTAGAGTAATCATCAACAATCACAAGAGCATAATAATTGCCACCAAAACTTTTTGTTCTAGAAGGACCAAATAAATCCATGTGCAATAGTTCTAAAGGTTTAGAAGTGGAAACAACATTTTTAGATTTAAATGAATTTTTAATTTTCTTCCCTTTTTGACAAGCTGCACATATTTTATTATTTTCAAAAATCAGTTTTGGCAAACCAATTACTAACTCTTTTGATATGAGTTTACTTAGATGTGGCATATGAATGTGAGTAGCTATTCTATGCCATAACCATGGATCTTCTTCTTTAGCTACTAAACAAGATATATTTCTAGATGAAGATGCATGATCAATATCAATGAGATAAATATTATTATGTCTCTTACCAATGAGAGCAATTTGATTAGAGTCCTTGTGATAAATTTTGCAAAGATCACTATCAAAAGTTAGCTTTAAGCCTTTATCACATGGTTGACTAATGCTTAGCAAATTGTGCTTCAAACCATCAACAAGAAGAACATCATGAATCCTTAAAGTCTCTCCAATACCTCCACTACCAATGATCTTTCCCTTGTTGTTGTCTCCATAAGTTACAAAACCTTGTTCTTTCTTTTTGAAGCTTTTGAATTTGCTTTTATCATTTGTCATATGTCTTGAACATCCACTATCAAGATACCATAAGGATTTTCTAGACTTGGGACCAACCTGCAATATAAAGAAAAATATTTAGGTTGTTAGAAATAACGACAGTGTAAAAATCAAGAGCGAGGGGGGGTGAATTGGATTTTTAGAAAACTTTTTCTCTTTAAAATAATTTTCCAGATTTTAAATAAATGTTTTGAAAACAAGATTTGAATTTTCCTTAACCTGTGATAAGCGCAGTTTGAATTGCAATTGTTAGAATGATCCACAATAAAATAAAGAGATAGGGAAAGAGAGAAAGAACACAGAGATTTATACTAGTTCGGATTTAGCCAATCCTACGATATAATCGATTATATCAAAGTTAAAAACTGGAAAACACATTTTGCCTTATATAATCGATTAGATTAAGGCCATAATCGATTATATGAACCCAGAAGCAATATAATCGATTATCAAAAACACTTAATTGATTATTTTGTTCTTTAAACTATTTTGATTCAAATTTAAAGTGAAATAATCGATTAGATTTCGTAACTTAATCGATTAAAAGCATAGAAAAATGTTTTTGCGAGAAAACGACTTGCTCTCAAGTGTGAAATGGTCTTGAATGGGATTTATGACTTACTCTTTTATCCTTCACTCAAAATAGAAACTTCTAAACTTGAAACTCCAGCTCTTGAGAAAATCTTCATCAATCTTCTCTCTTGAAAGCTTTTATGATCCTTTATGTCTTGCCTTTTCCATGAAGCAATCTTGCTTTGTGAGATGACACAAGTCTTTAATGTTGTTTAGAGAACTTTAAATCTTCATCATCAAAACTTTAATCTTCATGACTTATTGAGAGAACTTCATCAACACTTTAAACTTGAAATATGTCAACAATCTCCGCCTTTTTTATGATGATAAAAAAAACTTAGAGACTTGTGATTGATATCCTGAAAAACTTAGAAAATATTGTATGGATATCTCCATCATAAAAGTTAGTCCACAAAGGAAATAATATAGCCAATCTCATATCATTTAATATTCAATTTGAATTGAATTTAAATTTCAAGGAATTCAATGCGTGGAAAATATTTCTAAAAACTCTCCCCCTTAAACTTTGCTCTTAATGTTTAAGATATTCTAGGCAATTATTTGAAATATTTCCTAATACTCTCCCTTAACATTAATTCTCCTTTTTAATGCTTGAGATATATTCTAGACATATTATGAATCAAAACAAATTTTATTTTTCTCCCCCTTTATTTTTAGCATTATCAAAAAGATTACATATCAGGAGATATACAGCAGAAGCAATTAATACATAGAAAATATGGAGAGAGAAAAAATACAGCATCTAAAACAAATGAGCTAGGGAATGAGTGAACGTTTAGCCTATTCAGTATCTTCACTATCTCCTTCTTCTTCTTATTCTTCAGCATCTTGAGCTGGTTGTTTTCCTCATGAAGACCTAGTGTTGTCTTCTTCCGAAGATATGTCTTCTATTTCCAGCTTCCTTTCTACCCGATATACTCTCCTATTTATCCTTGAGAGCCTTGACCAGATATCTTCATAATATGTGAGTTGAAGATTCATCATGCTGTCCATTCTTGAATAAAAGTTTGCTTCCATAGAGCCCGGTTGAGGTTGTTGTTGAGGCTCTTCATCTTCTTCCATAGCTGCCTCATCTTCTCTTTGTCTAAACACATTTCCTTGTTCAATAAGGCCCATGTGTCTTAGAACATTCTTCCCAATTTTGCTGTTGGTAAGCAAAATTTGCTTTGTTTCTCCTCTTAGATCAACTCCCTTGTATTCTAATATCTTTGAAATAAACACAACATAGGGTAAAGCAAAAGATGATAGCCTAGTGGCTTTAAACATGTTATCCAAAAATAATTGCAGGACAGTCTATACTAACATTATTGAAAAGGCCATACATGAAAAAAATATCTTCCTTTGTTAATTGGGCATGATTTGTGCCCTTGCAACAATTATCCAAACAATAACATAATGTAGCATTCTTTCATTTAACTTAACATTACCGACTTTGTACAGGCTTTCCACTTGTAGGTTGGGGTCCTTGCAGAATTTTCTAAATTCTACAAGTTTGTTGAAGTCTTCAAACCCTTAGGTGATGTTGATTCCGCCTTCAGTGGACAGACCAGCTACTGTGTTCCATACATCTTCATCAAGATGTATGCGCACTCCTTTCACCTTTGTGCTGGGATTACCTGTTCTAGAAGTTAGATTTAAATAAAATACTCTTACCAAGTCGGGATAGTATGGACCTTCCAATTCCACAAAAGTCTTCAAGCCACTTGCTACTAATAACTCCTGAAAAGAAAACCCGTGAGTTCTGAAAAAATCACAAGATAAAAATTTAGGAGTATGAATTTTTCTATCTTTCCAGTGGTTGATATAAGCTTTCTGCAAATCCTCATCTGAAATCCACCCAGAAAGATTTGGTGGTCTTTCTTCAACTTCTTGTTGGTGGGAGGACATGGGAGCTTTGCCTCTTCTTCTTGGTGGCATCTTCCTTCTTCTTTGGTCAGCCATTGATAGAAGATAGACAAAGGAAACACAAACAAGAGAGCTAACATGGAAATGGCACAAGAATTTCGCACAACAGTGAATTAAAAGCAAAACAGCAGCAAGAGTGAGAGGATATGAAAGTAGCACTTTAATTCTCAATCTTGGTATTTATAGACATGGATTCTGATTCCAATTCATTGATTTAATGCGAATATAGCCGTTAGGGATGAAATGCACGTGAATTGGAGGCTCAATGTTCAAAAACCAGTGTGCAGAAAAACTCAGAATGTCGCATTTAATCGATTATGTGATGAACTTAATCGATTATTTGCATGCAAAATTTTCCAAAAAATGAAAACCCAGGAATTTTATCGATTATCTGCTTCTCATAATCGATTAAATTGCTCCTCAGCGCTTTAATTGATTATGACATGAGCTTAATCGATTATGTGCTAAAACATTTTCACAAACAATGCTTTTAATCGATTACCATATGAAAACTAATCGATTATATACGAGACTTTCATAAAAACACATAATTAACATCAAAACTGATCAATAAACATCAATTAATCAACAGATTTATCATCAACAATACCTAGATCTCTTCTAAGCTCATAAAATCTTACTCAAGATAAGGGTTTGGTAAATATGTCAGCTCGTTAATGTTTTTGCCTCCCGTCATAAGCTTGAACACCCGCTATCTCAACACCAAAGAGGATTTTGATGGAACCAGCCTACAACACAAACAAGAAATATCCTGGTCCCCTAAAAATTACTTATTAGGGTCCTCATGGGTTAGAAACAATTTTTCCTTTGGGAACCCATTTGTATTTCCCATTAGAAACACTAAAACGTCTAATATTGCATTTATTTACCGAATGACCTTTATGCATACAATAAAAACATGTAGGAACATTGTTTTTTTTTTTAGAAATATATATTTTCAAAAACCTTCTTTGTAGGAACATTGGTTTTCTTTGAGAAATTTATATTTTCAAAAACCTTATTTGGGTTAGACGTTTCTCCTTTTACAAAAATAGTTTTGGTAGGTTTATGATTAAATCTGAAATTATAACCAAGTCCTGCTTTTTTATATAAACCTTTTTGCACATTTAAAATGTTATTTAAATTTTTATTTCCCATGGTAATTTTTGAAAGAGATGTTTCAAGATAAGATACTTTATTAGCAAATACTTTGCATTCTTCGCAAATAGGAATTTTTTATTTGCATTTACAAGGAATTTTTGCCTTTTCGAAATCCTCTTTCAAAACCTTTTTCTCTTCTTCTAAATCCACAATTTTCTTTTCCAGACTTTTGTAATCATTTTTTAATTTATTATGAAGAGATGTAAGCTTTTTAGATTTTTCACAAAGACTAAGAAATTCTTCAAGCAATTCATCATAATTATTAGGAAGATCAGAATCACTTACCTCATTGCATGTGGATTCAGCATCATCATCCGCCATGTGACAAATATTTGCTTATTCTTCTGAGTCACTTAAAATTTCAGAAGAACTCACTTCATTATCTTCCTAAGCAATGTACGCCTTCTTTTTCGTCTTATCAAAAGGCTTTTTATTTTTCTTGATGTTAGGGCAATCTGACTTCAAGTGTCCCCTTTTTCCACAACCACAACATTTAAAATTATCAAGAGAATTTAAATTTTCAGCTTTCTTACCTTTCTTGAAATTCCCTTTGTTTTTGCTTTTGATGAACTTCTTGTATTTCTTGACAAACAAGTTGATGTCACTGCAATGAAGATTGCCATCTGAATCACTACTCTCATCCTTGTAGGATTCGACTTTAAGAGCAACACCTTTCCTTTTGACGTCTTCTTCTTCTCCTTTGAAGCGTCCAAGCTCAATTTCGTGTTCTCTAGGCTTTCCAAAGAGAGTGATCATGTTCATGCTTGTGAGATTCTTGGATTCCGTGATAGCCGTCACCTTGGGTTGCCATGTCCTGTCCAAAGATTTTAAGATTTTCACATTTAAATCCTCAGTATCAAATTTCTTACCTAACGCCTCGAGGTGATTTACAATGTGAGTAAATCTTTTCCGAACGTCGTAGATGGTTTCCCTTTGCTCATACGCCACATCTCATATTCTTGAATCAAGGTGTTTTTCCTTGATCTTTTGACATCCTCCGTTCCTTCGTGTGTGACTTCAAGAGTGTCCCACATCTCCTTTGTTGTAGTGCAATCAGATAACCTGTAAAACTCATCAATAGTTAAAGCAGATGATATCATATTGCATGCCCTTATATCACATTGATATTCATTGTACTCATCCTTTGTCCAACTTGCTCTCACTTTGGGTACCTGCACTTCATTAACAACAGTCATAGGAATATATGGACCATTTACAACTGCATCCCAAACGCCTTGATCATTAGACCTAAGGAAAATCTCCATCCTCTTTTTCCAAAAGGATAGTTTTCACCGAGTGGTGGTCTATGAATAGATGCACCTTCAGAAAAGATTGATTTTCTCCTGCCATAAGGATCTTGATTTTGAGTAACTTTCAAAAACCAGCTCGAGGCCAATTGTTAGAAATAACAACAATGTAAAAATCAAGAGGGGGTGAATTGGATTTTTAGAAAACTTTTTCTCTTTAAAATAATTTTCCAGATTTTAAATAAATGTTCTGAAAACAAGATTTGAATTTTCCTTAACCTGTGATAAGCGCAGTTTGAATTGCAATTGTTAGAATGATCCACAATAAAATAAAGAGATAGGGAAAGAGAGAAAGAACACAGAGATTTATACTGGTTCGAATTTAGCCAATCCTACGTCCAGTTCCCAATCACCACAAACACGTGATGATCACCCCACTATCTTTAATTGAAATTACAAACACCAATTCATGCAAGATAAAGGAAACACCTCCTTAGACACACTAAGGATGAACTCACCTCCTCAAACGCACTAAGGATGATTCCCACCTCTCTTGACACACAAGAGATGAACACACCTCCCTTAGAACAGATCCAAGGGATGAATTACACCAATTCAGAAAAACAGTAAAGAAAACACCTGATTGAGTGCTGGATTGAAAGCTTAAGCACAATGATCACCACTTCCAAGAACTTAGATCAACCTTGAGAGAGCAAGAAAGCGGTTTTAAAAAGTTTAGCACAAGAACACTTTGAATATTGTGTTTTTCAGTTGTGTTGAACCTAAGACGTTCCCTTACATTTTATAATTTGAAAATACTCCAAAGTTTCCATTCTTAGGTTGATTCAACATTGAATTCGCAAAAACGTTGTATTTAATCGATTATCTAAAAGGTATAATCGATTAAATCAGAGTTAAAAACTGGAAAACACACTTTGCCTGATATAATCGATTAGATTAAGGCCATAATCCGATTATATGAACCCAGAAGCAATATAATCGATTATCAAAAACACTTAATTGATTATTTTGTTCGTTAAACTATTTTGATTCAAATTTTAAGTGCAATAATCGATTAGATTTCGTAACTTAATCGATTAGATTTCGTAACTTAATCACTTAAAAGCGTAGAAAAACGTTTTTGCGAGAAAACAACTTGCTCTCAAGTTTGAAATGGTCTTGAATGGGATTTATGACTTACTCTTTTTATCCTTCACTCAAAACAGAAACTTCTAAACTTGAAACTCCAGCTTTTGAGAAAATCTTCGTCAATCTTCTCTCTTGAAAGCTTTTATGATCCTTTATGTCTTGCCTTTTCCATGAAGCAACCTTGCTTTGTGAGACGAAACAAGTCTTTAATGTTGTTTAGAGAACTTTAAATCTTCATCATCAAAACTTTAATCTTCATGACTTATTGAGTCATCAACACTTTAAACTTGAAATATGTCAACATAGGTCCCCTCAAATTACTTATTAGGGTCCTCATGGGTTAGAAACAATTTTTCCTTTGGGAACCCATTTGTATTTCCCATTAGGAACACTAAAACGTCGAATATTGCATTTATTTATGGAGTGACCTTTATGCATGCAATAGAAACATGTTGGAACATTTGGTTTTCTTGAAAAAAATTTCTTTTCAAAAACCTTCTTTGTATTGGATGTTTCACCTTTTACAAAAACAGTTTTGATAGGTTTTTTATTACTTTTGAATTTTAACCAAGTCCTACTTTTTGAGATAAACCTTTTTGCACATTTAAAATATTATTTAAATTTTGGTTTCCCATGGTGAGTTTTGAAAGAGACATTTCAAGATAAGATACAGGATGTCATATTCTGACAATAACATCTGCCATCGAGCTATTCTACCAGTAATGGCTGTCTTCTAAAAAATATACTTGATTAGGTCCATTTTAGGTACCAACCGAGTGGTGTGACTCAACATATATTGTCTTAGTCGGTGAGATGCCCATGCTAATGCACAACAAGTTCTCTCTAACAAAGAATATATTTGCTCACAACTTGTGAATTTCTTACGTAAGTAATAAATAACATGCTCTTTTTTACCCGTTTCATCATGTTGACCCAAAACACAACCCATTGATTCATCCAATACTGTCAAATATAGTATAAGGGGTTTCCCTGATATTGGTGGGAGTAGTATAGGAGGCTCTCGTAAATACTGCTTGATCTTCTCAAATGTTGTTTGACAATCTTCATTCCATTCCATGACATGATTCTTGCGCAACAGTTTGAATATTGGCTCACATATGGCAGTTAATTGGGAGATAAATCTAGCAATGTAGTTTAATCTATCCAAGAAACCATGAATTTCTTTTTCTGTGCACGATGTTGGCATTTCTAGTATTGCTCGTACCTTGTCAGGATCAACTTCTATTCCTTTTTGGCTGACTACAAACCCTAACAATTTTCCAGATTTCATGCCAAAAGTGCATTTAACGGGGTTTAGTCTAAGCTTAAAATTCCTTAACCTCTCAACCAACATCCGTAGATTAACAATATGTTCATCCTCTTTCTTAGATTTGGCAATCATATCGTCCACATAAACTTCAATCTCCTTGTGTATCATATCATGAAACAAAGTCACCATGGCTCTTTGATAAGTTGCTCCTGCATTCTTTAATCCGAATGACATCACCTTATAACAAAATGTTCCCCAGAATGTGACAAATGTGGTTTTCTCCATGTCTTCGGGGGCCATTTTAATTTGATTATAGCCAGAGAAGCCGTCCATAAAGGAGAAAAGCGAAAATTGTGCAGTGTTGTCAACCAAAGTGTCAATATGTGGTAAAGGGAAATTATCTTTGGGGCTAGCCCGATTCAAGTCTCGATAATCCACACACATCCGAACTTTTCCATCCTTTTTCGGGACTAGGACTACATTAGCTACCCATTCAGGATATTTTGCTATTGCTAAGAAACCAGCATCAAATTGTTTTTTCACTTCCTCTTTGATCTTTAGAGACATCTCAGGTTTCATTCTTCTCAATTTTTGTCTGACTGGGGGACATTAAGGTTTTAACGGAAGTTTGTGTTGCACTATAGCGGGATCTAGCCAGGGAATATCTTGGTAGGACCAAGCAAAAACATCCTTAAACTCTTGCAACAAATGAATCAACTTATTCCGTGTTTCCTTTGTTACATTAGTGCCTATCTTAACTTCTTTTTGCTCATTTTCATTCCGCATATTAATTGTCTCTGTTGCCTCTTGATGTGGTTTTATTTCCCTATTTTCCTGTTCCACTAACCTTAATAACTCAGGGGAAGGATCCCAACTCTCTTCATAATCATCTTCTTGTTAGAAATAAACGGCAGTGTAAAAATCAAGAGGGGGGCTGAATTGGATTTTTAAGAAACTTTTTCCCTTTCAAAAACTTTTCTAGATTTTAAATAAATGTTCTAAAACCAGGATGTGGATTTTCCTTAACCTTTGATGAGCGCAGTTTGAATTGCAATTGTTAATATGATCCACAATAAAATAAAGAGATTTATACTGGTTCGGATTTAGCCAATCCTACGTCCAGTTCCCAATCACCACAAACACGTGATGATCACCCCACTATCTTTAATTGAAATTACAAACACAAATTCATGCAATAACAAATAAAGATAAAGGAAACACCTCCTTAGACACACTAAGGATGAAACACCTCCTCAGAAACACTGAGGATGATTCCCACCTCTCTTGACACACAAGAGATGAACACACCTCCCTTAGAACAAATCCAAGTGATGAATTTTACCTGCTCGTAAAAACAAGAAAAGAAAACACCTGATTGAGTGCTCGAATGAAAGCTTAAGCACAAAGATCACCACTTCCAAAGACTTTGATCAACCTTGAGAGAGCAAGAAAGCGGTTTTGAAAAACTATAGCACAAGAACACTTTGAATACTCGTGTTTTAATCGATGTGTTGAACCTAAGACATTCTCTTTCATTTTATAATTCGAAAATACTCCAAAGTTTCCATTCTTAAGTTGATTCAAGCATTGAATTCACAAAAACGACGTATTTAATCGATTATCTAAAAGGTTTAATCGATTATATCGTAGTTAAAAACTGGAAAACTCATTTTTCCCGATATAATCGATTAGATTAAGGCCATAATCGATTATATTAACCCAAAATCAATATAATCGATTATCAAAAACACTTAATCGATTATTTTGTTCGTTAAACTATTTTGATTCAAATTTTAAGTGAAATAATCGATTAGACTTTGTATCTTAATCGATTAAAAGTGTAGAAAAATGTTTTTGCGAGAAAACGACTTGCTCTCAAGTTTGAAATGGTCTTGAATGGGATTTATGACTTACTCTTTTCATCCTTCACTCAAAACAGAAACTTCTAAACTTGAAACTTCAGCACTTGAGAAAATCTTCATCAATCTTCTCTCTTGAAAGCTTTAAACATCCTTTATGCCTTGCCTTTTTCATCAAGCAACCTTCCTTTGTGAGATGACACAAGTCTTTAATGATGTTTGAAAACTTTAAATCTTCATCATCAAAACTTTAAATCTTCATAATATATTGAGAGGACTTCATCAACATTTGTTCTTGAAATATGCCAACGATCTCCCCCTTTTGATGATGATAAAAAAACTTAGAGACTTGTGATTGATATCCTGAAATGTTTAGAAAATAATGTATGGATATCTCCATAATAAAAGTTAGTCCACAAAGGAAATAATATAGGCAGTCTCATAGCATTTAATTTTCAATTTGAATTTGAATTTTAAAATTGAAGGAAATCAATGCATGGAAATTATTTCTACAAACTTCCCCTTAAACTTTGCTCTTAAATGTTTAAGATATACTAGGCAATTACTTGAAATATTTCCTAATACTCCCCCTGAAACTTTAATTTTCTTAAATGCTTGAGATATAGACATATTATCAATCAACAAATTTTATTTTTCTCCCCCTCTATTTTTAGCATTATAAAAAAGATTACATATCAAGAGATATACAGCAGAAGCAATTAATACACAGAAAATATGCAGAGAAAAAAGTACAGCAGCTGAAAAATAAATTTGAGCTTTAAGGAATAAGTGAACTTGTAGCCTATTCTCAGTATCTTCACTATCCCTTTGATCTTCTTCTTCTTCAACAGCCTTGAAAACCCAGCTCTATTTCCAGTTTTCTCTCTACCCAGTATACTCTCCTATTCAACCTTGAGAGTTTGGAGCAGATATCTTCATAATCAGTGAGTTGGAGACTCATCATGCTATCTATTCTTGAATATATGTTTGCTTCCATTGAGCCAGGTTAAGGTGGAGGTTGAGGTTGAGGCTCTTCATCTTCATCCATAGCCGCTTCATCATCTCTTTGCCGGAACATATTTCCTTGTTCAATAAGGCCCATGTGCCTGAGAACATTCTTCCTAATTTTGCTGTTGCTGAGCAAAATTTACTTGGTTTCTCCTCTAAGATCAACTCCTTTGTATTCTAATATCTTTGAGATAAACACAGCATAGGGTAAAGCAAATGATGATAGCCTAGTGGCTTTAAACATATTATCTAAAATAATTGCGGGCCAATCAACACTAACATTATTAAAGAAACCATACATCAAAAGAATATCTTCCTTAGTTAGTTGAGCATGGTTAGTGCCCCTAGCAACAATTATCCAAACAATGACATAATGTAACATTATTTCATTTAACTTTACATTACCAACTTTGTACAAGCTCTCCACTTGTAGGTTGGGGTCCTTGCAGAATTTTCTGAATTCTACAAGCTTGTTGAAATCTTCAAACCCGTATGTAATGTTGATTCCTCCTTCGGTGGATAGGCCGCCTACATTGTTCCACACATCTTCATCAAGGTGTATGCGGACTCCTTTCACCTTTGAACTTGGATTGCCTGCTCGAAAGTTAAATTTAAATAAAACACTCTTACCAAATCAGGGTAATATGCTCCTTCTAGTTCCATAAAAGTCTTCAAACCACTTGCTACTAAAAGTTCCTGAAATGAAAAATCGTGAGCTCTGAAAAATTCACAAGATAAAAGCTTAGGAGTAAGATTTTTTCTGTCTCTCCAGTAGTTAACATAAGCTATCTGCAAGTCTTCATCAGAAATCCACCCTGCAAGAGTTGGTGGTCTTGCTTCAGCTTCTTGCTGTTGGGAGGACATTGGAGCTTTTCCTCTTCTCCTTGAAGGCATCTTCCTCCTTCCACTACAACAAATATAACATTTAGTGACATACAAAAAATGTCACCATAGATATAATATATGTGGGTATATGATTTTTATACATATACCCACACACAATATTAATGTAAATTTTGAATGAGATTTAACAACATATGTGGTGTGTCACTATAGTTTATACCTACACTTTTTTCAATTGTAGGAATAAATTTCTTAACATATACGTACACTTTTCTCAATTGTGAGAATAAATTTGTCAACATATACCTACACTTTTCTCAATTGTGAGAATAAATTTGTCATTATATTGCAAATGGGTGATCCAATCAATCAAGACCAACAATTTTAGCTTTAAATCAACACCAAATTGATAAATAACAAATACAAAAACATCTATAAAAATAGTGATATATCAAACACAAATATATGCTAAACTAACCTCCTACATGCTTTATTAATTCATTTATTCACCTAATTTTATTGAACAATACAAGTTCTTAAACAATAGTGAAGAACCATGCTACTCGTCAAGACAAATAAAAACATAGAGTCGTTGAACATATAAGCTCGCTTAACATCTTAAAGATTGATGCAAGAACTAATTACGGACTACTTCCTTCACTTATCTCACTCAAAGATACATATCTCGCAACTGGTAAGACAAGCCGCCAAAAATGTACTACATATCGGACAAATTTTATAGGTTCATTTGCACATCAATCAAAAACTCAGATATGTCTCACCTCCCGACTGGTACGAGTACCAACATATATGATAGTATTCATATCAGGAAGCCACTTTCTGAATTCTTTGGCCCAATTTGATAAAGTGGAGAGTGGAACAACTACAAGAAAAGGACCATGGATTTGCTCGGGCATTCTGGTAAGGAACAAAAATTCATGTATTATTAAATTGCAAAGGCAATTGTAATCAAACAGAGAACCGATAATAGACCTATAGAAAACCAAGCATCGATATCGATCGAACAGCTTTTCCAAGGCCCATTTCATCGCCTAAAATGACATTTGTATCATTTCTCCAACTACAAAATGCAAGACAAAGATTTAGAACATCAAAAAATTAAAAACAACACTTGGACAACAAATACAAGCATGCATATCTATTAACAAGAAAATTCAGACCCTCAAGTTGATAATCACGGAGCTTTCCACCCTTCAACCACTCAGGTTGTTCCTCAAGCTTCTGCAAACTTGCTAAGCATCACAACCAAATATTATAATCAGATAATTCTATATACGTAGATGATAGCATATGATATTCTGTAAATGAAATAATGAACAAAAAATATTCTATATATGCCATCAAAAACCAAAGAACCAATAAAAGACAATAGGCTTCAAAAGTCAGGAAATAAAGCAAAAGTAAACAATCAAATAATCCCCTCTAATCAACTTTCTCAAATTTAAGCCTATGTAGTGATAAAGTACAACATTAGAATGGACATATCAAAATTAATTGGAAATAATCTTCTTCATTCCAATCAATATCTGAATTGAACAGGTGACTCATTAAAACAGGCTCTGGTGATCGATTATTCCTTTCAGCATCTTCAGCTGTTCCCTTTGGTTGATGCCAAAGCACTTTTTCAATGGAGTCACTATCGTCCTCATCAACTTCTTCCTGAAGAACACAAGAATTACATCAGTAAAAACAATTTAAGAACATGTTAAGTCAATAAGAGGTATCATAATAGCAAAACCAAATAACATCTCATACTCCCCACAGGCAAGCCTTTCCATATAAATAAAAATTTTAATAGCTTATAAAATCATCGCCGCTAGATTAAATAGAACTGATCCGACATATTTCTACTCTGTACTCAAACAAAAATATTATCCTTGCGAGGATAGGTAGGAGAAATCTCAGACATCAAAACAAATGCTACTCGAAATTACCATCTTGCCTCTTGGGAATAAACTCGTCAAGCAATCAACAAACCCCATACCCGATGTCTCTCCACCACCGTAACACCAAATGTAAAGAATAAAACATCTCGACACAAATTACAAACATACACCAATGATCTTCCACCAAGTGGCTGCATACCACTGTTTAATAATCCTACCTTTTATGCACAATATTCATGCTAAAAATAATGAAAATTAAAAGAAACAATTAAATAATAGATAAATTCATATCAGTTCATCACACCATATTATTCCATTTTCTAAATTTTTCTCCATCACACTGAAACTGAAACAGAGGAACAATACATTATTTTCAGATTTCAACGACATTCAATCAGCCCATTGACTTACTAAAAACATATTAATCTGAACTAGAAATCATGCAATGCCACATCCACCCACCCAGCAAAGTGATAAAACAAACATCTTAGTGGAGTAATTATTGGGATACTAGTTACAAATACGAAAATTATTGGGATAATTTTTTGGGTCATTTATGTATCCTTTTGGAGCCAACCTCACCTAGTGAATAAGGCTTTGTTGTTGTTGTTGATCTTCCCTAATTTGTAAATCGTGATGATATGATTATTCAAACAGTTAGCTTATCTTCGTGACGCTTGAATATCAGTATTGTACCTTGTGTTTTTTTTATATGTTTTTATACTTGAACATCAAGCAGTAGATACATACACATTGTCGTGTCCAATAGTTTATATAGACAATTTTACAACACCAAAGTACTTGATGCCTTTAAATTCAACAGGCAATTCAAAACAACAGAAACGATGAAAGACAGATCTAACATCGAGAAGGCCTATCATAAATTGGAGGAAGAGAAGCGGCAGTACTCATTCATGTTGGCATATGGATCCAAGGTGTTGTAGCCAGGTAGTTCTATCTTATATTCACCAAGAATCTGGCAGAATGGAAGCTGGTCATTCTCATTGTTGCACCAACTTGGTATGCACGTTTGGTTGTCCTCGAAAATTTTGAGCATGTATGCATCACGAATCTGCAAATAACACGACAGAAGCAGACTAAGCATCACGAATGCGCTTATTCAATGCTTCATTCCACATGTTAGCAGAATAAGTTGGCTGCAATCTAGTCCACATAGACATGACAGAAATTACCTACAAGACAACATGCCATTCAGAACCAGACTTCCTTTCACTCAAATCTGTACCAACAAGCTTAATAATAATAATAATAATAATGTGCTAATTTGATGCGTCCTTTCTATGAGAAACGCAGGGGCAGGGGCAGAGGTAGAGTAGATTTTATTGCCTCATGCACTGCTTGGTTAAGCAAGAACTATATATCACCACAAAAGCACAAAGTGTAACATCACCAAAATCCTTGATTCCAGCATAATAGTCTGTCCATAATTATCATCAATAACAACTATTTATCACCCAAGGAAACTTACAAGCCATATTATCTTCAACCGAGAGAAGGCATATAAGTTGAAATAGATTTAAAATTTCAAACCCACAACAATACATTGAATTGACACAAAAAGAAATGCTAACTAACAATGTAACACCCCAATATTTTAAATTATAAATATATCAGAATATAAACATATTATATTATAAAGATATTTTGTTATAAGGATATTAGATTGATAAAAATATTCAGTTATAAAAATATTATATTATAAAGATGTACAGTTATAAAAATATTAGATTATAAAGATAATACAATATATAAAAACAAAAGACTGGTTGGGTAGTTTGTTTTCACATACCTCCATTCTCTCTATTTTCTCTCCATTCTCTCTACATTTTCTCTAAGGTTTAAATACTGAAAACCCTAACGGTTTCTAGATCCACAATAAGCAATAGAAGGCTAACAGTATAAGGAGGAGTTCTACTCGATCAGTTTTGAGAATGGGTAAGTCTAGGTCCGTTTATTCTTAAGAATTTTCTTTTGGAAAGTTTATGGTCTTTGAAGATTTTTCTCAATAAATTCTCTTTGTGGGGAGATGTTGTCCATAATTTTGAGATAAAAGAGAAGCTAAGGTTTGGGATTTGCAGTTTGTTTTCATCTGATCGAGGAACAAAGAAAATCCAGGTTAGGGAAGTTAATTTTCAAAAATATATAAATTGATATTAAGAAAATTAATGTTATATATATATATATATAATTAGTATGTTTTGTATATTATTGTTGTATTGAGTGTAATGTGTGAAAAACCTTGTTTTTGTATTGTTTATGATATTTAAGTTGATATTTGGATGTTTGTTGACAATCAGTAAAATGAAAAATTTGTTTGAGGGGTAGAAAACGAAAGTTTCTTTCCATGGAGGGTTTTGGTCTCGATCCTATTCTTGTTTATAAATTTAGATTATTATCTCTAAATAAAATTTAGAAAAATTGATTGGTTATGTATGACCTATGATGTTGTTGTGTTGGGCCGAGTAGAGCCTGGGGTTGGTGCCCATAATCTACCGATATGTTTGTGTGTTGGGCCGAGTAGAGCCTGGGGTTGGTGCCCACAATCTACCGATATGTTTGTGTTGGGCCGAGTAGAGCCTGGGGTTGGTGCCCATAATCTACCGATATGTTTGTGTTGGGCCGAGTAGAGCCTGGGGTTGGTGCCCATAATCTACCGATATGTTTGTGTGTTGGGCCGAGTAGAGCCTGGGGTTGGTGCCCATAATCTACCGATATGTTTGTGTGTTGGGCCGAGTAGAGCCTGGGGTTGGTGCCCATAATCTACCGATATGTTTGTGTGTTGGGCCGAGTAGAGTCGGGGTTGGTGCCCATAATCTACCGATATGTTTGTGTGTGGGGCCGAGTAGAGCTCGGGGTTGGTGCCCATAATCTACCGATATGTTTGTGTGTGGGGCCGAGTAGAGCCTGGGGTTGGTGCCCATAATCTACCGATATGTTTGTGTTGGGCGAGTAGAGTCTGGGGTTGGTGCCCATAATCTACCGATATGTTTGTGTTGGGTCGAGTAGAGCCTGCGGTTGGTGCCCATAATCTACCGATATGTTTGTGTGTTGGGCCGAGTAGAGCCTGGGGTTGGTGCCCATAATCTACCGATATGTTTGTGTGTTGGGCTGAGTAGAGCCTGGGGTTGGTGCCCATAATCTACCGATATGTTTGTGTGTTGGGCCGAGTAGAGCCTGGGTTTGGTGCCCATAATCTACCGATATGTTTGTGTGTGGGGCCGAGTAGAGCCTGGGGTTGGTGCCCATAATCTACCGATATGTTTGTGTTGGGCCGAGTAGAGCCTGGGGTTGGTGCCCATAATCTACCGATATGTTTGTGTTGGGCCGAGTAGAGCCTGGGGTTGGTGCCCATAATCTACCGATATGTTTGTGTTGGGCCGAGTAGAGCCTGGGGTTGGTGCCCATAATCTACCGATATGTTTGTGTGTTGGGCCGAGTAGAGCCTGGGGTTGGTGCCCATAATCTACCGATATGTTTGTGTGTTGGGCCGAGTAGAGCCTGGGGTTGGTGCCCATAATCTACCGATATGTTTGTGTGTGGGGCCGAGTAGAGCCTGGGGTTGGTGCCCATAATCTACCGATATGTTTGTGTTGGGCCGAGTAGAGCCTGGGGTTGGTGCCCATAATCTACCGATATGTTTGTGTGTTGGGCCGAGTAGAGCCTGGGGTTGGTGCCCATAATCTACCGATATGTTTGTGTGTGGGGCCGAGTAGAGCCTGGGGTTGGTGCCCATAATCTACCGATATGTTTGTGTGTGGGGCCGAGTAGAGCCTGGGGTTGGTGCCCATAATCTACCGATATGTTTGTGTGGGGCCAAGTAGAGCCTGGGATTGGTGCCCATAATCTACTTATGTGTATTAATGAGAGTGTTGTGAGTATGTGTATTACATGATAATAGGATTTGTGTTGTTACTTTTCAATTATTAAAGATGCATTAAATTTTAAAGCATTTAAGTATGTTCTATGATGAATGTGCATGAGAATGATATGGTGATGAATAGTACATGATGTTATTATTCTGTGTTATTATATTTTTGAACGATTAGCTTACCCTACAATTGTCGATTGTTTGGCCTGCGATGATCGTGTTTTGCTACACGGGAGCAGATATCTTAATAGGTGAGCGAGATGCTTCAGAGTCCCAGGATTATAGTGAAAGATGAAGTAGTAGTTATACACATATATTTATATATGTTTTTATTTCTTATAATAGAATTTTGTACTAGTAGAGATTCCCTTTGTATTGAATACAAATACAAATTTTAAATATAATGCATTTTATTATCAGTTAATACAAGTTACATTTGCATACTAACTATGATAAAAGTAGCGATTTCTTGGGTCGTTACAAACAATACATTCTTTTAATATAATCTTCTGAACACATTTTTATTATTGAATAAATAAAATTGATTAAAAATTACGAGAGTTTCACTTTTTATTAATGAATCACTAAAGTTTTGTTAAGACTTTGCAAGGCAGAACTCAACCCAAAAGAGTATACTAGATCATTAGACTTTAAGTACCACGTCAAGTAGTTTATTTATTCTTTATTTTACTCAACGCGAAATTCTTCACATTGTCATCTCTTTAAGCACCAACTTTCACCGTCTTCCACGAAGACTTTCACTCTCTACTAGAACATCATTTGTCAGTAATTAAGCACAAAAGAAGAATCTAACCCAAAACACTAATCTACTGGGGAAAAAACCTCAAAGCTTAAAATCCAAGTTAAGCAATCCATTATGCTCAACGTGGAACTCCTAACAAACTCACCGATGGTTTTATAATTTCAACAAATTCTAGAATAAGTAATGTATAACTAATAAAAATAGTGCGATAGATATCATATTAGTAATAGCGCATACTGCTAGCTACTAGAGAGTAGCGGATACATGAACAACATGGATTCATGTTCTAAACTATGAAAAAGATACATATTTGGCGGAGTTAGAGATGAACTAATAAAGGAAAAGGAAAAAGAAAAAAAAAAGAAAAAGATGATTTAAAAAGCATAGGATGGATGATGATGACCTTGAGGTAGAGAACAGCACCCTGGAAAGCGGGGGTGAGTTCAATCTTGGCGGTGTTGTCATAAAAGCAAGCACCTTTCCACTTGATGGAGGCCTTGGAGGGAGTGAGGGAGCCAACGAAATAAGGGAGCAAGTCAACGGCACTGTGGAGGTTGTTGAGAACGGGCCATGAAATTTGGCGTGGCAGCACGGGAAGCACGTCGTTTACTCTAAATAGCACCTTCAAACCTTCTGCCGCATTTCACCCTAACAGCGCTACCACCACCACCCATGCCACCACCACGTGAAGCACCGCACGACGATCAGGGCCAGGCATCGAATAAACAGATGATTGATTTTTGGGAATTATTCCTCGGATTTCATGTTAGGGCTTTTCATTCAACACTACAAATCAAGGTTCATAAAAACAAAATTTGGTGGGGTTTTGATGCCAATTGAGTCCAACTAGGAATGTAATATATTGGTGTTAAGCGGTTTTTGATGGAGAGTCTGATTAGGGTTTAGTGAAAAATTAATGAGAAAGAATCGAAGGACACAGATGAAGTTTTGTTTTCTTTTTTTGTCATTACTTTATCATTTTCTATTTATAATTATTGTTCTTTATCATCTTCTATTTATAATTATTGTTCTTTATAACAGTAGATCCATATTAAAAGAAGATATTCAATAAATTGGTTAAATAATCAATTAGTGTTATTTAATTTAATTTTGAAAAAAATATTTTAATAATAAGTAAATTTTATAAAATTAGATAAAGTTTCATTATTTTTCTATCTTGGTATTTATAGGAATGGATTTTGATTACAATTCATTGATTTAATGCGAAAATAGCTGTTAGGATTCGAATATAGCCGTTAGGAATGAAAAGCATGTGATTTGGAGGCTCAACGTTCAAAAACCAGTGTGCAAAAAAACTCAGAACGTCGCATTTAATCGATTATGTGATGAACTTAATCGATTATTTGCGTGCAAAATTTTCTAGAAAATGAAAATCGAGATATTTAATCGATTATCTGCATTCCTTAATCAATTCAATTGCTCCTCAGCGTTTTAATCGATTATGTATGAAAACATTTTCACAAACAACGCTTTTAATCGATTACCATATGATCGATGTCGTACTCGGTCAAATAAAAAAACAATTAAATGTAGTACTAGAAGAAGTGACTCCTAGGTCGTCTCTCAAGGACCAATTTTCACTGTCAAAAGATTGAATCATGCAATGGGGGGGTTTTGGACAGATAACAGTTAATTAAAATATAGCAGACAAACAACAAATTAATTGCAGTAATTAAAATAGGCAAGACTCTTGAACACAATGCATCTCTGACATCCTTGGCTCACAACAGATTATTAGTCCGTTTAATCCTTGTTCGGTCTAGATTAACCAAGTAAGCGAAAGTTAACCCAAGACTTCCCTACACGAATTAGCTGAACCTTGTAAGGTCTCCTTCCAAGGGATTAAGCATCCTCCGTAACGTAGACTTCACATTGTAGAATCAAACGTAGAAAGCCAAAAAGACGCACAAACCTCCATCAGTGAGTGCAACATGCCCAAGAGCCCCACCCTGGGATTTTAACCTTCCATTAATTCAGAAAATAGAAAACGAAAATAGAAAATGTAAATCGAATTTGAAAACGAAATTGAAATTGAAAACGTAAAACAAAAATGAAATTGAAAACGAAAATGAAATTGAAAGCGAAAAACGAAATAGAAAATGAAAATTGTAGAATAGAAACGCAAATGAATTGAAGAACAAAACTGGAATTGAAGAACAAAACGTAAACTGGTCTCTCTAGCTGAAAGGAAAAATGTAAACCTAAAAAAACATCTGCTGCCTCAAGGCAAAAAAACGTAAAAGAAACCCTAATCCTACTACTGCTGCCGTCTCTGTGCCGCGTTGTCTCTGTGTGTTCCGCTCTCCCTCAGCTGCCCTACTTGTAGCTGCATTGCATGGGCACGAAACCCTAGACCCCATTGGGCCCAAAATCCAAAGAAACAAATCTGGTCCAAGTTGTGACGTGGCAGCTCCTCTTGAAGTCCATGAATTAATTCCAAGCCCAAAATAATTTTAAACTGCCCTGAAAATAAAAATTGGAATAATTAAACTTAGAAAATTCAAATTAATTAAAATATGAATTTCTGGTCCAAATATAGCCCTAATAGAAATTAGTACAAAATATAAACAATTAAGAACAAATTAGAGATGAAAACAAGTACAGAAAGGTAAGAAAACAAGGGAAAATAATGACTCATCACCATACGAAAACTAATCGATTATATACGACATTTTCATAAAAACATATCATTAACATCAAAACTCATCAATAAACATCAATCAATCAACAGATTTATCATCAACAATACCTAGATCTCTTCTAAGCTCATAAAATCTATCTCTAGTCAAAGGTTTGGTAAAGATATCAGCTAATTGATGTTTTGTATCTATGTATTTTATAATGCAATCTCCTTTAGCTATATGATCTCTAATGAAATGATGTCTGATTTCTATATGCTTGGTCTTAGAATGCATGATAGGATTTCTAGTCAAATTAATGGCACTAGTGTTATCACACTTAAGAGGGATATGATCTAGAAAGATATCAAAGTCTTCTAATTGCTGTTTCATCCACAGTATTTGAGCACAACAAGTACCAGCTACTATATACTCAGCCTCTGTGGTTCAAAGAGCAACACTAGCCTGTTTCTTAGAATGCCATGAAACTAAAGAACATCCTAAAAGATGACATGTTCCACTAGTACTCTTCCTATCAACTCTACAACCACCATAATCTGAGTCAGAAAAACCTATAATACTAGGTGAGGCTCCTGAAGGGTACCATAAACCAAAGGTTTTTGTTCCTCTAAGGTACTTAAGGATTCTCTTAACAGCCTTTAGGTGTGATTCTCTAGGGTTGGATTGAAACCTAGCACGAACACACACACTTTGCATAATATCAGGTCTACTAGCAGTAAGACAAAGTAATGATCCGATCATACCTCGATACTTTGTTTGATCTACTGCCTTACCATTTAAATCTTGATCCAAATAACAAGATGTAGCCATGGGAGTTGCAGCTTCCTTGGAACTTTCCATCTCAAATTTCTTTAAGATTTCGTTGCAATACTTTGTTTGACATATAAATATGCCTTTCTTCAATTGTTTGATTTGCAAACCAAGAAAGAAATTTAATTCTCCCTGCATATTTCTTGCAAACTCTTGGCAAAGATCATCATAAGTTGATCCAAATATGATATCATCAACATAAACTTGAACAATAAGAATATGTTTCTTTGATTTCTTAATAAAAAGAGTAGAATCAACTTTACCTCTTCTAAAACTATTTTCAAGTAAGAAATTACTTAACCTTTCATACCAAGATCTTGGAGCTTGTTTTAGTCCATACAAGGCTTTCTTCAACTTGTAGACATGGTTTGGATTTTTTAAATCTTCAAAGCATGGAGGTTGTTCTACATAGACTTCTTCCTTGATGTATCGACTTAAGAAAGCACTTTTTACATCCATTTGAAACAATTTGAATCCCATAATGGAGGCATATGCTAGCAACAAATGAATACCTTCAAGTCTTGCTACTGGAGCATAAGTTTCATCATAGTCTATTCCTTCTTCTTATCCATAACCTTTTGCAACCAGACTTGCTTTGTTCTTGGTGATATTTCCATCTTCATCAAGCTTATTTCTAAAAACCCATCTGGTGCCAATAACCTGCATATTGTTAGTTTTAGGAATTAAGTCCCATACCTGATTTCTTTCAAACTGATTCAGCTCTTCTTGCATTGCTATACACCAATGATCATCCGTCAAAGCTTCTTCTACGATCTTTTGTTCAATCTGTGAAACAAAAGTAACATTTATACAGAAATTATTCATGTTCCTCCTTGTTCTTACACTTTTTGAGATATCTCCAATGACGTTGTCCAAAGATACTTCTTTTGGTGGTCTCCATTCTCTTGGTAGACTTTCATTTTGAGGAGGATTATCATCCAATTTGATTTCTTCAACAGCTTCTTCTAAAGGAGTTCCTTCTTGATATTCTCCCTCATCATCTACAAAGATTCCATTTAACTCAAGAGGGGTTTGCTCAAGGTCTAGATATTCATCAAAGACAACATGTATAGATTCTTCAACATTTAAAGTCCTTTTGTTAAAAACTCTATATGCTTTACTATTCAAGGAATAACCTAAAAATGTAGCTTCATCGGATTTAGCATCAAATTTTCCAAAGCTATCTTTTCCATTACTCAAAACAAAACATTTGCATCCAAAAATTCTAAAATGAGAAATATTTGGTTTTCTTCCTTTGAAAAGCTCATATGGTGTTAATTTCAAAATAGGTCTTATTAAAATCCTATTTAAAACATAACAAGCGGTGCTTATGGCATCAGCCCAAAAATATTTAGGTAAATTATTTTCATTCAACATAGTTCTTGCAAGTTCTTCCAAAGATCTATTTTTCCTTTCAACTACACCATTTTGTTGAGGTGTTCTTGGTGCTGAAAAATTATGAGAAATACCTTGTTCTTCAAAAGAATAGTCAAAAGATACATTTTGAAATTCACCGCCATGATCACTTCTTAAAAACTTGATTTTCAAATCCTTTTCATTTTGAATAACCTTGGCAAATTTTCTAAATTCTTTGAAAGCATCACTTTTAGATGAAAGAAATAGTGTCCATGTAAATCTAGAGTAATCATCAACAATCACAAGGGCATAATAATTGCCACCAAAAATTTTTGTTCTAGAGGAACCAAATAAATCCATGTGCAGTAATTCTAAAGGTTTAGAAGTGGAAACAACATTTTTAGATTTAAAAGAATTTTTAGTTTGCTTCCCTTTTTGGCAAAGTGCACATAGTTTGTTCTTTTCAAAAATCAGTTTTCAAAAACCAATTACTAACTCTTTTGATATGAGTTTACTTAGATGAGGCATATGAATGTGAGCAGCTCTTCTATGCCATAACCATGGATCCTCTTCTTTTGCAACTAAACAAGATAAATTACTAGATGTAGATGCACAATCAATATCAATTAAATAAATATTATTATGTCTATTACCAACGAGGGCGATTTCATTTGAGTCTTTGTGATGAATTTTGCGAAGATCACTATCAAAAGTTACATTTAAACCTTTATCACAAAGTTTACTAATGCTTATCAAATTGTGCTTCAACCCATCAACAAGAAGAACGTCATGAATCTTTAAAGACTCTCCAATAACTCCACTACCAATCATCTTTCCCTTGTTGTCTCTATAGGTTACAAAATCTTGCTCTTTCTTTTTGAACCTTTTGAATTTGCTTTTATGACCCGTCATGTGTCTTGAACAACCACTATCAAGATACCATAAAGACTTCCTAGACTTAGGACCAACCTTGCTACATGTGGATTTACAGTCATCATCCGCCATGAGACAAATGTTTGCTTCTTCTTCCGAATCACTTGCACTTTCAGAAGAACTCACTTCATTATCTTCCCAAGCAATGTACGCCTTCTTTTTCTTCTTGTCAAAAGGCCTTTTGTGTTTCTTTGCTTTTTCTTCATCTTTCTTGATGTTGGGGCAATCCGACTTCCAGTGTCCCCTTTTTCCACAACCATAGCATTTAAAATTATCAAGAGAATTTAAATTTTCAACTTTCTTACCTTTTCTTGAAGTTCCCTTTGTTTTTGTTTTTGATGAACTTCTTGTATTTCTTGACAAACAGGTTGATGTCACTGCATTCAAGATTGTCATCTGAATCACTACTCTCATCCTTGTAGGATTCAACTTTAAGAGCAACACCTTTCCTGTTGACGTCTTCTTCTTCTCCTTTGAAGCGTCCAAGCTCAATTTCATGTTCTCTAAGCTTGCCAAAGAGAGTTGTCATGTTCATGCTTGTGAGATTCTTGGATTCCGTGATAACCGTCACCTTGGGTTGTCATGTCCTGTCCAAAGATTTTAAAATTTTCACATTTAATTCCTCAGTGTCAAACTTCTTACCTAACGCCTTGAGGTGATTTACAATGTGAGTAAATCTTTTCTGAACATCGTAGATGGTTTCCCCTTTGTTCATACGGAACATCTGTTGGACTTGAAGACTTAGTTTCAAGTGGATTTGATGTCTCCAACCACCTTTGATGATGAAGATGATGGTGCTTGAAGAATGAAGATTGTATCCTAGGATTAGAGTGTCTTAGAATGTGTGGTAAGATGCATTTCAATTAATCTTGGACTTAATCTTGGGTTTTAAAATGATTTGAAATGTTTTAAAAGGTTTTAAAATGTTTTCAAAGGTATTAACTGGTTTTTTAACTGATTAAAAATCTGGTTTCAATCAATTAAATTGTTCTTCAATTTTAAAGCTTTGTTTTTGGCTAAATTTTAGCTAGCTGTTTTTCTGAATTTAAACCAGTTGAAATTCTGGAGCTTTTGTTAAGAAATTCTAGCTCTCTAGAAAAGCTAGTTAAATTGTGTTTTCAACTGACTGTTTTTCAAGTTTCAGAAAAAGGGTGCTCTCTGGAAAATTCATTTTAATGAAAACAACTAGTTAAATCGCGTTTCAACTGATTGTTTTCATCAGAAACAATTTTAAACCACTAGAACAACTTTGCTATAAATACTTTAAAATTCAAAGAACTCATTGACGAATCAATTACAGAGAAACCCATTGTGCAAGAAAGCTTTTCTCATACTCTAAATCAATTTGCGAATCCATCAAAGAAGTCCAAGATCAAATTGAATAGCGAATTTGTCCTAGAATTGATACTCTGTTTTTCTTCTCTGCATGCTCTGTTTTTCCTACTCACTGTACTTTTCCAGGTGATTCTGTTCCAAATCTTTGTGTAATTGATTGCTGCGTTTGCGTCTCTTAATCAAGGTGATTAAGGTGTTCTTGTAATAGGGTTTTACAAGAGTTTACAGGTCTTGTAGGGTTCAAGACCAGCTGCAGTTTTTCTGGTTTTAGTTTTTCATGTAGTGTTCATGTAAAAACTGAATTTTAGTGAATTGATTTGGTTTGGGTGTTTAGGAAACTGGATGTAGCCTTTGTTGAAAGGTGAACCAGTATAAATCTCTTGTGTTGATCTTCTTTCCCTACTCTTTTACATTCTGTAATTGAAATCTAAATTTCTAATTGAATTAGATATATGATACATTGATAAAAAGCACTTCAAGAACCCTTAAAGAATTGATTTTCCTCTTTGATTTGAATCTGGTCTTGATAAATTGGCCTTGAATTTCGAAAATCTTTATGAGTTTAATTCACCCCCCCTCTTAAACTCAGCCATTTATTTCAACAACATCTCATATTCTTGAATCAAGGTGTTCTTCCTTGATCTTTTGACATCCTCTGTTCCTTCATGTGTGACTTCAAGAGTGTCCCACATCTCCTTTGCTGTAGTGCAATCAGAAAACCTGTAAAACTCATCAACAGTTAAAGCAGATGATATCATATTGCATGCCCTTATATCGCCTTGATACTCATTGTACTCATCCTTCGTCCAACCTGCTCTCACTTTGGGTACCTGCACTTCATTAACAACAGTCATAGGAATATATGGACCATTTACAATTGCATCCCAAACACCTTGATCATTAGACCTAAGGAAAATCTCCATCCTCTTTTTCCAAAAAAGGATAGTTTTCACCAGTAAAGAATGGTGGTCTATGAATAGATGCACCTTCAGCAAAAGATTGATTTTTGTCTGCCATAAAGATCTTGATTTTGAGTAACTTTCAAAAACCAGCTCTGAGGCCAATTGTTAGAAATAACAACAGTGTAAAAATCAAGAGGGGGGTGAATTGGATTTTTAGAAAACTTTTTCTCTTTAAGATAATTTTCCAGATTTTAAATAAATGTTCTGAAAACAAGATTTGAATTTTCCTTAACTGGTGATAAGCGCAGTTTGAATTGCAATTGTTAGAATGATCCACAATAAAATAAAGAGATAGGGAAAGAGAGAAAGAACACAGAGATTTATACTGGTTCGGATTTAGCCAATCCTACGTCCAGTTCCCAATCACCACAAACACGTGATGATCACCCCACTATCTTTAATTGAAATTACAAACACCAATTCATGCAATAACAAATAAAGATAAAGGAAACACCTCCTTAGACACACTAAGGATGAAACACCTCCTTAGACACACTGAGGATGATTCCCACCTCTCTTGACACACAAGAGATGAACACACCTCCCTTAGAACAAATCCAAGGGATGAATTTTACCCGTTCAGAAAAACAGTAAAAGAAAACACCTGATTGAGTGTTGAATGAAAGCTTAAGCACAAAGATCGCCACTTCCAAAGACTTTGATCAACCTTGAGAGAGCAAGAAAGCGGTTTTGAAAAACTATAGCGCAAGAATACTTTGAATATTGTGTTTTAATCATATGTGTTGAACCTAAGACATTCTCTTTCATTTTATAATTCGAAAATACTCCAAAGTTTCCATTCTTAGGTTCATTCAGCATTGAATTCGCAAAAATGACTTATTTAATCGATTATCTAAAAGGTTTAATCGATTATATCAGAGTTAAAAACTGGAAAACTCATTTTGCCTGATATAATCGATTAGATTAAGGCCATAATCGATTATATTAACCTAGAATCAATATAATTGATTATCAAAAACACTTAATCGATTATTTTGTTCGTTAAACTCTTTTGATTCAAATTTTAAGTGAAATAATCTATTAGACTTCGTATCTTAATCGATTAAAAGCGTAGAAAAACGTTTTTGCGAGAAAATGACTTGCTCTCAAGTTTGAAATGGTCTTGAATGAGATTTATGACTTACCCTTTTCATCCTTCACTCAAAACAGAAACTTCTAAACTTGAAACTCCAGCACTTGAGAAAATCTTCATCAATCTTCTCTCATGAAAGCTTTAAACATCCTTTTTGCCTTGCCTTTTTCATCAAGCAACCTTCCTTTGTGAGATGACACAAGTCTTTAATGTTTTTTGAGAGCTTTAAATCTTCATCATCAAAACTTTAAATCTTCATGATATATTGAGAGAACTTTATCAACATTTGTTCTTGAAATAGGCCAACACTTCTGTATTATCAATAGGATTGTGAAATCATGATATTGAACATTGACGTTGTCATTTTCACAGGATTCACTATTTGATATGCATTATGAATAAATGGAGGGAGAAGATGAAAAATGGATGAAACGATGAAATGCATTTATTAGTGTCGATATTAAAACAAAAAGTGAGGCCATACAAACGAAATCCTAATGCCTTGGGTAGAGCAATAAATTTATTAAAAACAAAAGTCATAATAAAAAACTATTACATTTCATCATTATTAAACACCATGGGTAGTTCAATGACTTTCCAATTATTAAGTTCCACATTTGAAGAACATGGATGCACCAAACTTGGATCTCCTTCAATTGAATCTTCTTCTGCAACTGCCACTTGGTCAGTATTCACCCATCCAGCACTTTGGAAACTCCGTTTGATGTCGCAATGGGAATCCTTCCTTCCCTTGGCTCATGTCTCTCTACACGAGCTAAATTTTTCTCCCTTTTCTCTTCCATGATCCTCTTTTTATCTTCTCGAGTGGGCTTATATCCTGGGCCATACCTACCACTGTTATCAGAGATTTCCAACAAAGGCGTAGAACCTTCACCATTTCTTCCTAAGCCATATCCGCTCTTATATCCTCCTTTCAACATGATCTTAGTCATCATTAAAGATGCACATGATAAATGCGGTTCTATAGAGATTCATTCAAGATAAGCAGTGTCAATAATTTCTAAGGCTTGGAAAGAAGTTTCCAATGCCTCCTCGGCAACATGAATGTAACGGGTGGATGATGGTCTGATAACTTGATTTCTATACTCATACCATGTGGTTTATTGCACCTCCTTGAAGTTTTTAATTTCACTTTCTTAGAACTTTAAGCTGAATTTTACAGTTTTCATGAATGAAGGTAATTAAGCACAATAGGGTGTTATATTTTCATTTTATAGCTGAAAAAATAAAATTTAAATGATTTAGCTTTAACTTGTTTTTCCAATTCTAATTTTCTTAGATGTTTACATTGAGCTGACCCCTTTTATGATAGGATTGATCCTGGAATGGGATGGAGAGATGCACAAGTTGTGAATTGCGTTGAACTCAGCCCATTTGAAGCAAGAAAGAGGAATTACCAAAGCAGCCCAATTGCTAGCCTCATACAGCAGTGGTGAACAGTAAAAAGAGAAGAAAAAAATGTAACAGCACGGTAATTCACCCAAGACAGCTTTGTACAACATTGGCCATTGGGTGATGATGTGGGGCCCAATCAAGGCATTAGGGCAGCCTTTGCAGATATAAAAATCTACGTAAGAGAATTTTACAGGGGGGGCGCACAGAATTCCATTACAGCAAAAATAGAATTTTACAGAGACACAGAATTCCATAACAGCAGCCCAGGAGATGCCGTGACAGGGGGGGCTGCTGCATTTCTTCTGTTTTCTTTTCAGTTTTCATTAGAACAGTGCAGGAGTGACTATATTTTCATGAATGTAGGATTTGTTGAGATTATATGAGTTGATGAGACTAAGGAAGTGTGTGATTAGCGTTTATTATTTTAAGAATGGTGAATGAACTACTTAAATTTCCTTTTTAATTGTGTGCAAGTTTTAACAACAATTCGATTTTTTTTACTGTTCTATTGCTTTTTGATATTTACTGTTTCATTACATTTTGATATTCCATTGCATTTAGATGTTCCTTTACATTACTCTATTCTATTGCAGTTCGATATTCACTGTTTTTATAGCATTTCGATTTTCACTGCATTTCGATTTTCACTTTTACTATTGCATTTCAATTTTCACTGCATTTCTTAACATTCCGATTTTCACTGTGCTTCATCGCCTTTCGATTTTCATTGCTTCATCGCATTTCGATTTTCACTGTTCTATAGTATTTCGATTTTCACTGTTTACTGGTTACTGGAAATTACACATTCATTGTTCTACACTCTGCATTTCACGTTTACTGATAGTGATGTTCGATATTTATAGTCTCCGTTTGTTCATTGACTACCTCTATTCCCCGATGTTCAGTTTAAGGTTGATATTGGGTTTCGTTCCATTTCCTGCTTTAGTAATCTCGTTCATGTCTGAATAAGGAGCAGCGCATAACAATAGTTAAGCTGCTCCTGTAGTTGTTTTCTTTGCTCGAACTCAAACCCCCCTCCTTTTTTTTTTATTAACATGAACCTCTTCAATTTATATTTTGGTGTAACACTCCTTGGATTGACTCGAGTTGATTCCTATACTACACTAGTAATGGTTAGTCAGTTCAAAATTCTTTGAAAAGTTTGCACGACACAGGCTTTGTCAAATTGGCGCCGTTGCCGGGGAGTGTTGGTTTGCCATTAAATATATTGGCCAGGTTCATTGTTGTTTGTCTTGTTTTTCTTTCTTTTCTTTTCTTTTCTTTTCTTTTCTTAGCTGCAATGTGGTTTGGTTCCTCTGTTGTGATGATATTTCGTTGTGATTGACGACTGCGTGCAATGTATTTCCAGCTAACTGTTTATGACCAGGTCCAAAGCAGTAGATTTATACCCACCAGATCCTGAGATTGAACGAACATACAGGCAACTATTGAAATCACATAGTGCAGGATGTGCTAAGCAGGGAGAGACAGATTCTGAAATAGAAAGTTCCCATTCTGAATACGGGAGACGTGAAGACATGGCTGGTGAAAGAACTTTGAAAGAAATCGCCAATCCTGATATAGGCTACCAGCCCCTGTGAATTCAGTTACCACAGCTACCAGATGGAGCGGTAGGGTATGAATTGAAGTCTGGATTGATCCATCTACTGCCTAAATTTCATGGATTAGTAGGAGAGGACCCGCATAAACATTTGATGGAATTTCATGTTGTTTGTTCCACTATGAAGCCAGTAGATATGCCTGAAGAGCTCGTTAAAATGAAGACTTTTCCCTTTTCGTTATGTGATACTGCTAAGGATTGGCTGTACTTACAACCAACTCCAATCACCACATGGACAGCTATGAAGAGGAGGTTCTTAGAAAAATTCTTTCCTGCATCCAGGACTGCATCAGTCAGAAAAGAGATAAGTGGAATACGCCAAATGCAAGGTGAATCATTATATGAATACAGGGAGAGATTCAACAAGCTGTGTTCATCATGTCCTAACCATCAAATCACTGAGCAACTCTTGATACAATATTTCTATGAAGGGTTACAACCTATGGAAAGAAGCATGGTTGATGCAGCCAGTGGGGGCACATTGATGGATAAAAGTCCTGCTGCTGCTCGCTATTTAATATCCAACATGGCCGAAAATTCCCAACAGTTTGGTGTGAGAAATACTAGCAGGTCAGTGCATGAATTGCAAACCAGTGCAGCAGATGCAGCTGAGAACATGCGGTTGGAAAATAAATTGAATGAATTAACCTCTATGGTCAGACAATTAGCAGTGGGACAACAAGTCAGTGCAGGACAACAAAAAATATGTGGAATCTGTTCTGCTGATCATTTTACAGATGTTTGCCCACAATTACAAGAGTCAAACAGCAGTGGGGTTTTTCAGTTGCAATCTAATTTCTACAGAAATTAGTCCAACCAGCAGTACAACCCCTATGCACAGACTTACAATCCAGGTTAAAGAGACCACCCAAATTTGAGATATGGTGCAGCTCAGTCACAATAGCCACGAGCCCCTTTTCCTCCACACCAGAATTTTCAGCAGACCCCAAACCAGCACTCGTAACCAATTCCAGCAGAGGTATGTGCCTCCTCCATTGTGAAACAATCAAGCTAATCCAGCCGCACCCACACGTAATACCAATCCAAAGAATACAGGGCAATGCAAACCTGTCTACGTAAGATATGATTAAACAAATGGTCGACGTAATGGCTTCCCGTGATTGAACAAAATATCACAGACCACGATGACAGATCTCAAAACACAATTGGGGCAACTTGCTATTGAAATGAATGAGATCAAGCAACAAGGATCAGGAAAATTACCTTCCCAATCTGTACCGAATCAGCATGGAAATGTCAGTGCCATAACACTTCGCAGTGGCAAGGAACTGGTTGATGGAAATCAGAAGATGCAGAAACAGCAGATTGCAAGTCCAACAGTTCCACATCCAGATCTCTCTAAAGGACAACAACACCCAGTACAGCCAACTCCTTTACCTTTCCCTTCTAGAACTGCTGCTGCCACTAAAAAAGAGCGGAAGACCATGATGACTTGATGAACGTCTTTAAAAAGGTGGAGATCAACATTCCACTTTTGGATGCCATAAAAAAAATTCCCAAATATGAAAAATTCTTGAAGGAGCTTTGCACTTACAAGAGAAATCTCAGAGAGAGGCACTTCTAGATAGTTTCGGCTCTCTCTCAATCCAGATTGCCCCTAAGGGTGAGGATCCAGGACACTTCACAATTCCCTGCACTATTGGAGAGTTGACCATAGCTGATGCCCTCCTAGATTTAGGAGCCTCTATTAATGTGATGCCATCCACAGTCTACAAGATGTTGCATCTTGGAGAACTGAAACCAACAAATGTGGTGATTCAACTTGCAAATAGAAGTGTGGCTCATCCCTTGGGCGTGTTGGAAGACATGTTAGTCAAGGTAAATACATTTTACATTCTTGATATGCAGGATGAGAGTTCAATGCACAGATCTACCCTGATTTTAGGGAGACCTTTCTTGATGACTGCAAGAACAAAAATTGATGTTTATTCTGGTACCATGACCATGGAATTTGGAAAAGATATGGTTAAATTTAACATCTTTGAAGCTATGAAGCAACCAATGGAGAACCATTCCCTCTTGTACGAGCATCCAGCTTTTGTCTCGCAAAACCATACGACCACCGGAGGAAATTCATTCCTATGCAGCAGTAGAACTAGGAACAGATTTTGACTTTGAGTTTTATACTAAATTTTCTGAATTCCTGGACTTCCTTAGTGTAGATAATGACACTTTCACAGATTGTGATTGCACTAATAATACCTATACAGCATGTCATGAAATAAATGCCATCACCAGTTCTTTGGCTAGTAATTTTGCAGGGAATGAGAGACAAGATAGCTTGCTACACACACCAATTGAACACACAAAAGATGCAGCAGCAGAAAAATTCCAGGCAAAGCAGTTTGACCTCAAACCTCTTCCACACACTCTGAAATATGTATATCTGGATGAAGATCAGCAATACCCAGTAATTGTTGCCCAGAACTTAACTGAGAACCAAGAAGGCCAACTGCTGCAACTCTTGAGGAAATACAGAAAAGCCATTCGATGGTCATTGGCAGACATTCCTGGAATCAGCCCATCTGTTTGTATGCGCAGAATACTGTTAGATGATGAATTGAAACCCGTGAGGCAGCCACAGAGAAGGCTAAATCCCACAATACTTGGTGTAGTGAAGGAAGAGATTACCAAGCTACTGAAGGCTGGAATCATCTATCCTATCTCGGACAGCACTTGGGTGTCACCAGTCCAGGTAGTCCCAAAGAAGTCAGGAGTCACAATGGTACAAAACAGAGAAAATGACTTGATACCAACTAGGATGACAAATCAATGGAGAGTATGCATAGACTACAGGAAGCTAAATCAAGCTACCAGGAAGGATCATTTCCCTCTCCCATTCATTGATCAAGTACTTGAAAGACTGACAGGTAAATCCCATTACTGTTTTCTTGATGGATTTTCTGGTTACATGCAAATACATATAGCACCTGAGGACCAACATAAAATGACTTTTACATGCCCCTTTGGAACTTTTGCTTATACACGAATGCCCTTTGGCTTGTGTAATGCACCTGCAACTTTCCAGAGGTGCATGTTGAGCATTTTTGTAGATTTAATTAAACGTTGCATGGAAGTCTTCATGGATGATTTTACAGTTTTTGGCTCTTCCTTTGTTGAATGTTTACATCATTTAGAGCAAGTTTTGAAGAGATGCATTGAAGCTAATCTTGTTTTGAATTTTGAAAAATGCCTTTTTATGGTGAATGAAGGAGTGGTTTTAGGCCACCTCATCTCTGAAAAAGGAATCGAGGTTGATAAAGCAAAGATTGATGTAATTTCTGCTATGCCTAACCCCTCCTCTATGAGGCAAAATTCGCTCCTTTCTTGGTCATGCAGGCTTTTACAGGAAGTTCATTAAAGATTTCAGCAAAATTGCTTTGCCACTGTCTAACTTGTTGCATAAAAATGTACAATTTGAATTCTCTGAATCTTGCAAGAAGGCATTTGAAGAGCTTAAGGAGAAACTCACCACAGCACCTATTCTGCAGCCCCCAAACTGGGAATTTCCTTTTGAGCTGATGTGTGATGCTTCAGACTTTGCTTTAGGTGTCGTGTTGTCACAAAGGAGGGATAAATTTCCCTATGTCATTGCCTATGCGTCCAGAACTCTTGATGCAGCTCAAAGCAACTACACAACAACGTAAAAGAGTTGCTGGCCATTGTTTTTGCATTGGACAAGTTTCTGGCCATACTTGGTAGGGTCCAGAATTACCATATACACAGACCATGCTACTTTGAAATACTTGTTGAAGAAAGCTGATGCAAAACCAAGACTAATCAGGTGGATGCTTCTTCTGCAAGAATTCGATCTAGACATCAAAGACCGCAGTGGAGCATTGAACCAAGTTGCTGATCATCTGAGCAGAATTTCAGGGCACCATGATCCAATACCCATACGTGATGATTTCCCTGATACTTTCCTTTATGCCTTACATTCTTCCTCTCTCACTCCTTGGTATGCAGATCTGGTCAACTACCTAGCTTCAGGTATTCTGTCCCTACACGCATCTAAGGCTCAACAGCACAAGTTGAAGGCAGATGCTAAATACTATGTCTGGGATGACCCATACTTGTGGAAGTTTGGCAGTGACCAAGTCATCAGAAGATGTATTCCTGACAATGAATTTCAAGACATTCTTCAGCACTGTCATGACACCAGCTTTGGAGGACACACTGGATCTTATAGAACTGCACGGAGAGTCCTAGACTGTGGATTCTACTGGCCTACACTTTGTCGAGATGCACACAGGTTTGTTGTTTCTTGTGAGAAATGCCAGCGAGCCCATGGCAACATAACAAAGAAGGATGAAATGCCTCAGCAACCTATTATCTGTTGTGAAGTCTTTGATGTATGGGGAATAGACTTTATGGGACCTTTTCCAAACTCTGCTGGTTTCTCCTACATACTGCTTGCCGTAGATTATGTCTCTAGATGGGTGGAAGCTAAGGCCACACGCACCAATGATGCCAAAGTGGTGGTTGAATTTCTCAGAACTCACATTTTCTGCAGATTTGGAGTACCTAAAGCTATAATCAGTGATCAAGGCAGTCATTTCCGCAACAGAATTATTGCAGCCTTATTCCACATATATGGAGTCACTCATCGTACTTCCAAACCTTATCACCCCCAAACTAATGGGCAAACTGAAGTATTCAATAGGGAGGTGAAGAATCTGCTTCAAAAATTGATCCACCGCCATAGAAAAAATTGGAGTCAACTGCTGGATGAGGCATTGTGGGCCCAAAGAACATCCTATAGAACACACTTAGGTATGTCACCTTTCAGGGTAGTTTTTGGTAAGGGTTGCCACCTCCCAGTTGAAATTGAGCACAAAGCTTATTGGGCTATGAAACAATGCAATTTGAATTTAAATGAAGCTGGCACAGAGAGAAAACTGCAACTCCAAGAATTGGAGAAAATTAGGCTACAGGCCTATGAAAATTCAAAATTTTACAAAGGGTGAAGAAATACCATGATATGCACATTTCCAGCAAGGAGTTCTGTGAGGGGCAGAAAGTATTGTTGTTCAATTCTAAACTGAAATTGATTGCTGGAAAATTAAGATCCAAATGGACTGGCCCCTACATTGTTACCAAGGTTTTTCCCCATGGAGCTGTGGAAATTTTTGACGAGGCTACTGGTGGAACATTCAAATTCAATGGTCAACAGCTGAAAATATTTCATGAAAGCCATCCACAGCAGAACTCAACAACTGCAACATCTCTGCTTTTAAAGGAACCACTCACGGATGAAGAAGAGCTCCCATCAGCAGCTACATAGCAGGACCTACTGTTTGTTTTCTCTTTCTCTTTCCTCTCACTCACATTGGGGACAATGTTTGTTTCGAGTGTGGGGGGGAGTGATTCTCGTTTTTATTTTATTTTATTTGATCTGTTTTGTTTTGCTTTGCTAGTTCCATTACTAGATGTTGTTGTTTTGAAGTATAACTGCTAATCTGTTTGGAATATTGTCAATGACTCATTAATGGGCAGTTTTGATTTCTCCTGTCATGGTTAAAAGCCTTCCTTCTAATTAACATAGGCATGTGATGAATTCAGTCATTCTTTTTCAAAAGAGTTTAGATGAGAATCAACTTGACACATAAACCTTGGTGAGATTTGAGCCTATATAGTTTTGTTGAATGATACACCCATGATTGCAAGGCATTACAGGATTTGATCTAACTCTACTGAACAACACTTGATTGATGATACTCTTGAAATGATTTAGGCCATTTTTCTATTTCAGCCACTTAGCCAGACAACTTACCTTTCATCCAATTTTCCCATTGCACCCAGTTTTGAGCCTTATGACTCTTTTTCCTTGCGAAAACCCACCAAACCTTGTTGGAATAAATGGCTGAGTTTAAGAGGGGGGGTGAATTAAACTTTCAAAGATTTTCGAAACCCAATGCCCAATTATGAAAAACCAGATTCGAATTGAAGATTTAAACCAGTTTTTATAGGTTCTTGAAATGCTCTTAATCAATTGATCATATACCAAATTCAATTTCAATTCAAACTTCAATTACCGAATGGAAAGAGTTAAAGGGAAGAAGAACAACACAGCAGATTTATACTGGTTCACCTTTCAACAAAGGCTACATCCAGTTTCCTAAACAAACAAATTCAATCAATTCACTAAAAACCAGTTTTTACATGAACACTACATGCAAAACCGAAACCAGAAAGCTGCACCAAGTCTTGAACCCTACAAGACTTCTAAACACCTGTAAAACCCTATTACAAGATCTCTTAATCACCACTGATTAAGATACAAACACGCAGACTAACAAACACACAAAGAATTGGATTGAATTCACCTGGAAATTCAATGCGAGAACGCAACAGAGCACCGGCAAGAACGAAAAAGCAGAGCATGCAATTCTTGATTTGATTCGCACTCAAATGAATCTTGATCGTCTTGGAGTGATTCGCAAAATGTTTTAGAGTGTATTAGGAACGTTCTTGCTCAATGGGTCTTTTTGAAAAAGTTTCGTCACTTAGTTCTTTAAGTTTCAAGATATATATAGAAAGCTGTTAAAAGCGATTCTGCAGGAAATAGTCGGTTAAAACAGCGTTTTAGTCGGTTGTTTTCATTAAAAACCAATTTTCCAGTGAGCACCTGTTTCTCGAAACTTGAAAACGATCGGTTGAAATCTCGTTTTAACTAGCTATTCCAGAAAACTGAATTTCTGAAACAAAGCTACCGAGATTTTAAGCTGGTTTAAATTTCAACAGATCAGCTGAAATTTTCAAAATACAAAGCTTTGAAAATGAAGAACAGTTTAACTAGTTGAAATCAGATTTTTAACCAGTTAAAAATCAGTTAAACCTTTGAAATCATTTTAAAACCTTTTTAAAACATTTCAAAACATTTTAAACTCCAAGACTAAGATCAAGATAGATTGAAATGCATCATACCACACAACCTAAGACTCTCTAATCCTAAGACAAAATCTTCATTCTTCAAGCACCAACATCTTCATCATTAAAGGTGGTTGGAGACATCAAATCCACTTGAAACCAAGTCTTCAAGTCCAACAAACTCCCCCTATTTGATGATGACAACCACTTGATGCATTCATTGTCTTTGAAGAATGTAGGAGTCCTGCACAAAACAAAAAATTCGAAAAATACAGCAGCGAGAAATACATATACGATGAATAGACAACATCGGCGAGAGAAAAAAAAGCGACGAGCAGCAGCAGATTCAGATTCTCCCCTTTCACTAGATTCCGATTCTCCCCTTTCTCTTGTACTTGTGCTTCATGTGCCTTCAAATGCATTCAACAATTTCTCCCCCTTTGGAATCATCAAATAGCACACGAGAAAAGAAATAACATAGCATATGCAGAAAATTTAAAAACTGTTCAAGATACATGGGAATTTAACCCAATTAACAACACAAACAGCAACACAAACTAACAGAAATTAAAAGGCACAAGAGATACACGGAAAATAACAATAGCATGAGGGACAACATGCTTGAAACCAACTACTGACAGATTCGGTGACGACAAGCGAGAACTTCAGCGGTGATATCGAGTCATTATCTTCTTCACTATCACCACCAGGAGTAGCATAGGAACCCATATTAATCTGCGCAAGTTGGGCATGTAAATCTTCAATACTTTGATCAATGCGCCCAAACCTATTAATGCGATAGTTGTGATGATATTGTTGATGAGATTGGATGGCATCAAATCTTTGGAACACTCGCTGTTCAAACAATGAAAGTGGAGGTCCACGGTCAACTGGAGGAACATAAGGTACAATATCTCCCATGGAGTATCCTTCTTCACCAGCTTCAGAATTTCCAGCTTCATCGATTGCGGTTCCAGGCACCGCGAGACGTTCAGCAGAATTTTGCCCTTCGTTGACGAGTATCTTGTGCGGCGGTCCAAGTTCCATTGCTTTTGGTAAATCCAAACTTAAAGAGAAAGCTATTGTCCAGCTGGTGGGTTCTCCCTATACTCGATTTTACGTTCACCTCTAATGTCCACACCAAAATACTCAAAGAATTTGGAGATAATCACGACATATGGAAGACGGTAATCTGGCGACCTTTTGGACTTCATCATGTGATCTTTGATGATATGAATCCAGTTAATCCTTACAGATTTCATTAGACAAAAAAGTAGAAGAAGATCACCTTCATTCATTGTAGCATGATTGCTTGCCCCTTGGAGTGATCATCCATGTGATGATAAATGTAAGCACCCTTGCTTGTCAATGTAAGTCCACCAACTTGGAATCCACGAACAGAACCTTGAGAATTTCTCAAACACTCTCTGTATGTTTGCACCTTGTTAAAATCTTCCAATGAACCACACAAGCCCACGCTAACCACAATGCCATCGGTTTTGAAGCCCCGATTCTTTTCCAGGCGAATTGTTTATAACCATTACTGTTCCTTTCACTTTGGAAGTTAAAACAGATCCATCATGTTTGAGATTTGTGTAGAATACTTTCACCAAATCCGGGTATATGAACCCATTTAATTCCAGAAATTTCTGCGAGATCCGATGTTGAATCATAGCTATAATATCGATCAGTCCTTCATCTTCCGACTACTCGAGAACTAAGCACTTTGGGTGAGTTTACGACCTTCCTCTCGATATGAGATTGAAACTTCTCAATCCTCTCTTCATCACCTTCAAACCAAGCTTCTATAGACCCATGTCTATAAGTATGAGTTGCTTGGAATTTACGGTTCCTTACCTTTGGATGACCCGACCTTTTTGATCTCTTCCTTGGGTTGCTTGAGGAGGCCATTGCGAGAAAAGAAATGCACGAAGCGAGTATATGCAGAGTTTTTGCGCGAGTAAAGTGAATGCTAAAGTAACAATGCTACCCACATGTATTTAACATTGCTGATTTTCAATTTATTAAGAAATTAGTGCTTTGCTCGGTCAAAGAAGGAATCAATTGCATTCGGTTGGAATATATTGGACGAGAGATATGCGATGAGCACGGTTTTGACCGGAGAATTCGATTAGTTCAATGCAACACGTATTTGGAGAGAGAAACCGGTTAAAAAGTAAAGCAAAGGCACTACAAGACAAAACAGCGAGTCAAGATTCTTTGAATCGACTTTATCTATCATGTTTAAATGCTCAATTCTCATTTAATCAACTTAAATGCACCAATTGAATATGAATCAATGCGAGTATAACGACAAATTCGCACAAATTTTAAATTTTGCATCTTTGACGAGCAATTTCGGTCGGTTGATTTATGAAAAACAGGTGATTAAAGCAGAAATCCCGATCTTGGTTTAATGCGGATAGCGATTTTAAGCGACTAAATCGACGGATCAACCGGCTAAAACAGAGACGAAATTACTGCACATACACTTGCAGCCCCAAATTAGACAAAACAAGCGATTAAAAGCCGAAACAACTAGCTAAAATCCTGAATAACATTGCAGATTTCACTTATAACATACAATATGCAAATCTAAGCGTAATTAATCAAGAATTATGCAGATTTAAGCATTCAAACACACAAATACAGCATGATTAACGGCAGAAATGAATCATATACGGGAATTACATCACATTTGAAACATCAAGAACACCCAACTCATTTCTTAATTGGAAAAACCTATCTTTTGGGAGTGGTTTGGTAAATATATCAGCAAGTTGGTTATTAGAGTCAACAAATTCAATTATGCAATCACCTTTTTGAACATGATCCCTAATGAAATGGTGCCTTATTTCTATATGTTTCGTTCTAGAGTGCAAAATAGGATTTTTGTTAAGTTGATAGCACTTGTATTGTCACACCTAATAGGAATGTGATCTAGTTTCAAACCATAATCAAAAAGTCTGCTGTTTTAACCAAAGAGTTTGAGCACAACGGCTCCAGTACGCAACATACTCGGCTTCGACGATAGACAAAGCCACACTAGCTTGCTTTTTGCTATGCCATGATACTAGACTACTTCCTAGTAGATGACAAGTTCCACTAGTGCTTTTTCTATCAAGTTTACATCCAGCAAAGTCTGCATCCGAATAGCCCACTAGATTAAAAGAAGCACCTTTAGGATACCACAAACCAACATTAATAGTTCCTTTTAGATATTTCAAAATTCTTTTAGCAATTGCAAAATGTGATTCTTTGGGATTAGATTGAAACCTAGCACACATGCATACACTAAACATTATATCGGGCCTACTAGCGGTTAGATATAATAGTGAACCAATCAAACCTCTATACTTAGTGGAATCAAAGGTTTACCACTTTCATCCGCATCAAGATAGCTGCTTGGTAGCCATGGGTGTGCTTGATTCTTTGCAGTTGTCCATTTCATATTTCTTTAACTTGACTCTTTGCAATATTTTGACTGATTGAGGAATGTTCCATGATCTAATTGCTTGACTTGTAAGCCTAAGAAGAAGTTTAGATCACCCATCATTGACATTTCAAACTCCCCTGCATAGCTGCAACAAATTCTTCACAAAGCTTCTCATTAGTGGATCCAAAGATAATATCATCCACATAAACCTGCACCAGTATAATGCTGTCCAAAGACTTTCTAATGAACAAAGTTTTATCAACTTGGCCCCTTTCATAGTTTTGAGAGATAAGGAAGTCACTTAACCTTTCATACCATTGTCTTGGAGCTTGCTTGAGTCCATAAAGAGCCTTTTGAGCTTATATACATGGTTAGGCAATTTGTGATCAACAAATCCAGATGGTTGTGAAACATAGATTTCTTCATTTATATATCCATTCAAAAATGCACTTTTCACATCCATTTGATGCAGTTTGAATCCAATCATGCATGAGAAAGCAAGTAATAACCTAATGACTTCTAACCTAGCAACGGGAGCATATGTTTCCTCATAATCTATTCCTTCCTCTTGGTTATACCCTTTAGCTACAAGCCTAGCTTTGTTTCTAGTTATTACTCCTTGATCATTCATTTTATTTTTAAACACCCACTTTGTGCCAATTATATTCATGTTAGGTGTGCAAGGGACTAGTTCCCAAACCTCATTCCTTTTAAATTGGTTCGAGTTCATCTTGTATTGCCAAAATCCAGTTTTCATCCAATAAAGCATCATCAACACATTTAGGTTCAACTTGGGAAACAAATGCAGCGATTAAACATGTATCATGCATAGACCTTCTTGTAGAAACACCTCTTTGGACATCTCCTATCACATTTCCAATGGACAGATTGCGAGGCACCCTCCATTCTTTAGGAAGATCATTTTCGCAGAATTTAATTACGGTGCCGGGATTTCGATCGGTTCTTTCGATTTTCACCGGCTGAAATTCCACCTGCAGCGACTTTTTCGGTTTCTACATGTCCAGTTGATACACCTTCAATTAAGTTCTCTTCACACTGCACTTGCACCACTCACTTGCACCTTCATTTTGCACATTAGACTCATCAAAAACAACATGTATTGATTCCTCAATGATAGCTAATCTCTTATTGAAGATCCTATATGCTTTGCTATGTAAAGAATAGCCTAAAAACAATGCATCATCGACTTTAGCATCAAATTTGCCAAGTTTTTCTTTGCCATTATTTAAAACAAAACACTTGCGACCAAACACTCTAAGATGTGCTATGTTGGGTTTTCTCCCTTTGTATAATTCATAAGGGGTTTTCTTCAAAATAGGTCTTATCAAAACCCTATTTATTATGTAACATGCAGTATTTTTTGCATCAGCCCAAAAATATTTAGGGATGTTTGATTCATTAAGCATTGTCCTAGCTAGTTCCTCAAGTGATCTATTTTTCCTCTCAACAACACCATTTTGTTGAGGAGTTCTAGGTGCTGAAAAGTTATGCTTAATCCCATATTTTTCACAAAAATGATTGAACATTTCATTTTCAAATTCCCCTCCATGATCACTTCTAAGAGCACTTATGATGCAGACTGTTTTCATTTTGTAAAACCTTGGCAAGTTTCTTAAAAGCATGAAATGCATCACTTTTATTTTTCAAAAACAAAGTCCAAGTAAACCTAGAATAGTCATCAACAATAACTAAAGCATAATAGTTTCCACCAATACTCATTGTTCTAGATGGACCAAACAAATCCATATGCAGCAGTTCCAAAGGTTTTGTTGTTGACACATAATTTTCAGATTAAAAGAAACTTTGGTTTGTTTACCCTTTTGGCATCCATGACAGATTTTATCTTTCTCAAATTTCAGTTTAGGTAACCCTAAAACAAGTTCTTTTGAAAACAGTTTTTCCAAATGGTTCATATTAATATGTGCAGCTCTCCTATGCCAAAGCCATGAACTATCTTCCTTAGACATGAGACATGTAAAATTAGTTGCACACATATGATCAAGATCAAGCATATAAATGTTTTCAATTCTCTTGCCTAACATGCAGATTTTATCGAATTTTTCTCAAAGATCTTGCAATGATTTGATTCAAAAGTGATTCTAAAACCTTTATCACATAGCTGGCTAATACTAAGAAGATTATGCTTCAAACCTTCAACATATAACACGTTTTCAATGAGGATTGAAGAAATGTTACCAACATCACCACTTCCAAGGATTTTCCCTTTATTATTATCTCCATATGTGACAAAACCTCCATTTTTCAAGGTGAGTTTGACAAACTTCCTTTTGTCACCACACATGTGCCTTGAACAGCCACTGTCTAGATACCACAATGATTCCTTGGCCTTCAAGAACACCTGCAAAACACAATCAATGGAGAGAATTTGGTACCCACATCAATTTGGGTCCAACAAAGTTAATAACCTTTCTACCACATTTCGGCTTCCAAACAAATTGACCACTAGGAACACCAAATTTTCTGATTTTGCATGATTTTGAAGTATGTCCCTTGTTCATACAATAGAAGCAAGTAATGGATGATGTGCTTGGACGGTTTTCTATGTGAAAAGAAATTTCTATAAGGTTGTTGTTTCTTTTGGAAACCATTTTTAAATCCAAGTCCAGCTTTATTCGTTACACAATTTTTAAATTCTAAAAGTGTATCCAAGTTGGCTCTTCCCATGGTGAATTTAGCTAAAGATTTGTTCAAATACTCAATTTGATTTTCTAAAGTTCTGCAGTTTGTGCAGATTTTTCCAGCATGTTCATCATTGCAACTAGAAACCTTGTAAATCATTTCCAGATTTTCAAAATCAGTTTTTGAATTTTCCAGCTCTTTCTCTAGCTCTTTCACCTTGTTCTCTAGCCAATTGTTCATACCTTTAAGCCTATTATTAGAACAAGCAACTTTATTAGCCTCTTCATGCAATTCCAGAAAATTTTGCAGCAGCTGATCATAAGGAAGACCATTTTGAGTAGTGGAGGAACTTACACTACTTGCTGTATCACCATTAGCCATAAGACAAAGATTGGCTCTTTCATCATCACTTGAAGAGTCACTAGAGGAGATATCATTCTCATCCCATGCTATATAAGCCTTCTTGGTTTTGAATGATCTTTCATGCTTCTTTTCTCCATTTCTCTCTTTGTTTTGTGAGTTTGGACATTCGGCCTTAATGTGTCCCTGTTTTCCACAACCAAAACAAGTAAAGTTAGAAGAAGCTAAATCAGATTTTTATTATACCTCTTGTTCTTGTAGTCTTTGTTCTTGTATTTCAAGAACTTGTTGAACTTTCTAACTAAGAGGTTCAGATTTTCTGCATCACTTCCTCCATGTCCTTCATCCTCACTATTCTCCTCTTTGTGAACCAAAGTCTTCAAGGCAAGCCCTTTCTTTTTCTTGTCATTGTCTTCTTGTTCAGCAAGTCTATTCAACTCTAGCTCATGTTCCCTTAGCTTTCCAAAAAGTGCAGCAACACTCATTGTTGACAAGTCCTTGGATTCAGAAATTGCTGTAACTTTGGGTTGCCAACTTCGATCCAAACATTTCAGCACTTTGATGTTCAACTCCTCTTTCTCAAAGACTTTTCCAAGGCCGATCGGATGGTTTATAATGTGTGTAAACCTCTTTTGCACATCTCGAAACAGTTTCTCCAGGAAGCATTCCGAACATCTCATACTCTTGGATTAAAGTATGCTTTCTTGCTCTTTTAACATCATTTGTTCCTTCATGAGTAACCTCCAAAACTTCCCACATCTCTTTAGCATTGGAACATCTGTGAAACACGAAAGAATTCATCAAGATTAAGTGCAGATGTAATGATGTTCTTTGCTTTACAATCATATTGCACTTTCTTTTGTTCATCGACATTTAAACTTTCCCATGGTTTTTCTTCTTTAGGGATATACGGTCCATTGACTATAGCATTCCAAATCCCTATATCAATTGATTCAATGAAAATCTTCATTCTCACTTTCCAAAATGGATAGTTTACCCCAGAAAACATAGGTGGCTCTGTTTATAGAAGCACCCTCTGCAAAAGGCAATTTTCCTTCGACCATGTTTGAAATTTTTCGAGAAAACTTGAATATTTTTCAAGAACCAGCTCTTGATACCAATTGTTGGAATAAATGGCTGAGTTTAAGAGGGGGGGTGAATTAAACTTTCAAAGATTTTCGAAACCCAATGCCCAATTATGAAAAACCAGATTCGAATTGAAGATTTAAACCAGTTTTATAGGTTCTTGAAATGCTCTTAATCAATTGATCATATACCAAATTCAATTTCAATTCAAACTTCAATTACCGAATGGAAAGAGTTAAAGGGAAGAAGAACAACACAGCAGATTTATACTTGGTTCACCTTTCAACAAAGGCTACATCCAGTTTCCTAAACAAACAAATTCAATCAATTCACTAAAAACCAGTTTTTACATGAACACTACATGCAAAACCGAAACCAGAAAGCTGCACCAAGTCTTGAACCCTACAAGACTTCTAAACACCTGTAAAACCCTATTACAAGATCTCTTAATCACCCCGATTAAGATACAAACACGCAGACTAACAAACACACAAAGAATTGGATTGAATTCACCTGGAAATTCAATGCGAAACGAAACAGAGCACCAGCAAGAACGAGAAAAACAGAGCATGCAATTCTTGATTTGATTCGCACTCAAATGAATCTTGATCGTCTTGGAGTGATTCGCAAAATGTTTTAGAGTGTATTAGGAACGTTCTTGCTCAATGGGTCTTTTAGAAAAAGTTTCGTCACTTAGTTCTTTAAGTTTCAAGATATATATAGAAAACTGTTAAAACTGATTCTGCAGGAAATAGTCGGTTAAAACGCGTTTTAGTCGGTTGTTTTCATTAAAAACCAATTTTCAGTGAGCACCTGTTTTACTCGAAACTTGAAAACGATCGGTTGAAATCTCGTTTTAACTAGCTATTCCGAAAACTGAATTTCACGAAACAAAGCTACCAGGATTTTAAGCTGGTTTAAATTTCAAACAGATCAGCTGAAATTTTCAAAATACAAAGCTTTGAAAATGAAGAACAGTTTAACTAGTTGAAATCAGATTTTTAACCAGTTAAAAATCAGTTAAACCTTTGAAATCATTTTAAAACCTTTTTAAAACATTTCAAAACATTTTAAACTCCAAGACTAAGATCAAGATAGATTGAAATGCATCATGCCACACAACCTAAGACTCTCTAATCCTAAGACAAAATCTTCATTCTTCAAGCACCAACATGTTCATCATTAAAGGTGGTTGGAGACATCAAATCCACTTGAAACCAAGTCTTCAAGTCCAACAAACCTCGCTGTCCTTTAACCAACCATTGAATCTGGAAAAACAAGTGCAAGAACCTGCTGAGAAGTTTTAAATAGTTTGAATTATAATAAAGGTTTGCAGTTCACTACAGTAAGAAAATAAAGTACAGCTGAGAAAAATAGGAACTAAAATATTGAGAGAATTTTGTTCAAAATGCACACAATATGCATTGAAAAGAAAAAAAAGAAGAAAATCTGCAGCTGTAAACGTTATATATCAATCTTTGAAAATCTGTAGAGCTGCTACCTTTGGAATCTCATGCTTGTTCTTAAGCCCGTTAGCCCAAGATCTTTCCAGCATCAATGGTTTAGCCTAAATTCCTTTTCCACCTTACCCTCACCTCAGCCACATTACAAGCCAATAAAAGTCCTTCTGATCTAGAGTTGAAATAAATTCAAGGAATGGGATGTAGAGATCTTTCAAATTCAAGGTAATGCATGCTTCCATGAAGTACTGAGTGAAGTTTTGAGCCAACAAGCAGGAGAGTGTGTGTAAACAGTACGTGAGAGGTTGGTCACCTTGATTTTAATTCTGAACCGGTTGAAATCACTGTTGATTTGTTACATGTCACATGTTATTTTAGGTGCAAGTTCTGATAAGCTGTGATGGATGGGAAATTTTCCTTGCGCATAGATTTGTTGACAATTTTTCTTCATAGCATTTTCAGTACTTATGTTTTGCTCAGGAGTGCAAAAGTCTAAGTGTGGGGGTATTTGATAAACTTGATTTCTATACTTATACCTTGTGGTTTATTGCACCTCCTTGAAGTTTTTAATTTCACTTTCTTGGAACTTTAAGCTGAATTTTACAGTTTTCATGAATGAAGGTAATTAAGCAAAATAGGGTGTTATATTTTCATTTTATAGCTGAAAAAATAAAATTTAAATGATTTAGCTTTAACTTGTTTTTCCAATTCTAATTTTCTTAGATGTTTACATTGAGCTGACCCCTTTTATGGTAGGATTGATCCTGAAATGGGATGGAGAGATTCACAAGTTGTGAATTGCGTTGAATTCAGCCCATTTGAAGCAAGAAAGAGGAATTACCAAAGTAGCCCAATTGCTAGCCTCATACAACAGTGGTGAACAGTAAAAAGAGAATAAAAAATGCAACAGCACGGTAATTCACCCAAGACAGCTTCGTACAACATTGGCCATTGGGTGATGATGCAGGGCCCAATCAAGGCATTAGGGCAGCCTTTGTAGATATAAAAAGCTACGTAAAAGAATTTTACAGGGGGGCACACAGAATTCCATTACAGCAAAAACAGAAGTTTACAGAGACACAGAATTCCATAACAGCAGCCCAGGAGATGCCGTGACAGGGGGGGCTGCTGCATTTCTTCTGTTTTCTTTTCAGTTTTCATTAGAACAGTGCAGGAGTGACTATATTTTCACGAATGTAGGATTTGTTGAGATTATATCAGTTGATGAGACCAAGGAAGTGTGTGATTAGCGTTTATTGTTTTAAGAATGGTGAATGAACTACTTAAATTTCCTTTTTAATTGTGTGCAAGTTTTAACAGCAATTCGATTTTTTTTACTGTTCTATTGCTTTTTGATATTTACTGTTTCATTACATTTTGATATTCCATTGCATTTAGATGTTCCTTTACATTATGCTATTCTATTGTAGTTCGATATTCACTGTTTTTACAGCATTTCGATTTTCACTGCATTTCATAGCATTTCGATTTTCACTTTTACTATTGCATTTCGATTTTCACTTTTACTATTGCATTTTGATTTTCACTGCATTTCATAGCATTTCGATTTTCACTTTTACTATTGTATTTCGATATTCACTGCTTCAACAACATTCCGATTTTCACTGCGTTTCATCGCCTTTCGATTTTCATTGCTTCGTCGCATTTCGATTTTCACTGTTCTATAGTATTTCGATTTTCACTATTTGCTGGTTACTGGAAATTACACATTCACTGTTCTACACTCTGCATTTCACGATTACTGATAGTGATGTTGGATATTCATAGTCTTCGTTTGTTCATTGACTACCTCTATTCCCCGATGTTCAGTTTAAGGTTGATATTGGGTTTCGTTCCATTTCCTGCTTTAGTAATCTCGTTCATGTCCGAATAAGGAGCAGTGCATAACAATAGTTAAGCTGCTCCTGCAGTTGTTTTCTTTGCTCGAACTCAAACCCCCCCTTTTTTTTTATTAACAAGAACCTCTTCAATTTATATTTTGGTGTAAGACTCCTTGGATTGACTCGAGTTGATTCCTATACTACACTAGTAATGGTTAGTCAGTTCAAAATTCTTTGAAAAGTTTGCACGACATAGGCTTTGTCATGGTCCACTTACTATCAAATTTTCTTCCCCAGATACTATAATCAACTTTTCCCCTATCACAAATTTCAGCTTCTGGTGCAGAGTGGAAGGGACCCCGCAGAATGAATCCAGGGAGGACCCAACAAGCAACCATAAGCAGGCATAATATCCATTACTTGAAACACTATTTGAAAAACGCATGGGCCTATCTGCACTGGGAGTTCAATTTCTCCAACCACCTCTGTTCAACTACCATCAAAAGCTCTCACAACCACAACACTTGGTCTCATATGGGCTCCATCACAAGGTAACTTTTCCAAAGGGGCTTTTGGCATCACATTCAGGGAGGAACCATTATCTATGAGCACTCGTGCTATAAATGTTGACATATTTCAAGTATAAGTGTTGATGAAGTTTTCTCTCAATAAGTCATGAAGATTAAAGTTTTGATGATGAAGATATAAAGTTCTTAAACAACATTAAAGACTTGTTTTTATCTCACAAAGGAAGGTTGCTTCATGGAATAAAAGGCAAGACATAAAGGCAAATAAATGCTTTCAAGAGAGAAGATTGTTGAAGATTTTCTCAAGAGCTGAAGTTTCAAGTTTAGAAGTTCTATTTTGGGTGATAGATAAAAAGAGTAAGTCATAAATCCCATTCAAGACCATTTCAAACTTGAGAGCAAGTCGTTTTCTCGCAAAAACATTTTTCTACACTTTTAATCGATTAAGTAACAAAATCTAATCGATTATTTCACTTAAAATTTGAATTAAAAGAGTTTAACGAACAAAATAATTGATTAAGTGTTTTTTATAATCGATTATATTGCTTCTGGGTTCATATAATCGATTATGGCCTTATTCTAATCGAATATATCAGGAAAAATGTGCTTTCAAGTTTTACTCTGATATAATCGATTACACCTTTTATAAAATCGATTAAATACGACGTTTTTGTGAATTCAATGCTGAATCAACCTAAGAAAGGAAACTTTGAGCTGATTTCAAATTATAAAATGAAAGGCAACGTCTTAGGTTCAATACATCTGATCAAACACAAAATTCAAAGTGTTCTTGCGCTATAGTTTTCAAAACCGCTTTCTTGCTCTCACAAGGTTGATCTAAGTTCTTGATGAGCCCTTAACCACAAATAAAGAAGAGGAGTGTCCAAGGAGGATTACTAGAAGCATGATGAGAAGGTACACTTACTCCTCTCCCATTTATTTAGCCTTTTTAGCATTTTTATTAGTTGTTAAATATTTTCTAAACTCATGTTTTTTTTGGGTTTTGCAGGATTGCTTTTGACACCCTTTTTTCTACAAGTAGAGCCTTGTTTGGAGCAAAGGAGCACTTGGGATTGAGGCCCAAGTTTGGGACATCCAAGGGGGGGTGAAGAAGTCAATCTTGAACTTCTAGAACCCTTGGAAAACGTCCTCTCATCATCCCAATCATTGGCAACCCGTTTTTTGTGCCCTACCTTCTAGAATGTGTGAGTCTTGGCCACCAAGAGTGGAATATGCTTAGGAATCTTTTCCAATGTAATTCCCTCTAAGTCCCCACCCCAACTCTATATAAGGAGGCCTCTCATTCTTGTAAAAGGGTTGAACATTAATGAAATAGAGAGCATTCTTGCATAGCCTAGAGCTTGTGTTGTGTTCTTGGGTGTTCTTCCCCTCTTGAGTCTTATCTTGAGCCTTGGCTCAAGTGGCGGCTAACACCACTCATCTTGGGTTGGACCATCCCCAAGTGGCGTGTAGCACTCCATTCCCCTCCCCTTCTCTCAATCTCTTCCTCCATTATTGTTTCATGTTCTTTACTTTCATGCTCTTTAATTTCCAGCACTTTACTTTCATGTCATTTACTCTTATGTCTTTATGATTCAAGCCTTGTCTTAATTTGTGTTGGCTGGTTTTTATTTTTTGTCTTTCTCTTCTCCTCTTGAGCTCCTTGTGAAGTGAACCTTCACACTTAGATAACCTCCGGGATTATCTTCGTGTCCAGTGGGAATCTTCCTTGAGGCTTTCCTTCTAATTGACATTCCATCAAACACCTTATGTGCTAAATATTAAAATGAACCCTTATCATTTGGTAATCAGAGCTTTGGTTTAATTTTCATGCTTACAAGGTGTTTGTCTTCTTGTTTCATCCATATATTATTGGTAGCTTGTGCAAATTGTGAATCCATGATAAAATCTATCCAAAACTGGTTCCATAACTAATTTTCGTCAAAAAAAATCTGCACCTAATTCTGGAATTGTGGCTTGCTGTTTTTTGGTTTTACATGCTTAATTTTCATGCCAAAATGATCCACCATGAAGTATGTTGAGTGTGTGCATGAATACTAGTCATAGAACTCAAGTTTGGACTAGTTTTTGCATGAAAGCTACATGTTTGATCATATGCTTGAGTCAAGTTTAGAGTCTTTGTGTTGCTTTCCCTTTGCTTGAGTCACATGTCATATAATTTTTCCCTTTGAGTTTTCTTATCCTTGTTTCCAATACTTGAACATGTTTGATAAAATGTTTAGCTAAAATTGCATGTAACTTGAATTGATTGGTTGAACCTAAACATAGGAACTAAGTGCTTCATAATCATCTACAACCATTGCAAGTGTGTATGTTAAGTCTAGAATCAATTAAAGAACATTGAGAAGAGCTAAAAATCATCAAGGTCATGAGCTATATATGCTGTTTTGAAAAGAAAAAATTGCAAGAAAAAAAAAAGTGACCAAGTGCATGATTCTAGAATTTAACTACATGGTTGTATGCTTAAGGATGAGTATGACAAATTAGTACCATCATTTGTAGGATCCTAATCTTCTTGTTATGTGTGGTTTGCTGGAAAATTTTTCTGCATGTTCTAAGTGTTTCCATTGAGTTTTCTTTCAAGCTTTTCTCTTTTATAATCTCTTGTTAAGTTGATTGTATTTTTCCTTAGTGTGCCTCTTTCTTGTTTTGAACTTTTCTTGCTTTGTCTTTAGGAAATTCTATAAGTATTGTCTTTGAAGTTTTCTTTCTTGTTTCTTGAGTGTGGTGGCCGAGCATCCTTCGTTTGAGTCCACTCAAGATTAAAAGTTCACCATTAAGGGTTGGAACACTCTTGATACACAAGAGAGTTGAGTGAAATTAAACATACCATCAATCTTTGGGAAGTTAGCCAAACACTTTGAGAGTTATATTTTTTTTTGTTTCCTTTCTAACCATTAAATCTTTTTTTTTTGGCCTTTGTCTAGTGGTTTCTTGGTTATTTTATTTTTGATTGTAGGAATCATGTCTTCCACATCTTCTCCTATCTCACCTGAGGGAGCCAAAGAGAAGAGCATCACCTTGGAGGCCCAACTCAAGTCCCAAAATGAATTGCCTCTCATGGAGTTGCTAAGGGAGAAGGAAATCTCAAGAACGCTTTCAATCTTTCTTCATGAAAGCCAGACAGCGGAGCGGAGATAGAGTCCAAGCGCACTATAGCACTGCAGGGAAAGAAAATCTCTTCCTTTTAAAAACTAAAGTACTACTAAATCAAAGAAAGACATGAATTTCCTGAAGGCCAGGTTCTTTATTCCCATAGGCACAAAGACCAATCCCGACCGTCCCTTATTATTTTACACGTGCCTGGAAATGATGCTTGAATTCTTGCTTGTCTTATGAGCCATTTACTTATGGAAGACATGGGGCACGAACGAGAGCATGGTTAATTAAGTAGGCTATGGAGCATGAGCCATATCAGTGCTAGAAAGACTTCCTTTTTCGATATGGTTTGATAGTAGGAGAGAAGTAGTACCCCTACGAGCGATGGATAAGAAATGCTTTTTTTTTCAAGCGGAAGAAACTTCACTGCAGGGGAAGGCTTATGTCACTCGGATGGGAAGGCGCTAGCCGCATGGAGTAGCCATAAGAGTTAGAAGACCGCCATCAAGGATGACATGTCACATCGGGACAGCCCTTTTTCCAGCTAGCTGATATAGAATGGAAGGGGAAGGAGGAGTGTTGATGATTTGAGATTTGATGACGATTACAAAGCTTTGATGATTTTTTTTAGAATTTGCTGGGTTTGTGATTAATGGTTCTTAATTGATTTAACATTTCTAAGATGTTAGATTATCTGTATATGGTTAGCTAATTGAAATATGATAATCTGTTGACTTTATTATTCATCAATTAGTCTGCTAATCCTGTTGCTTTAGTCGACTATTTTCATTAATGTACCAGGAATACAGGTTTAATGAAAATAGCTAACTGGTTTGCTTCTTCAGTCGACTATTTTGTTCCAGACCCTCTTTATGCAGAAAAGTGCAGAACGCGGGTTTAAAGACTTAAAGAGCATGACCCAAAGCTTCTTCTTTTGCCTATAAATACAACTCTAAAGGACGTTTGCAAGTGCGAAAGAATTCAACAGAATACACACAAGAGTTGCAAACTTTCAAAGCTAAAGACATCTGCAGAATTCAATTACTGGTGATGAGTCATTATTTTCCCTTATTTTCTTACCTTTTTGTACTTGTTTTCATCTCTAAATTGTGCTTAATTGTTTATATTTTGTACTAATTTCTATTAGGACTATATTTGGACCAGAAATTTATATTTTAATTAATTTGAATTTTCTAAGTTTAATTATTCCAATTTTTATTTTCAGGACAGTTTAAAATTATTTTGGGCTTGGAATTAATTCATGGACTTCAAGAGGAGCTGCCACGTCACAATTTGGATTTTGGGCCCAATGGATCTAGGGTTTCGTGCCCATGCAATGCAGCTACAAGTAGGGCAGCTGAGGGAGAGCAAGAGAGAGACAACAAACACGGCAACAGTAGTAGGAATTAGGGTTTCTTTTACGTTTTGCCTTACGGCAGCAGCAAATATTTTTAGGGTTTACGTTTTCGGCTAGAGAGACAAGTTTACGTTTTGGTTTCTACTTCAGAATTCGTCCACTGTTCTTCAATTCCAGTTTTGTTCTTCAATTCATTTGCGTTTCTATTCTGCAATTTTCGTTTTCTATTTCGTTTTCCGCTTTCTATTTCGCTTTTACGTTTTCTATTTCATTTTCGTTTTCATTTCATTTTCGTTTCTATTTCAATTTCGTTCTCGCAATGCATTTTCTGTTTTCTCGAATTAATGGAAGGCTAAAACCCCGTGGTGGGACTCTTGGGCATGCCGCACTCACTCGATGGAGGTTCCGTGTGTTTTTTGGCTTTGTACGCTTGATTCTCCAATGTGAAGTCTCTGTTCTGGAGGATGCTTAATCCCTTGGAAGGAGACCTTACAAGGTTCACGTTTGCTTAATTCGTGTAGGGAAGTCTTGGGTTAACTTTCGCTTAGTTGGTTAATCTAGACCGAACAAGGATTAAACGGACTAATAATCTGTTGTGAGCCAAGGATGTCAGAGATGCATTGTGTTCAAGAGTCTTGCCTATTTTAATTACTGCAATTAATTTGTTGTTTGTCTGCTATATTTTAATTAACTGTTATCTGTCCAAAACCCCCCATTGCATGATTCAATCTTTTGACAGTGAAAATTGGTCCTTGAGAGACGACCTAGGAGTCACTTCTTCTAGTACTACATTTAATTGTTTTTTTTTATTTGACCGAGTACGACATCGATCAACTGGTTTAGAGTTTCAAGAAGATTTTGCTTTCACTTTACATTTTATTCTTTAATCTCGGGTTAGAGATTTGTAGGTGGGTTTTAGAACCCTGTTATCGGTGATTGGGGTGATCACAGTGACTCAGTGTGAGTCAGTGCGTTTAGAACTGTTCTATAGTGTTTAGAATAGGTTCTTTGATTTTCTTGTAGTGTTCAAGAAAGATTTGTTGTAAAGAATACATTTCTGATAGTGATTAGGATCTGTGGAGTTGCAGATCACCAACTGGATGTAGTTCTTGCACAAAGAATGAACTAGTATAATCCTTGGTGTTATCTTTTCTCTTCCTTCATCATCTGTTAAATTCTGCATTAAGAACTAACCTACTATTTTGCAATAATCAGTCGGCTAATTCTCAGTAAACTGCACCAGTAAATTTTCTGATACGAAAAAGTTTTCAATAAAGCTTTATATCAATTCAAACCCCCCCTTCTTGATATAATTCCACATCTAACAATTGGTATCAAGAGCAGGTTCTTGTAAGGTACTCAAGAAAGATTCAAGATGGGTGACAAGCTTCCCTTTGTCGAAGGAGCATCTACCAAATGCACCTCCACTCTTTGTAGGAGCGAATTATCCCTTCCGGAAAGCCGTAATGAAGATCTTCTTCGAGTCCGTTGATAGAGGCGTGTGGGATGCAAGTGATTAATGGTCCTTTCACTCCAACTATGAAGGCCGAAGATGGAAACTTGATTGAAAAGCCATGAGATCAGTGGACCGATGCGTAAAATAAAAAGGCCCAGCTTGACAAGAAGGCAAAAATATATTAACATCTCGCTCTTAATCTTGATGAATTTTTCAGGGTTTCTCAATGCACAACAACTAAAGAAATGTGGGATATTCTTCAAGTTACCCATGAAGGAACAATAGAGGTGAAAAGAGCAAGAAAGCACACCCTCATATAAGAGTATGAGATGTTTCGAATGCAACCTGGAGAGAGCATTCAAGACGTGCAAAAGCGCTTTACACACATAGTGAATCATTTACTGGGTTTAGGAAAGAAGTTTGATGATGAAGAGCTCAACATAAAGGTTCTGAAATGCTTAAGTAGGAGCTGGCAACCGAAAGTCACAACGAATCCTTGAAACAAAGGATTTGACTCGTCATGAACACCGCAACTTTGTTTGGAAAACTCGAGGAACACGAGCTGGAGCTAAGCAGGCTTGATCAACTTGAAACTTCAGATAAACAGAACAAGAGTCTTGCACTAAAAGCCAAGGAGTGCATGAAGAGTGATGAAGAGAAAGAAGATGAAAGTACATAATTTGCTATGCTGGTTAAGAGATTTGGAAAGTTCTTAAAGAGGAAGAATTATCCAAAAGACAGGTTCCAAGAAAATCAGAAGAGGTACACCAGAAAATCTGATTTTAATTCCTCTAATTTCTCTTGCTTTAATTGTGGGCAGCTAGGACATGTCATAGTAGATTGTCCTCTTTTGAATCAAAGAAAAGATAGAAGCCTAGAAAAGAATGGAAGAAGAGATAAAGACAAACGCAATCAGCACTCAAGAAAGGAAAGAAAGCTTATATGGTCTGGGATGATAGTGATTCCAGCAAATCATCAAATTCAGATTCTGAATCTGAAAACCAAGCCAATTTGTGCCTTGTAGCTAATGAAGAAACATCTAGCCAAGTAAGTTCTTGTGATTCTGATATGAGTGAGAATTATGACACCTTGTTTGATGCATTCAGAGAATTACATAATGAATCAAAGAAACTGGATTATCAAAATAATCGGCTAAAAGGACTGAATAACTAGTTAGAAAATAAGTTACTGGAACTGGAAAACCAGAATAGTAGACTGAAAGATGAAAACAGTCAACTAAAAGACAATGTCCTGCAACTGCAAAACCAGATAGAATCTGATAAATCTGAGAATGATAAAATCAAATCTGCAAAGTGTGAAAACTGTTTTAATCTCCAAAATAAAGTTGGTTATTTGATTAAAACTTTGGCAAAATTTCAAATTGGTCATAATACACTTAATCAACTTCTACATTCTCAAATTGGATTTTCAAATGGAAATGGTCTTGGTTATGGAAAGCCTACAATATGTTATCATGCTGCTAAGAACAAATCTTATCCTAGTAACAGATTTAAAAAATGTTCTTATTGTTTGAAACATGGACATATATCTAGATTTTGCTATGTCAAGAATTTTGGGATTTCAAGAGGTGAATTCTATTTGAAACCCAAAACATATGTTGTACCTAACTTCAAAGGACCCAACCTATTTATGGGACCTAAATTTGTAAATTAACCTTGTTTTGCAGATCTGTCATAGAGCAAAGAAAGCTTCATGGTTCAGTTACTTTTGGAGACAATAGCAAGGGCAAAATCAAAGGATCTGGAGACATTGGAAATTGTTCTTCCTCACAAATAAAGGATGTACTCTTTGTTGAAGGATTAAAACACAATCTGCGAAGCATAAGTCAGCTTTGTGACAAAGAACATCTGCTTGTTAACCAAAGAAGATGAAAGCTGGCTTTGGCATAGAAGGTGTGGACACATCAACATGCAATTGTTAAACAAGATCAGCTGCAAAAGTCTTGTAAGAGGACATCCAAATGTGAAATTTGTGAAGGAAAAAGTATGTGCAGTTTGCCAAAAAGGAAAGCAGTCCAGAAGCTCATTTGAATCAAAGAATATCATATCAACAAGGAGACCACTTGAGCTTTTGCATCTTGATTTGTTTGGTCCATCAAGAACTGTAATTATTGGAAACAACTCATATGTTCTTGTTATTGTTGATGATTTCTCAAGGTATACTTGGACAGTATTTCTTTCTTCAAAAGATGAAACTTTCCATGCATTCAAAAAATTTGCTAAGATCATTTCAAACGAAAAAGATCTTAAAATTGTTTCCTTAAGAAGTGATCATGGAACTGAGTTTCAAAACATGCATTTTGAAAAGTTTTGTTCCAAACATGGCATTTCCACTACAAAAAATCGCGTTAAATGCGGCGGTTATAATATGGCGGTTCTCATAAACTGTCGTAATTTACTTCATAATATGGTGTTTTTATAACTGCCATAATTTGCATTTAAACTATGGCTTTTACAACTGCCATAATTTCCTGCGTGTTTTCGTTCCCTCCATTTCAATCTTCTATGACAAGTTCCCCCTATCTCAATCTCCTATGTTTTGTTCCCTCCATCTTAAAATAAAATAAAAAATATTTTAAAACTTATTTTGAAAACCCTTAATCTTAATCCCTCCATACTAGCAGCTTCCATTCTCAGTTTCCATTTTCCATCTTCGTACCTCTCAATCTTGTGTGTTCCCTCTCAACCTCATGTGCTCCCTCTCAATCTCACGTGCTCCGCCTTATTCCTAATCTTTAACCCTAATCTCATTCTCGCGTGCTCCACTCCCATTCACAATCACAAACCCTAATCTCTTCCTCTGCCCTTACTGGATTTGTTACTCAATCTCGTTGTTCTTCTTTGCTTAGATAGACGCTTGGGACACTTCCAAACTTCTTCTTCGTCCAGGTACAACGCCATTTTTTTTTCTTGTTAATCTGTTTGTTTTTGTGTCTCGCTTTCATTGAGGGCTAGGGATTTAAAAGGAGAAGGGTCAATGATTGCGCTTTTTGGTACTGATATTTATTGATATTTACTGAATCGAAGGTTGTTTTGTCTGTAATTTTTGGAGTGAGTGAGTGAACAACATGGAGTGAGCCAAACGTGTATCTCACGATATTTATGATTCTGTAATTTTTGCAAGATTAGGTTCTCGGAGATAGAGCCAAACAGAGACTCTGTTATCATTCTCCCAGCTACTCGGTTGCCTCTCTTGACTGAAACAAAATTCAAAATGCCTTTTCATCCTTGTTCTATTGCTTTTGTTCGGAGGAAAGGTAATAAAGTGAATAGTTTAAAAATTAAGACAACTACTGCTTTTATGGTGGAGATTTGTAGACATATGGTGGTGAAGGGGATGGTGGTGGCGATGACTTATAGAAATAGGGAGGTATGGGGATGGAGGGGGTGGTGAGTTGTAAACGTAAGGTGGGGGAGGAGAGGGAGATGGAGGAGGGGGAGAGTGGTAAAGATATGGAGGAAGTGGGGATGGAGAAGGAGGAGGAGGAGATTTGTAGAAATAAGGTGGAGGTGGTGAAGGAGAGGGAGGTGGTGGGGCAGCTGACCGAAAGGAAAGCGGGTAGACCGTCCGTTCGTAGCTTGTTTGAATTGTTTTCCGGGACACACCTCCGTGCGCCCTGGCCTGGCGGACAGGGAATGAAGAGCTTGTGAAACTTGACCTATCATATTGTGGTCTAACATGTAACTTTGTTTTAAACACCAGTTCTAATTTTTTTTGTTCCATCCTAGAGCTAAACCTGGAAGGAAATCCCATCATGCCTGAGGTTTGTTGCCTGTAACTGGATTGCTATTTCTAATATTATTGTAATGCATGTTTCCTTGGCTGGTTTTATTTACGTAGTGCTATAACACTCAATAGAATCTGGCTTTAATTACCCTTTTAACACTGGTTTGCAGTTTATTGATTTAGGTGTATAGCTGTGCACGTTTTAGTGATAATTTTGTGACTAGTCTTGTTATTCATGGTTTGTTTAAATTCTCTAATAAATACAGGGTAGTGATACTTTATGTTCTCTTCTCGTAAACCCACAGTGCTGCGTCAAGGTTTTGGTTCTTAGAAAGTGTCAACTTGGGCTTGCTGGAATCCTTCACATAGTTGAGGCTCCGCGGATAGTCATTAAATTTTATCCGGTTAATTCGTTTTTGCAGCAACTACTATTGTATGAATATGTTGTTTCTTTTTTTAGAGAACAGTTGCATTGAAGAACTTAATATTGCTGATAATTCTGTTCCAAAGGAATATTCTGCTCTAGAATATGATTTATCAGTAAAGGCTGCTCCCAAAACCAGGAGCAGAAACTAGATAATATGAAAGTTGATGATAATCAAGAGGTTCTTTGCTCTTTAAACACAGACAACTATAAGCTGGAAGTTGCCGATAGTCTAGATATTCCACTGGCAGCTACTGCTTCTGGAATTAACGACAGCTGTGCCAGTTCATGCCAAAGAAATTCATCTCCCGTGTGCCATTTCACGCAACAGTTTTCAATTGCTATTGGTAAGGCAAAGAACTTGCAATTACTAGACCTTAGCAATAATGGTTTTTCTGCACAAGCTGCGGAAACATTCTATGGTTCGTGGTCGACTTTACGACCCCTTTCAAGTCAGAAGCACATTACTGAGCAGATTGTTCATTTCTCAACGAGGGAAAATAAGTGCTGCAGAGTGAAACCTTGCTGCAAGAAAGTTTGATATATAGCAGCCATGTTAATATCCCGTTCAAAGAATAAGAGGCAATTCATCAGTCAATGTTTGAGAGAAATTTTTATGGGTAAAAAAGGCGTTTGGCGATTGCTGCTTTATCCCTAAATGTTATATCAACATCTAACGTATGCACGTCACTTGCAGTGTAGGTCCTCTGGCGTCATTCATCATGTAAAGCACCTTCTTAAAGTATTCATATAATCTCATGTATATATTACTGTGTGGAATGGTCTGAGTAGCTTCCCCTTTGTTTTTGACAAGTCAATTTATATTAACTGTATCAATTTAAATCAATTTATAAATATTTAAATGAAAATATTAAATATCACCAACAAATATTAATATCAAATAAAAATAATATCTAAATATTATAGACATTACGGTAGTTTAAACTATCACAAATTTCTATATTAGATTAGTTTAGAATGACACATAGAATCACCGTATATCGCTGTAAGAAATGGCAGTTCTAACTGTCATATATTGCTGTAAGAAATGGCAGTTGTAACCCTCATATATTGCTGTAAGAAATGGCAGTTCAAACCGCCATATATCTCTGTAAGATATGACAGTTCTAACTGCCATATTTTACATGCTGGGTGGTCCTTTGCTGTTGTCATTTTTTACAATTTCGAACTGCCACATCTTGCATAATGAAACCGTCATTTAATACATTGTAATAAATGGCGGTTGTAGTGGCGGTTCAACTAAAACCGCCATTTATTACTTTGTGGCGGCCAGATTTATGGCGGTATGGGTACCCGTCGCACACGTATTTTGCGGCGGTTAAAACTGCCACATCTTACCAAAATATCCGCCACATATTACATTATTTTTTGTAGTGTTCTCACAACTTTTCTGCACCTAGAACTCCACAACAAAATGGAGTTGTTGAAAGAAAGAACAGGACTCTTCAAGAATGTGCAAGGACAATGTTGAGTGAATCCAAGCTTCCAAAATACTTTTGGGCAGATGTAGTCTCTACAGCTTGTTATGTACTTAATAGAGTTTTGCTTAGACCAATACTTTATAAAACTCCATATGAGCTTTTGAATGATAAAATTCCTTGTATTGCATATTTCAAAGTCTTTGGCTGCAGGTGCTTCATACTAAACAACGGAAAAGCATCATTAGGCAAATTTGATAAAAAAGCTGATGATGGTATTTTCCTAGGTTATTCAATGAATAGCAAAGCTTATCGTGTTTTCAACAAAAAGAACCTAACTGTGGAAGAATATATTCATGTTGTATTTGATGAATACTTATGCCAAAAAGAGAGAAAAGGTAATTCCCTTGCAGGTTCAGAGGATGAGAAATCTGAGAAGTCAGAAAAGAATGAAGATTATGCAGAAAAATCTGCTGAAGCTGACAGCAGGATGAACCAGTCGACTATAACTCTGGATCAGTCGACTACTCTGCAGCAGACAATGCCTTATCTAAATCCTGGAGGACTCAAAAAGGATTGTCTCTGGATAACATCATTGGGAATGTTGAAAAGGGAGTAACAACTCGAAACTCTCTACATGAATTCTGTAATCACATGGCATTTGTTTCACAAATAGAACCAAAAAATATTCATGATGCATTGCTTGATCATAATTGGATAACTGCTATGAATGAAGAGTTGAATCAGTTTGTTAGGAATAATGTTTGGCATCTAGTACCTAGGAACAATGTAATGAATGTGATAGGAACAAAGTGGGTTTTCAAAAACAAACTTGATGAAAATGGTATTATAACTAGAAACAAAGCTAGACTAGTAGCTAAAGGATATAATCGGGAAGAAGGCATTGATTATGATGAAACTTATGCACCAGCTTGCTAGGTTAGAAGCCATTAGGTTGTTGCTTGCATTTGCATGTCTTAAAAGCTTCAAACTCTATCAAATGGATGTTAAAAGTGCTTTTCTAAATGGCTTTATAAATGAGGATGTGTATGTTGAACAGCCACTTGGCTTTAGTGATTCTAAGTTTCCTAATCATGTTTACAAACTCAAAAAGGCATTGTATGGTCTTAAACAGGCACCTAGGCAGTGGTATGAAAGACTCACAACCTTCCTCATATCACAAGGTTTTAAAAGAGGAGTTGTGGATAAAACTCTTTTCACAAAGAAAGTTGTTAATGATCTCATACTTGTGCAAATTTATGTTGATGATATCATTTTTGGATCATCTAATCCTTCTCTTTGCCAAGAGTTTGCAGAATCCATGCAAGGTGAATTTGAGATGTCAATGATGGGAGAATTGAATTTCTTCCTAGGTTTGCAGGTCAAACAGATGCAAAATGGAACCTTCATAAATCAATCTAAGTACTGCAATGAACTGTTGAAAAAGTTCAACATGGAAAGCTGCAAAGAAGCCAATACTCCAATGTCCTCAAGTTGTTATCTTGATATAGATGAATCTGGAAAATCAGTTGATGCAACTATGTATAGAGGTTTGATTGGTTCTTTGCTATACATCACTGCTAGCAGACCTGACATTATGTTTGCTGTATGTCTATGTGCAAGATTTCAAGTTAATCCAAAGGAATCACATCTCACAACTGCAAAACGAATTTTGAAGTATCTCAAAGGAACTGTGAATGTTGAGTCGTGGTATTCCACTGGTAATGAGTTAAATTTGGTTGGCTATACTGATTCTCGATTTTGCAGGTTGCAAATTAGACAGAAAAGCACAAGTGGAACATGCCACTTGTTTGGAAACCGCTTGATTTCATGGACTAGTAAGAAACAAGCATGTGTTGCACTTTCAACAGCCAGGTCGAATATATAGCTGCTGGTAGCTGCACCGCACGAATTTTATGGTTAAAACAATAGCTAAGTGATTTCAATTTGCATCTTTCTGATATTCCTATCTTGTGTGATAATACCAGTGCTATAAATTTAACTAAGAACCCCATTCAGCACTCTAGAACTAAGCATATTGAAATAAGGCACCACTTTATAAGAGATCATATAGAAAAGAAAGATTGTAGGATTGAATTCATATCCACTAATGATCAATTAGCTGATATTTTCACAAAACCTCTTGGTCGTGATAGGTTTTTCAAACTTAGAAATGAATTGGGTATTCTGAACATCAATCATCTTTCTTAAATTTCTTCTGCAGAGTTAAATAGTTTGTTAATTCTATGAAATAGCTGACGTATTTCATTTAACTGATAATAATATTTTACTGCTGCATATTTCAGTGTGTTAATTGCTTGTAACAGTCGACTTATTTCACTTAACTGACAATAGTGCTTTACTGTTACATAAAATAGTTTGCTTATTCTCAGGAAATAACAGACTTATTTCATTAATTGTACCTACTGGTTGTTGTTTCTATCAGAACAGCCTATTAATTGCTTTGACTAGCTGACTAATTTCATTAACTACAATTAAATTCAATTGGGTCTTCACGAAATCAGCTTTAATCAAATCAATTCAAACCATATATGTGCAATACGTTTATTGGGTGCACTGTCATTCAAAGGATGAACAGTTTTGGATGCATGTGAGGCTACTTTATTGGGCTTGCAGAACTGAGTTTCCATTTGTCAACATATTCTCTGCATTTTCTAAAACTGAACATCTGTGATGGAGTAAAGATCTGTTCAAAATATTTGCTCATTAATATTCATTTGACCATGCATACTTATCTCTCCATATAATTCTAATATCTCTGCATATCACATACTACAACTGTTCTTCTCTATTCGCTACATTTTCGCATACTGCTGCATCATCTCAGGATTCTCAAATTAAAATGTCAAACAATGAGTATTGCCTTGTTGAGAGTGATGATTCTAATGCCCCAATAGCCACGGCATTTCAAAGACTGAGGAGATCATCACGGAATCGAGCATCCTCACAAGCTGTTGCACCTCAACCAGCCAGATCAGGCAGAAACAGGAGCTCAACTTCTGGGTCACAGGCACAACCAATTCAAATCCCAGAGTCAAATGCTGGACCTTCATAGAGAAGGTTTCCTAAGAGGTACAAGGTTAGAGTTAAGCTTCCTCAACCTGTGGCTCTTGCAGAAGAAGAATCGAATGAAGAAACTGAGTCTGAAAATGATGAACAACATGAATTGGATGAAGCTGTAGAACTTAGAATGCAGAGGAAGCAGATCCTTACACCTAAAATACTGAAATTCAGCTGGCTAGATAATGAAAATCTGACCTTCGTGAGGAATTCCCTTCAAGCTCAGGGTCTACAATAGTTTGTAGAATTAGAAGGTAACTTCTATATAGACCTTGTTAAATTGTTTTATGCTAACATGAAGGTGGAGAACAATGTACTGGTTTCTCAAATAAGAGGCAAAGAAGTGCGAATTGACAATACATTGTGGAGAAGAGTTGCTAGGTTGAAGAATGAGGGTATAAAAATCAGTAAGGGAAACACTGGAGTTGTACCAGATTTTAACAAAGAAGCTGTGTACAAGGCTTGCCTGCGAAACTGTGATGAAGCGGTCATCCTCAAATATAATGTTGGGAGGATGAAACGTGATGAGAGACTTTTGGCTTTCTTTCTTGCTTGGCAGCTCATCCCCAGGGGGAGCAACCATGCACAACTAATGGAGGAAGACCTTGCACTGATCCACTGTTTGAAGAACCGTATCAAGGTGAATTGGATATATGTGATCAAGGGTCACATGTTCAAGGCTTAGAGGCTCAGTGATCACAAGCTTCCGTATGCAATCCTGATTTCCAAGTTTCTGGATTACTTTAATTTCCCCACTGAAGGAGAGACCACCCGGATTGTCAACCACAAGCATTTGTTTAACAACTATTATCTTCGCAAGATGAGCTTGACTAAGATAAATGGTGACTGGACTTATGAAGCTGGAGCATCCTCATCTACACCAGGAGCAACCTTCACTGCTGGCACTTCATCTGGAAATCAACAAGATTACTCAGCCTATCAGATGGTTCCTTATTCTGCACCTCCAACATACCAGGGAGTACCCATGTCTGAGTTTGAGCATATGCTTATATCTAGACTTAATGTGCTTTCCTCCATGCAGCATAATACACATGAAACAATGGTGGCCAGGTTCACCAACATAGATTATGAGATTGAGCTGATTCAACAACAACTTGCTGAACTACAAGTTACTGTGGAAAGCTATGATGGCTCCAATACTCACACCTCTGCTGCCATGGAAGAAGATGATGACGCTGATGAAGACGAGGATAATGAAGAAGATGATGACAAGTCAAAGCTGCTTCAGATTTTAATATTTCCAGTTTTACGATTCTGCAGTAAAAACTATTTGGACTGTAATAATTTCACATACTAATACTTTGCTTAAATCTGCAATTTTAAACCTTCGAATTTATCTGCTATACCTGATATATCTGCTATTTGCTAATGTTAAAGGGGGAGATAATCTACCATCTCTTCTCTTTGTGTTTTTACAGCTTTTGCAGGATGACATCATCAAATAGGGGGAGTTTGTTGATGATTTGAGATTTGATGATGATTACAAAGCTTTGATGATTGTTTTTAGAATTTGCTGGGTTTGTGATTAATGGTTCTTAATTGATTTAACATTTCTAAGATGTTAGATTATCTATATATGGTTAGCTAATTGAAATATGATAATTTGTTGATTTTATTATTCATCAATTAGTTTGCTAATTGATAACTTGATTTCTATACTCATACCTTGTGGTTTATTGCACCTCGTTGAAGTTTTTAATTTCACTTTCTTGGAACTTTAAGCTGAATTTTACAGTTTTCATGAATGAAGGTAATTAAGTAAAATAGGGTGTTATATTTTCATTTTATAGCTGAAAAATAAAATTTAAATGATTTAGCTTTAACTTGTTTTTCCAATTCTAATTTTCTTAGATGTTTACGTTGAGCTGACCCCCTTTTATGGTAGGATTGATCCTGGAATGGGATGGAGAGATGCACAAGCTGTGAATTGAATTGAATTCAGCCCAATTGAAGCAAGAAAGAGGAATTACCAAATCAGCCCAATTGCTAGCCTCATACAGCAGTGCTGAACAGTCAAAAGAAAAAAAATACTACAGCACAGTAATTCACCCAAGACAGCTTCGTACAGCATTGGCCATTGGGTGATGATGCGGGGCCCAATCAAGGCATTAGGGTAGCCTTTGCAGATATAAAAAGCTACGTAAGAGGATTTTTTTGGGGGGCGCCGCACAGAATTCCATTACAGCAAAAACAGAATTTTACAAAGACACAGAATTCCATAACAGCAACCCAGGAGATGCCGTGACAAGGGGGGCTACTGCATTTCTTCTGTTTTCTTTTTCAGTTTTCATTAGAACAGTGCAGGAATGACTATATTTTCATGAATGTAGGATTTGTTGAGATTATATCAGTTGATGAGACTAAGGAAGTGTGTGATTAGCATTTATTATTTCAAGAATGATGAATGAACTATTTAAATCTCCTTTTTAATTGCGTACAAGTTTTTAACAGCAATTCGATTTCTACTGTTCTATTGCCTTTAGATATTTACTGTTTCATTACATTTCGATTTTCCATTGCATTTAGATGTTCCTTTACATTTCGTTACTCTATTGCAGTTCGACATTCACTGTTTCAACAACATTTCGATATTCATTGCATTTCCTAGCATTTCGATTTTCACTTTTTCTATTGTAGTTCGATATTCACTGCTCAACAACATTTCGATTTTCACTGCATTCCATAGCATTTCGATTTTCATTTTCTTTATTGTAGTTTGATTTTCATTGTTTTTCATTGCATTTCAATTTTCTCTGCATTTCATTGTCTTTCGATTTTCACTGTTTCACTGCAATTTGATATTCATAGCTTCCGATTGTTCATTGCATATCGATTTTCACTGTTTGATAGCATTTCGTGCTTTAGTAATCAATCTCGTTCATGTCCGAACAAGGAGCAGCACATAACATTAGTTAAGCTGCTCCTGCAGTTGTTTCCTTTGCTCGAACAAACCTCCCCCCCTTTTTTATTTTTTATTAACATGAACCTCTTCAATTTATACTATGCTATAACACTCCTTGGATTGACTCGAGTTGATTCCTATACTACATTAGTAATGGTTAGTCAATTCAAAATTCTTTGAAAAGTTTGCGTGACACAAGCTTTGTCAAATTGGCGCCGTTGCCGGGGATCGAACCCGGGTCGTCCACGTGACAGGCGAAAATACTTACCACTATACTAGAACTCTCCTGTGGTTTATTGCTATATTTGATAACTTGATTTCTATACTCATACCTTGTGGTTTATTGCACCTCCTTGAAGTTTTTAATTTCACTTTCTTGGAACTTTAAGCTGAATTTTACAGTTTTCATGAATGAAGGTAATTAAGTAAAATAGGGTGTTATATTTTCATTTTATAGCTGAAAAATAAAATTTAAATGATTTAGGTTTAACTTGTTTTTCCAATTCTAATTTTCTTAGATGTTTACGTTGAGCTGACACCTTTTATGGTAGGATTGATCCTGGAATGGGATGGAGAGATGCACAAGTTGTGAATTGAACTGAATTCAGCCTAATTTAAGCAAGAAAGAGGAATTACCAAATCAGCCCAATTGCTAGCCTCACACAGCAATATGGTGAACAGTAAAAAGAAAAAAAAATACAACAGCACGGTAATTCACCCAAGACAGCTTCGTACAGCATTGGCCATTGGGTGATGATGCGGGGCCCAATCAAGGCATTAGGGCAGCCTTTGCAGATATAAAAAGCTACGTAAGAGGATTTTTTGGGGGGCGTGCGCACAGAATTCCATTATAGCAAAAACAGAATTTTACAGAGACACAGAATTCCATAACAGCATCCCAGGAGATGCCGTGACAAGGGGGGCTGCTGCATTTCTTCTGTTTTCTTTTCAGTTTTCATTAGAACAGTGCAGGAATGACTATATTTTCACGAATGTAGGATTTCTTGAGATTATATCAGTTGATGAGACTAAGGAAGTGTGTGATTAGCGTTTATTGTTTCAAGAATGGTGAATGAACTATTTAAATCTCCTTTTTAATTGCGTACAAGTTTTTAACAACAATTCGATTTCTACTGTTCTATTGCCTTTAGATATTTACTGTTTCATTACATTTCGATTTTCCAAAGCATTTAGATGTTCCTTTACATTTCGCTACTCTATTGCAGTTCGACATTCACTGTTTCAACAACATTTCGATATTCATTGCATTTCCTAGCATTTCGATTTTCACTTTTTCTGTTGTAGTTCGATATTCACTGCTCAACAACATTTAGATTTTCACTGCATTCCATAGCATTTCGATTTTCATTTTCTTTATTGTAGTTCGATTTTCATTGTTTTTCACTGCATTTCGATTTTCACTGTTTCACTGCAATTCGATTTTCACTGCATTTCATTGCCATTCAATTTTCATTGTTTCAACAGCGTTTCGATTTTCACTGTTTACTGGAAATTATATATCCACTGTTCTACATTTTGCAATTCACGTTTACTGCAAGTAATGTTCGATATTCATAGCTTCTGATTGTTCATTGCATTTCGATTTTCACTGTTTTATAGCATTTCGTGCTTTAGTAATCTCGTTCATGTCCGAATAAGGAGTAGCGCATAACATTAGTTAAGTTGCTCCTGCAGTTGTTTCCTTTGCTCGAACAAACCCCCCCTTTGTTTTATTTTTATTAACATGAACCTCTTCAATTTATACTGTGGTATAACACTGCTTGGATTGACTTGAGTTGATTCCTATACTACATTAGTAATGGTTAGTCAATTCAAAATTCTTTGAAAAGTTTGCGCGACACAGGCTTTGTCAAATTGGCGCCGTTGCGAGGGGGTGTTGGTTTGGCATTAAATATATTGATCAGGTTCATTGTTGTTTGTCTTGTTTTTCTTTGTTTTCTTTTCTTTTCTTAGCTGCAATGTGGTTTGGTTCCTCTGTTGTGATGATATTTCGTTGTGATTGACGACTGCGTGCAATGTATTTCCAGCTAACTGTTTATGACCAGGTCCAAAGCAGTAGATTTATACCCACCAGATCCTGAGATTGAACGAACATACAGGCAGCTATTGAAATCACATAGTGCAGGATGTGCTAAGCAGGCAGAGACAGATTCTGAAACAGAAAGTTCCCATTCTGAATACGGGAGACGTGAAGACATGGCTGGTGAAAGAACTTTGAAAGAATTGGCTAATCCTAATATAGGCTACTAGCCCCTGTGCATTCAGTTACCACAGCTACCAGATGGAGCAGTAGTGTATGAATTGAAGTCTGGATTGATCCATTTACTACCTAAATTTCATGGATTAGCTGGAGAGGATCCGCACAAGCATTTGATGGAATTTCATGTTGTTTGTTCCACTATGAAGCCAGTGGATGTGCCTGAAGAGCTCATTAAAATGAAGGCTTTTTCCTTTTCGTTATGTGATACTGCTAAGGATTGGCTGTACTTACAACCAACTCCAATCACCACGTGGACAGCTATGAAGAGGAGGTTCTTAGAAAAAGAAATTCATGCATCCAGGACTGCATCAGTCAGAAAAGAGATAAGTGGAATACGCCAAATGCAAGGTGAATCATTATATGAATACTCGGAGAGATTCAACAAGCTGTGTTCATCATGTCCTAACCATCAAATCACTGAGCAACTCTTAATACAATATTTCTATGAAGGGCTACAACCTACGGAAAGAAGCATGGTTGATATGCAGCCAGTGGGGGCGCATTGATGGATAAAACTCCTGCTGCTGCTCGCTATTTAATATCCAACATGGCTGAAAATTCACAGCAATTTGGTGTGAGAAATACTAGCAGGTTAGTGCATGAATTGCAAACCAGTGCAGCAGATGCAGCTGAGAACATGAGGTTGGAAAATAAATTGAATGAATTAACCTCTATGGTCAGACAATTAGCAGTGGGATAGCAAGTCAGTGCAGGACAACAAAAAATATGTGGAATCTGTTCTGCTGATCATTTTATAGATGTTTGGCCACAGTTACAAGAGTCAAACAGCAGTGGGGTTTTTCAGTTGCAATCTAATTTTTACAGAAATCAGTCCAACCAGTTGTACAACCCCTATGCACAGACTTACAATCCAGGTTGGAGAGACCACCCAAATTTGAGATATGGTGCAGCTCAGTCACAACAGCCACGAGCCCCTTTTCCTCCACACTAGAATTTTCAGCAGACCCCAAACCAGTACCAGAACCAATTCTAGCAGAGGTATGTGCCTCCTCCATTGTGAAACAATCAAGCTAATCCAACCGCACCCACACAGAATACCAATCCTACAATACAGGGCAATGCAAACCTGTCTACAAAAGATATGATCAAACAAATGGCTGACAGAATGGCTGCACAAATGGCTACATAGATTGAGCAAAACATCACAGCCACGGTACAGGATCTCAAAACACAGTTGGGGCAACTTGCTACTAAAATGAATGACATCAAGCAACAAGGATCAGGAAAATTACCTTCCCAATCTGTACCGAATCAACATGGAAATGTCAGTGCCATAACACTTCGCAATGGCAAGGAACTGGTTGATGAAAATCAGAAGATGCAGAAACAGCAGATTGCAAGTCCAACAGTTCCACATCCAGATCTCTCTAAAGGACAGCAACACCCAGTACAGCCCACTCCTTTGCCTTTCCCTTCTAGAGCTGCTGCTGCCACTAAAAAAAGAGCAGAACACCATGATGACCTGATGAACATCTTTAAGAAGGTGGAGATCAACATTCCACTTTTGGATGCCATAAAACAAATTCCCAAATATGCAAAATTCTTGAAGGAGCTGTGCACTTACAAGAGAAATCTAAGGGAGAGACACTTCCAGACAGTTTCAGCTCTCTCTCAATCCAGGTTGCCTCCAAAGTGTGAAGATCCAGGACACTTTACCATTCCCTGCACTATTGGAGAGTTGACGATAACGACGCCAATTTGACAAAGCCTGTGTCGTGCAAACTTTTCAAAGAATTTTGAATTGACTAACCATTACTAATGTAGTACAGGAATCAACTCAAGTCAATCCAAGCAGTGTTATACCACAGTATAAATTGAAGAGGTTCATGTTAATAAAAATAAAACAAAGGGGGGGTTTGTTCGAGCAAAGGAAACAACTGCAGGAGCAGCTTAACTAATGTTATGTGCTGCTCCTTATTCGGACATGAACGAGATTACTAAAGCACGAAATGCTATAAAACAGTGAAAATCGAAATGCAATGAACAATCAAAAGCTATGAATATCGAACATTACTTACAGTAAACGTGAATTGCAAAATGTAGAACAGTGGATATATAATTTCCAGTAAACAGTGAAAATCGAAACGCTGTTGAAACAATGAAAATTGAATGGCAATGAAATGCAGTGAAAATCGAATTGCAGTGAAACAGTGAAAATCGAAAGACAATGAAATGCAGAGAAAATCGAAATGCAGTGAAAAATAATGAAAATCGAACTACAATAAAGAAAATGAAAATCGAAATGCTATGGAATGCAGTGAATGTCGAAATGTTGTTGAGTAGTGAATATCGAACTACAATAGAAAAAGTGAAAATCGAAATGCTAGGAAATGCAATGAATATCGAAATGTTGTTGAAACAGTGAATGTCAAACTGCAATAGAGTAGCAAAATGTAAAGGAACATCTAAATGCAATGGAAAATCGAAATGTAATGAAACAGTAAATATCAAAAGGCAATAGAATAGTAGAAGTCGAATTGTTGTTAAAAACTTGTATGCAATTAAAAAGGAGATTTAAATAGTTCATTCACCATTCTTGAAACAATAAACGCTAATCACACACTTCCTTAGTCTCATCAACTGATATAATCTCAACAAATCCTACATTCGTGAAAATATAGTCATTCCTACACTGTTCTAATGAAAATTGAAAAGAAAACAGAAGAAATGCAGCAGCCCCCCTTGTCACGGCATCTCCTGGGATGCTGTTATGGAATTCTGTGTCTCTGTAAAATTCTGTTTTTGCTATAATGGAATTCTGTGCGCACGCCCCCCAAAAAATCCTCTTACGTAGCTTTTTATATCTGCAAAGGCTGCCCTAATGCCTTGATAGGGCCCCGCATCATCACCCAATGGCCAATGCTGTACGAAGCTGTCTTGGGTGAATTACCGTGCTGTTGTATTTTTTTTTCTTTTTACTATTCACCATTGCTGTGTGAGGCTAGCAATTGGGCTGATTTGGTAATTCCTCTTTCTTGCTTCAATTGGGCTGAATTCAATTCAATTCATAGCTTGTGCATCTCTCCATCCCATTCTGTTACCAAAGAGGATCAAGTCAAGTCTCTTTGAAGATGTATCGAGTTTTGATGAGTTCTCAATGTAAACCAGATCGAAGGTTGGAAAGATCGAAGAGTCGAAAGCTCAGATCGAAGTTGGTGCTGTTTGTGTCGAATCATTCTGGAATAAGAGAAATCGAAACCAACAAGCTAATCCAGCACTCTTTCACTCGTGATAGTTTTTAAAGAGTAAAACTGCTTTTACAAATCGATCGATATAACATATTCAATGGTTTTTAACAAAATCGATTATGTGTTTTCAAACAAATCTTTTTACATCGATTCGATTATATCTTTTGATACAGCGTAGTCAATTTGATTATGCATATAATGTAATCGATTCGATTATGTGTTGTTTTAAAGTGTTTCTAAAACTTTCACAGAATCGATTTTATACTTAAAAAAATCAACAGTTTTTCGAAAAGTATTTTGAATTTCAAATTGGCATTTAAAATCATGAACGTTTTCAATTATTATACAGATCTTACGTTGTCAAAACATCATAAACAGATTTTAAATGCATAAACAATTTCATAAATTGTTTTTAATATTATGAAAGGTTTTCTCAGATTTTATTTCCTATATAAAGAGGAAAAATACACGTTGATAGGAACAGAGCTAACTTGAGCACAAAAATCATTTGTTTACACTCTCTGGTCTACAACATTCTTTATCACTTGTGAAAGGAGCTAACGATCATTAACGTTGTTTTGGATTCTCTCTTTCCAGGTGATACTGTTTCAGTATTTGTTTACGTATATCTGTCAACACCAGTGTTGGTGTAGTGTTTCATTCCTTTTGAGTTTTCAAGGGAGGTGTTTTCATCTCTTGTGGGTTTCAAGAGAGGTGTTCAGTCTTTAGATTTTCTTTTACAAGTTCAATTGTAATATTGATTGTAACAACTTTTCTAAAGATAGTGTTTGGGAAGTCATTCTCGAATTGAGGTGACTGGGCACTGGACGTAGGGTTGGCTATACCCGAACCAGTATAAATCCTTGTGTTCTTCTCTTCCCTTATCCTCTTATATTGTTTATTGCTTCCACTCAGCTTAACGTTTTTCAGGTTAATCGAAAAAGAGGTAAACATCTTAAATACATCAATTCACCCCCCTCTTGATGCTATTTGTCTAACACATTCCAGGATCAATCCTACCATAAAAGGGGTCACCTCAACGTAAACATCTAAGAAAATTAGAATTGGAAAAACAAGTTAAAGCTAAATCATTTAAATTTTATTTTTCAGCTATAAAATGAAAATATAACACCCTATTTTACTTAATTACCTTTGTTGGACTTGAAGACTTGGTTTCAAGTGGATTTGATGTCTCCAACCACCTTTAAAGATGAAGATGTTGGTGCTTGAAGAATGAAGATTTTGTCTTAGGATTAGAGAGTCTTAGGTTGTGTGCTAAGATGCATTTCAATCTATCTTGATCTTAGTCTTGGAGTTTAAAATGTTTTGAAATGTTTTAAAAAGGTTTTAAAATGATTTCAAAGGTTTAACTGTTTTTTAACTGGTTAAAAATCTGATTTCAACTAGTTAAACTGTTCTTCATTTTCAAAGCTTTGTTTTTTGAAAATTTCAGTGATCTGTTTTGAAATTTAAACCAGCTTAAAATCCTGGTAGCTTTGTTTCAGGAAATTCGGTTTTCGGAATAGCTAGTTAAAGCGAGATTTCAACCGATTGTTTTCAAGTTTCGATAAAGCAGGTGCTCACTGGAAAATTGGTTTTTAATGAAAACAACCGGCTAAAGCAGCGTTTCAACCGACTATTTCTGCGAGAATCAGTTTTAACAGCTTTTCTATATATATCTTGAAACTCAAAGAACTAATAGACGAAACCTTTTCAAAAGACCCATTGAGCAAGAACGTTCCTAATACACTCTAAAACATTTTACGAATCACTCCAAGACGATCAAGATTCATTTGAGTGCGAATCAAATCAAGAATTGCATGCTCTGTTTTTCCGTTCTTGCTTGATGCTCTGTTTTCGTTTACGCATTGAATTTCCAGGTGAATTCAATCCAATTCTTTGTGTGTTTGTTAGCTGCGTGTTTGTATCTTAATCAGGGTGATTAAGAGATCTTGTAATAGGGTTTTACAGGTGTTTAGAAGTCTTGTAGGGTTCAAGACTTGGTGCAGCTTTCTGGTTTCGGTTTTGCATGTAGTGTTCATGTAAAAACTGGTTTTTAGTGAATTGATTGAATTTGTTTGATTAGAAAATTGGATGTAGCCTTTGTTGAAAGGTGAACCAGTATAAATCTGCTGTGTTGTTCTTCTTCCCTTGAACTCTTTACATTCGGTAATTGAAGTTTAACTTGAAATTGAATTGGGTATATGATCAATTGATAAAGAGCATTTCAAGAACCTATAAAGCTGGTTTAAAACTTCATTCCGTAATCTGGTTTTTCATAATTGGGCATTGGGTTTCGAAAATCTTTGAAAGTTTAATTCACCCCCTCTTAAACTCGAGCCATTTATTCCAACAATTGGTATCAAGAGCTGGTTCTTGAAAAATATTCAAGTTTTACGAAAAATTTCAAACATGGTGAAGGAAAATTGCCTTTTGCGGAGGGTGCTTCTATAAACAGGCCACCTATGTTTTACGGGGTAAACTATCCATTTTGGAAAGTGAGAATGAAGATTTTCATTGAATCAATTGATATAGGGATTTGGAATGCTATAGTCAATGGACCAGTATATCCCTAAAGAAGAAAAACCATGGGAAAGTTTAAATCTTGATGAACAAAAGAAAGTGCAATATGATTGTAAAGCAAAGAACATCATTACATCTGCACTTAATCTTGATGAATTCTTTCGTGTTTCACAGTGTTCCAATGCTAAAGAGATGTGGGAAGTTTTGGAGGTTACTCATGAAGGAACAGTGATGTTAAAAGAGCAAGAAAGCATACTTTAATCCAAGAGTATGAGATGTTCGAGAATGCTTCCTGGAGAAGCTGTTTCAGATGTGCAAAAGAGGTTTACACACATTATAAACCATCTGATCGGCCTTGGAAAAGTCTTTGAGAAAGAGGAGCTGAACATCAAAGTGCTTGAAATGTTTGGATCGAAGTTGGCAACCCAAAGTTACAGACAATTTCTGAATCAAGGACTTGTCAACAATGAGTGTTGCTGCACTTTTTGGAAAGCTAAGGGAACATGAGCTAGAGTTGAATAGACTTGCTGAACAAGAAGACAATGACAAGAAAAAGAAAGGGCTTGCCTTGAAGACTTTGGTTCACAAAGAGGAGAATAGTGAGGATGAAGGACATGGAGGAAGTGATGCGAGAAAATCTGAACCTCTTAGTTAGAAAGTTCAACAAGTTCTTGAAATACAAGAACAAAGATTACAAGAACAAGAGGTATAATAAAAAATCTGATTTAGCTTCTTCTAACTTTACTTGTTTTGGTTGTGGAAAACGAGGGACATATAAAGGCTGAATGTCCAAACTCACAAAACAAAGAGAGAAATGGAGAAAAGAAGCATGAAAGATCATTCAAAACCAAGAAGGCTTACATAGCATGGGATGAGAATGATATCTCCTCTAGTGACTCTTCAAGTGATGATGAAAGAGCCAATCTTTGTCTTATGGCTAATGGTGATACAGACAAGTAGTGTAAGTTCCTCCACTACTCAAAATGGTCTTCCTTATGATCAGTTGCTGCAAAATTTTCTGGAATTGCATGAAGAGGCTAATAAGGTTGCTTGTTCTAACAATAGGCTTAAAGGTATGAACAATTGGCTAGAGAACAAGGTGAAAGAGCTAGAGAAAGAGCTGGAAAATTCAAAAACTGATTTTGAAAATCTGGAAATGATTTACAAAGCTTCAAGTTGCAATGATGAACATGCTGGAAAAATCTGCACAAACTGCAGAACTTTAGAAAATCAAATTGAGTATTTGAACAAATCTCTAGCTAAATTCACCATGGGAAGAGCCAACTTGGACACACTTTTAGAATTTAAAAATTGTGTAACGAATAAAGCTGGACTTGGATTTAAAAATGGTTTTCAAAAGAAACAAAAGGCTTATAGAAATTTCTTTTCACATAGAAAACCGTCCAGCACTTCATCCATTACTTGCTTCTATTGTATGAACAAGGGACATACTTCAAAATCATGCAAAATCAGAAAATTTGGTGTTCCTAGTGGTCAATTTATTTGGAAGCCAAAATGTGGTAGAAAGGTTATTAACTTTGTTGGACCCAAATTGATGTGGGTACCAAATTCTCTCCATTGATTGTGTTTTGCAGGTGTTCTTGAAGGCCAAGGAATCATTGTGGTATCTAGACAGTGGTTGTTCAAGGCACATGTGTGGTGACAAAAGGAAGTTTGTCAAACTCACCTTGAAAAATGGAGGTTTTGTCACATATGGAGATAATAATAAAGGGAAAATCCTTGGAAGTGGTGATGTTGGTAACATTTCTTCAATCCTCATTGAAAGCGTGTTATATGTTGAAGGTTTGAAGCATAATCTTCTTAGTATTAGCCAGCTATGTGATAAAGGTTTTAGAATCACTTTTGAATCAAATCATTGCAAGATCCTTGAGAAAAATTCGATAAAATCTGCATGTTAGGCAAGAGAATTGAAAACATTTATATGCTTGATCTTGATCATATGTGTGCAACTAATTTTACATGTCTCATGTCTAAGGAAGATAGTTCATGGCTTTGGCATAGGAGAGCTGCACATATTAACATGAACCATTTGGAAAAACTGTTTTCAAAAGAACTTGTTTTAGGGTTACCTAAACTGAAATTTGAGAAAGATAAAATCTGTCATGCATGCCAAAAGGGTAAACAAACCAAAGTTTCTTTTAATCTGAAAAATTATGTGTCAACAACAAAACCTTTGGAGCTGCTGCATTTGGATTTGTTTGGTCCATCTAGAACAATGAGTATTGGTGGAAACTATTATGCTTTGGTTATTGTTGATGACTATTCTAGGTTTACTTGGACTTTGTTTTTGAAAAATAAAAGTGATGCATTTCATGCTTTTAAGAAACTTGCCAAGGTTTTACAAAATGAAAACAGCTGCAGACATAAGTGCTCTTAGAAGTGATCATGGAGGGAATTTGAAAATGAAAAGTTCAATCATTTTTGTGAAAAATATGGGATTAAGCATAACTTTTCAGCACCTAGGACTCCTCAACAAAATGGTGTTGTTGAGAGGAAAAATAGATCACTTGAGGAACTAGCTAGGACAATGCTTAATGAATCAAACATCCCTAAATATTTTTGGGCGGATGCAGTAAATACTGCATGTTACATAATAAATAGGGTTTTGATAAGACCTATTTTGAAGAAAACCCCTTATGAATTGTACAAAGGGAGAAAACCCAACATAGCACATCTTAGAGTGTTTGGCTGCAAGTGTTTTGTTTTAAATAATGGCAAAGAAAAACTTGGCAAATTTGATGCTAAAGGCTGATGATGCATTGTTTTTAGGCTATTCTTTACATAGCAAAGCATATAGGATCTTCAACAAGAGATTAGCTATCATTGAGGAATCAATACATGTTGTTTTTGATGAGACTAATGTGCAAAATGAAGGTGCAGTGAGTGGTGCAGGTGCAGGTGAAGAGAACTTAATTGAAGGTGTATCAACTGGGCATGTAGAAACTGAAAAAGCTGCTGCAGGTGGAATTTCAGCTGGTGAAAATCAGAAAGAATTGACTGAAATCCTGGCACCAGAATTAAATTCTGCAGAAAATGATCTACCTAAAGAATGGAGGGTGCCTCGCAATCTGTCCATTGGAAATGTGATAGGAGATGTTCAAAGAGGTGTTTCTACAAGAAGGTCTATGCATGATACATGTTTAAGCTGCTGCATTTGTTTCCCAAGTTGAACCTAAATGTGTTGATGATGCTTTATTGGATGAAAACTGGATTTTGGCAATGCAAGATGAGCCGAACCAATTTAAAAGGAATGAGGTTTGGGAACTAGTCCCTTGCACACCTAACATGAATATAATTGGCACAAAGTGGGTGTTTAAAAATAAAATGAATGATCAAGGAGTAATAACTAGAAACAAGGCTAGGCTTGTAGCTAAAGGGTATAACCAAGAGGAAGGAATAGATTATGAGGAAACATATGCTCCTGTTGCTAGGTTAGAAGCTGTTAGGTTATTACTTGCTTTCTCATGCATGATTGGATTCAAACTGCATCAAATGGATGTGAAAAGTGCATTTTGAATGGATATATAAATGAAGAAATCTATGTTTCACAACCATCTGGATTTGTTGATCACAAATTGCCTAACCATGTATATAAGCTCAAAAAGGCTCTTTATGGACTCAAGCAAGCTCCAAGACAATGGTATGAAAGGTTGAGTAACTTTCTTATCTCTCAAAACTATGAAAGGGGCCAAGTTGATAAAACTTTGTTCATTAGAAAGTCTTTAGACAGCATTATACTGGTGCAGGTTTATGTGGATGATATAATATTTGGATCCACTAATGAGAAGCTTTGTGAAGAATTTGTTGCAGCTATGCAGGGGGAGTTTGAGATGTCAATGATGGGTGATCTAAACTTCTTCTTAGGCTTACAAGTCAAGCAATTAGATCATGGAACATTCCTCAATCAGTCAAAATATTGCAAAGAGTCATTAAAGAAATATGAGATGGACAGCTGCAAAGAATCAAGCACACCCATGGCTACCAGCAACTATCTTGATGCGGATGAAAGTGGTAAACCTTTTGATTCCACTAAGTATAGAGGTTTGATAGGTTCACTATTATATCTAACCGCTAGTAGGCCCGATATAATGTTTAGTGTATGCATGTGTGCTAGGTTTCAATCTAATCCCAAAGAATCACATTTCGCAATTGCCAAAAGAATTTTGAAATATCTAAAAGGAACTATTAATGTTGGTTTGTGGTATCCTAAAGGTGCTTCTTTTAATCTAGTGGGCTATTCGGATGCGAGACTTTCTTTGGATGTAAACTTGATAGAAAAAGCACTAGTGGAACTTGTCATCTACTAGGAAGTAGTCTAGTATCATGGCATAGCAAAAAGCAAGCTAGTGTGGCTTTGTCTACTCTTGAAGCTGAGTATGTTGCAGTTGGGAGCTGTTGTGCTCAAACTCTTTGGTTAAAACAACGACTTTTTGATTATGGTTTGAAACTAGATCACATTCCTATTAGGTGTGACAATACAAGTGCTATCAACTTAACAAAAAATCCTGTTTTGCACTCTAGAACGAAACATATAGAAATAAGGCACCATTTCATTAGGGATCATGTTCAAAAAGGTGATTGCATAATTGAATTTGTTGACTCTAATAACCAACTTGCTGATATATTTACCAAACCACTCCCAAAAGATAGGTTTTTCCAATTAAGAAATGAGTTGGGTGTTCTTGATGTTTCAAATGTGATGTAATTCCTGTATATGATTCATTTCTGCTGTTAATCATGCTGTATTTGTGTGTTTGAATGCTTAAATCTGCATAATTCTTGATTAATTACAGTTAGATTTGCATATTGTATGTTATAAGTGAAATCTGCAATGTAATTCATGATTTTAGCTAGTTGTTTCGGGCTTTTAATCTGTTGTTTTGCATAATTTGGGGCTGTAGTGGATGTCCAGTGATATCTGTCTCTGTTTTAGCCAGTTGATCTGTCAGTTTAGTCAGTTAAAATCAGTTATCCGCATTAAACCGATGATCGGGATTTCTGTTTTAATCGGCTGTTTTTCATAAATCAACTAATCGAAATTGCTCGTCATCATGCAAAATTTAAAATTTGTGCGAATTTGCTGTTATACTGCATTAATTCATATTCAATTGGTGCATTTAAGTTGATTAAATGAGAATTGAGCATTTAAACATGATAGATAAAGTCGATTCAAAGAATCTTGACTCGCTGTTTTGTCTTGTAGTGCCTTTGCTTTACTTTTTAACTAGTTTCTCTCTCAAATACGTGTTGCATTGAACTAACCGAATTCTCTGGTCAAAAGCTGTACTCTTTGCATATCTCTGTCCAATATATTCCAACTCGAATGCAATTGATTCCTTCTTTGACTGAACAAAGCACTAATTTCTTAATAAATTGAAAATCTGAAATGTTAAATACATGTGGGTAGCATTGTTACTTTAGCATTCACTTTACTCGTGCAAAAACTCTGCATATACTCTGTTTCTGTGCATTTTTTTTAATGGCCTCCTCAAGCAACCCAAGGAAGAGATCAAAAAGGCTGGGTCATCCAAAGGTAAGGAACCAGAAATTCCAGCAACTCATACTTATAGACATGGGTCTATAGAAGCTTGGTTTGAAGGTGATGAAGAGATGATTGAGAAGTTTCAATCTCATATCGATAGGAAGAGTCGTAAACTCACCCAAAGTGCTTAGTTCTCGAGTGGTTGGAAGATGAAGGACTGACCGATATTATAGCTATGATTCAACATCGGGATCTGCAGACAATTTCTTGAATTAAATGGGTTCATATACCCAGATTTGGTGAAAGTATTCTACACAAATCTCAAACATGATGGATCTGTTTTAACTTCCAAAGTGAAAGGAGCGAAATGGTTATCAACAATTGCATGCGGAAAAGAATTGGGGCTTCAAAGCTGATGGCATTGTGGTTAGCGGGGGTTTGTGTGGTTCATTGGAAGATTTTAACAAGGTGCAAACATACAGAGAGTGTTTGAGAAATTCTCAAGGTTCTGTTCGTGGATTCCAAGTTGGTGGACTTACATTGGCGACGAAGGGTGCTTACATTTATCATCACATGGATGATCACTCCAAGGGGCGAGCAATCATGCTACATTGAATGAAGGTGATCTTCTTCTACTTTTTGTCTAATGAAATCTGTGAGGATTAACTCGGATTCATATCATCAAAGATCACATGATGAAGTCCAAAAGGTTGCCAGATTACCGTCTTCCATATCTTTGTGATAATCTCCAAATTCTTTGAGTATTTTGGTGTGGACATTAGAGGTGAGCAGTAAAATCGGTATAGGGAGAACCCACCAGCTGGACAATAGCTTTCTCTTTAAGTTTGGATTTACCAAAAGCAATGGAACTTGGACTGTTGCACAAGATACTTCATCAGCGAGGGCAAAATTCTGTCTGGAGCTGCAGACCGATGAAGCTGGAAATTCGAGTCGGTGCGGAAGGATACTCCATGGGAGATATTGTACCTTATGTTCCTCCAGTTGACCGTGGACCTCCATTTTCATTGTTTGAACAGGCAGTGTTCCAAAGATTTGATGCCATCCAATCTCATCAACAATATCATCACAACTCTTGCATTAATAGGTTTGGGCGCATTGATCAAAGCATTGAAGATTTACATGCCCAACTTGCGCAGATTAATATGGGTTCTTATGCTACTCCTGGTGATGATAGTGAAGAAGATAATGACCGATATCAGTCTCTGAAGTTACGCTTTGCTTGTCATTGAATCTCGCTGTAGTTGGTTTCGACATGTTGTCCCTCATGCTATTGTTATTTTCCGTGTATCTCTTGTTCCTTTTAATTTACGTTAGTTTGTGTTCTTTGTTTGTGTTGTTAATTGGGTTAAATTCCCATGTATCTTGAGCAGTTTTAAATTTCCTGCATATGCTATGTTATTTCCCTTGTGCTATTTGATGATTCCAAAGGGGAGAAATTGTTGAATGCATTTGAAGGCACATGAAGCACAAGTACAAGAGAAAGGGGAGAATCGGAATCTAGTGAAAGGGGAGAATCGGAATCTGCTGCTTGCTCGCTGCTATTTTTTCTCTCTGCACCTTGTTCTTTATTACATTGTATATTCTGTCTTTGTATTCATTGTATGCTGTATTTACTGCTGCTGTATTTTTCGAATTTTTGTTTTGTGCGAGGACTCCTACATTCTTCAAAGACAATGAATGCATCAAGTGGTTGTCATCATCAAATAGGGGGAGTTTGTTGGACTTGAAGACTTGGTTTCAAGTGGATTTGATGTCTCCAACCACCTTTAAAGATGAAGATGTTGGTGCTTGAAGAATGAAGATTTTGTCTTAGGATTAGAGAGTCTTAGGTTGTGTGGTAAGATGCATTTCAATCTATCTTGATCTTTGTCTTGGAGTTTAAAATGTTTTGAAATGTTTTAAAAAGGTTTTAAAATGATTTCAAAGGTTTAAGCTGTTTTTAACCGGTTAAAAATCTGATTTCAACTAGTTAAAGCTGTTCTTCATTTTCAAAGCTTTGTTTTTGAAAATTTCAGTGATCTGTTTTCGAAATTTAAACCGGTTAAAATCCCGGTAGCTTTGTTTCGGAAATTCGGTTTTCGGAATAACTAGTTAAAGCGAGATTTCAATCGATCGTTTTCAAGTTTCGAGTAAAGCAGTGCTCACTGGAAAATTGGTTTTTAATGAAAACAACCGAGCTAAAGCAGCGTTTCAACCAGACTATTTCCTGCGAATCGGTTTTAACGAGTTTTCTATATATATCTTGAAACTCAAAGAACTAATAGACGAAACCTTTTCAAAAAGACCCATTGAGCAAGAACGTTCCTAATACACTCTAAAACATTTTACGAATCACTCCAAGACGATCAAGATTCATTTGAGTGCGAATCAAATCAAGAATTGCATGCTCTGTTTTTCTGTTCTTGCTGATGCTCTGTTTTCGTTTCTGCATTGAATTTCCAGGTGAATTCAATCCAATTCTTTGTGTGTTTGTTAGCTGCGTGTTTGTATCTTAATCAGGGTGATTAAGAGATCTTGTAATAGGGTTTTACAGGTGTTTAGAAGTCTTGTAGGGTTCAAGACTTGGTGCAGCTTTCTGGTTTCAGTTTTGCATGTAGTGTTCATGTAAAAACTGGTTTTTAGTGAATTGATTGAATTTGTTTGATTAGAAAACTGGATGTAGCCTTTGTTGAAAGGTGAACCAGTATAAATCTGTTGTGTTGTTCTTCTTCCCTTGAACTCTTTACATTCGGTAATTGAAGTTTAACTTGAAATTGAATTGGGTATATGATCAATTGATAAAGAGCATTTCAAGAACCTATAAAACTGGTTTAAAACTTCATTCCGCAACTGGTTTTTCATAATTGGGCATTGGGTTTCGAAAATCTTTGAAAGTTTAATTCACCCCCCCTCTTAAACTCAGCCATTTATTCCAACAACCTTCATTCATGAAAATTGTAAAATTCAGCTTAAAGTTCCAAGAAAGTGAAATTAAAAACTTCAAGGAGGTGCAATAAACCACAAGGTATGAGTATAGAAATCAAGTTATCAAATACCCCCACAATTAGACTTTTGCACTCCTGAGCAAAACATAAGTACTGAAAATGCTATGAAGAAAAATTATCAACAACTCTATGAGCAAGGAAAAATTCCCATCCATCACAGCTTATCAGAACTTGCACCTAAGATAACATGTGACATGTAACAAATCAGCAGTGATTTCAACCGCTTCAGAATTAGAATCAAGGTGACAAACCTCTCATGTACTGTTTACACACACTCCCCTGCTTGTTGGCTCAAAACTTCACTCAGTACCTCATGGAAGCATGCATTACCTTGAATTTGAAAGATCTCTACATCCCATTCCTTGAATTGATTTCAACTCTGGATCAGAAGGACTTTTATTGGCTTGTAATGTGGCTGAGGTGAGGGTAAGGTGGAAAAGGAATTTAGGCTAAACCATTAATGCTGGAAAGATCTTGGGATAGCGGGCTTAAGAACAAGCATGAGATTCCAAAGGTAGCAGCTCTACAGATTTTCAAAGATTGATATATAACGTTTACTGCTGCAGATTTTCTTCTTCTTTTTTTTTCTTTTGATGCTCAATGCATATTGTGTGCATTTTGAACAAAATTCTCTCAATATTTTTGTTCCTATTTTGCTCAGCTGTACTTTATTTTCTTACTGTAGTGAACTGCAAACCTTTATTATAATTCAAACTATTTAAAACTTCTCAGTAGGTTCTTGGGTTGGTTAAAGGACAACCAGGTTTGGTGGGTTTTCGCAACGAAAAAGGGTCATAAGGCTCAAAACTGGGTGCAATGGGAAAATTGGATGAAAGGTAAGCTGTCTGGCTAAGTGGTTGAAATAGAAAAATGGCCTAAATCATTTCAAGAGTATCATCAATCAAGTGTTGTTCAGCAGAGTTAGATCAAATCCTGTAATGCCTTGCAATCATGGGTGTATCACACAACAAAACTATATAGGCTCAAATCTCACCAGGGTTTATGTGTCAAGTTGATTCTCATCTAAACTCTTTTGAAAAAGAACGACTGAATTCATCACATGCCTATGTTAATTAGAAGGAAGGCTTTTAACCATGACAGGAGAAATCGAAACTGCCCATTAATGAGTCATTGACAATATTCCAAACAGATTAGCACTTATTCTTCAAAACAACAACGTCTAGTAATGGAACTAGCAAAACAAAACAAAACAGATAAAATAAAATAAGATAAAAATGAGAATCACTCCCCCTTACACTTGAAGCAAACATTGTCCCCAATGTGAGTGAGAGGAAAGAGAAAGAGAAAACAAACAGTAGGTCCTGCTATGTAGCTGCTGATGGGAGCTCTTCTTCATCCGTGAGTGGTTCCTTTAAAAGCAGAGATGTTGCAGTTGTTGAGTTCTGTTGTGGATGGCTTTCATGAAATATTTTCAGCTGTTGACCATTGATTTTGAATGTTCCACCAGTAGCCTCGTTAGAAATTTCCACAGCTCCACGGGGAAAAACCTTGGTAACAATGTAGGGGCCAGTCCATTTGGATCTTAATTTTCCAGCAATCAATTTCAGTTTAGAATTGAACAACAATACTTTCTGCCCCTCACAGAACTATTTGCTGTAAATGTGCATATCATGGTATTTCTTCACCCTTTGTTTGTAAAATTTTGAATTTTCATAGGCCTGTAGCCTAATTTCCTCCAATTCTTGGAGTTGCAGTTTTCTCTCTGTGCCAGCTTCAATTAAATTCAAATTGCATTGTTTCACAGCCCAATAAGATTTGTGCTCAATTTCAACTGGGAGGTGGCAAGCCTTACCAAAAACTACCCTGAAAGGTGACATACCTTAGGGTGTTCTATAGGATGTTCTTTGGGCCCACAATGCCTCATCCAACAGTTCACTCCAATTTTTTTTGTGGGGGTGGATCAATTTTTGAAGCAGATTCTTCACCTCCCTGTTGAATACTTCAGCTTGCCCATTAGATTGGGGGTGATAAGGTGTGGAAGTACGATGAGTGACTCCATATCTGTGGAATAAGGCTGCAATAATTACATTGCGTGAAATGACCGCCTTGATCACCGATTATAGCTTTAGGTATTCCAAATCTGCAGAAAATGTGAGTTCCGAGAAATTCGACCACCACTTGGGCATCATTGGTGCGTGCGGCCTTGGCTTCCACCCATCTAGAGACATAATCTACAGCAAGCAGTATGTAGGAGAAACTAGCAGAGTTTGGAAAAGGTCCCATAAAGTCTATTCCCCATACATCAAAAACTTCACAAAAGATAATAGGTTGCTGAGGCATTTCATCCTTCTTTGTTATGTTTCCATGAGCTCGCTGGCATCTCTCACAGGAAACAACAAATTTGTGTGCATCTCTAAAAAGTGTAGGCCAGTAGAATCCACAGTCTAGGACTCTCCGTGCAGTTCTATAAGATCCAGTGTGTCCACCAAAGCTGGTGTCATGACAATGCTGAAGAATGTCTTGAAATTCATTGTCTGGAATACACCTTCTGATGACTTGGTCACTGCCAAACTTCCACAAGTATGGGTCATCCCAGACATAGTATTTAGCATCTGCCTTCACCTTGTGCTGTTGTGCCTTAGATGCGTTTAGTGCCAGAATACCTGAAGCTAGGTAGTTGACCAGATCTGCATACCAAGGAGTGAGAGAGGAAGAATGTAAGGCATAAAGGAAAGTATCACTAATCCTGTTGCTTTGGTCGACTATTTTCATTAATGTACCAGGAATACAGGTTTAATGAAAATAGCTAACTAGTTTGCTGCTTCAGTCGACTATTTTGTTCCAGACCCTCTTTATGCAGAAAAGTGCAAAACGCGGTTTTAGAAACTTAAAAAGAACATGACCCAAAGCTTCTTCTTTTGCCTATAAATACAACTCTCAAGGACGAATCAAGGTGCGAAAGAATTCAATAGATAACACCCAAGAGTTGCAAACTTTCAGAGCTAAAGACATCTGCAGAATTCAATTACTGGTTTGGAGTTTCAAGAAGATTTTTTCTTTCGCTTTACATTGTATTCTTTAATCTCGGGTTAGACATTTGTAGGTTGGTTTTAGAACCCTGTTATCTGTGATTGGGGTGATCACAGTGACTCAGTGTGAGTCAGTGCGTTTAGAATTGTTCTATAGTGTTTAGAATAGGTTCTTTGATTTTCTTGTAGTGTTCAAGAAAGATTTGTTGTAAAGAATACATTTCTGATAGTGATTAGAATCTGTGGAGTTGCAGATCACCAACTGGATGTAGTTCTTGCACAAAGAACGAACTAGTATAATCCTTGGTGTTATCTTTTCTCTTCATCATCTGTTAAATTCTGCATTAAGAACTAACCTACTATTTTGCAATAATCAGTCGGCTAATTCTCACTAAACTGACCCAGTAAATTTTTTGATACGAAAAAGTTTTCAAGAAAGCTTTATATCAATTCAACCCCCCCTTCTTGATATAATTCCGCATCTAACAACGAGAAAGAGAAAAAGGCAATCAACAGACTCTGATAGACGCTATGGGACCATCTCCCTTTGTAGAAGCCTTTCCGTTGTTCCAGGGTTTTCTTACTATTTAGGTCCATTTTTCCTATCATGGCATGGGGATTAGAGAGAAGATCAAGAGTTTCGAACAAGCACGCAAGCCTCGAAACCATGAGTTTCCAACGATCGAAGTTCAAACTTGGCCGGACAGGAAAGAGGGAAAGCCTTCTTCTCAATGAGCTGTATCCATTATACAATCACCGGGCTTTGCCAAAGACAGTCCCAGTCAAGGGGTGTGTAGCAAAGCATCCACCGAGACTAGATTGGAAGATAGTCATGTTCTCTATGAAAGCAATCGAACATCATGTGTTAAGCATATAGCTAGCCTTCTATTACCTTATTTCTCCAAATTTATGAATCCATAATCGTTGCCATTAAGTCTCTGATTAGCGGTAGGGGCCATCATCCAACATGCTTCTATCTAAGTGATTTCATACCTTATTCCCTTCGCCACCCTCACCCTTCTAAGCTCCCTTGCCCTATGCCTTTAGTTAGTCTGCTTTGAATGATCATTTCACTCTTCGAAGGTGAGCGAAGTACTTCGAGGGATTATATGGAAGGAACCTCTGCTAAGAATGGAATACAATTATTTGTGTCCTTATTTAGCTTTCAAGTGGGAGAGGACTTCCATAGAGTGAGCCTGTTGATGATTTGAGATTTGATGATGATTACAAAGCTTTGATGATTGTTTTTAGAATTTCTCTGGGTTTGTGATTAATGGTTCTTAATTGATTTAACATTTGTAAGATGTTAGATTATCTCGTATATGGTTAGCTAATTGAAATATGATAATCTGTTGATTTTGTTATTCATCAATTAGTCTGCTAATCCTGTTGCTTTAGTCGACCATTTTCATTAATGTACCAGGAATACAGGTTTAATGAAAATAGCTAACTGGTTTGCTGCTTCAGTCAACTATTTTGTTCCAGACCCTCTTTATGCAGAAAAGTGCAAAATGCGGTTTTAGAAACTTAAAAAGGGCATGACCCAAAGCTTCTTCTTTTGCCTATAAATACAACTCTCAAGGACGAATCAAGGTGCGAAAGAATTCAACAGATAACACCCAAGAGTTGCAAACTTTCGGAGCTAAAGACATCCGCAGAATTCAATTACTGGTTTGGAGTTTCAAGAAGATTTTTGTTTCGCTTTACATTGTATTCTTTAATCTCGGGTTAGACATTTGTAGGTTGGTTTGAGAACCCCGTTATCCGTGATTGGGGTGATCACGAGTGACTCGAGTGTGAGTCGATGCGTTTAGAATTGTTCTATAGTGTTTAGAATAGGTTCTTTGATTTTCTTGTAGTGTTCAAGAAAGATTTGTTGTAAAGAATACATTTCTGATAGTGATTAGAATCTGTGGAGTTGCAGATCACCAACTGGATGTAGTTCTTGCACAAAGAACGAACTAGTATAATCCTTGGTGTTATCTTTTCTCTTCATCATCCGTTAAATTCTGCATTAAGAACTAACCTACTATTTTGCAATAATCGATCGGCTAATTCTCGATAACCGCACCGAGTAAATTTTTGATACGAAAAAGTTTTCAAGAAAGCTTTATATCAATTCAACCCCCTTCTTGATATAATTCCGCATCTAACAACGAGAAAGAGAAAAAGGCAATCAACAGACTCTGATAGACGCTATGGGACCATCTCCCTTTGTAGAAGCCTTTCCGTTGTTCCAGGGTTTTCTTACTATTTAGGTCCATTTTTCCTATCATGGCATGGGGATTAGAGAGAAGATCAAGAGTTTCGAACAAGCACGCAAGCCTCGAAAGCATGAGTTTCCAACGATCGAAGTTCAAACTTGGCCGGACAGAAAGAGGGAAAGCCTTCTTCTCAATGAGCTGTATCCATTATACAATCACCGGGCTTTGCCAAAGACAGTCCCGATCAAGGGGTGTGTAGCAAAGCATCCACCGAGACTAGATTGGAAGATAGTCATGTTCTCTATGAAAGCAATCGAACATCATGTGTTAAGCATATAGCTAGCCTTCTATTACCTTATTTCCCCAAATTTATGAATCCATAATCGTTGCCATTAAGTCTCTGATTAGCGGTAGGGGCCATCATCCAACATGCTTCTATCTAAGTGATTTCATACCTTATTCCCTTCGCCACCCTCACCCTTCTAAGCTCCCTTGCCCTATGCCTTTAGTTAGTCTGCTTTGAATGATCATTTCACTCTTCGAAGGTGAGCGAAGTACTTCGAGGGATTATATGGAAGGAACCTCTGCTAAGAATGGAATACAATTATTTGTGTCCTTATTTAGCTTTCAAGTGCGAGAGGACTTCCATAGAGTGAGCCTGTTGATGATTTGAGATTTGATGATGATTACAAAGCTTTGATGATTGTTTTTAGAATTTGCTGGGTTTGTGATTAATGGTTCTTAATTGATTTAACATTTGTAAGATGTTAGATTATCTGTATATGGTTAGCTAATTGAAATATGATAATCTGTTGATTTTGTTATTCATCAATTAGTCTGCTAATCCTGTTGCTTTAGTCGACCATTTTCATTAATGTACCAGGAATACAGGTTTAATGAAAATAGCTAACTGGTTTGTCTGCTCGATCGACTATTTTGTTCCGCACCCTCTTTATGCGAGAAAAGTGCAAAACGCGGTTTTAGAAACTTAAAAGGGCATGACCCAAAGCTTCTTCTTTTGCCTATAAATACAACTCTCAAGGACGAATCAAGGTGCGAAAGAATTCAACAGATAACACCCAAGAGTTGCAAACTTTCAGAGCTAAAGACATCTGCAGAATTCAATTACTGGTTTGGAGTTTCAAGAAGATTTTTTGTTTCGCTTTACATTGTATTCTTTAATCTCGGGTTAGACATTTGTAGGTTGGTTTTAGAACCCCGTTATCCGTGATTGGGGTGATCACGAGTGACTCGAGTGTGAGTCGATGCGTTTAGAATTGTTCTATAGTGTTTAGAATAGGTTCTTTGATTTTCTTGTAGTGTTCAAGAAAGATTTGTTGTAAAGAATACATTTCGATAGTGATTAGAATCGTGGAGTTGCAGATCACCAACCGGATGTAGTTCTTGCACAAAGAACGAACTAGTATAATCCTTGGTGTTATCTTTTCTCTTCATCATCCGTTAAATTCTGCATTAAGAACTAACCTACTATTTTGCAATAATCGGTCGGCTAATTCTCAGTAAACTGCACCGAGTAAATTTTTTGATACGAAAAAGTTTTCAAGAAAGCTTTATATCAATTCAACCCCCTTCTTGATATAATTCCGCATCTAACAACGAGAAAGAGAAAAAGGCAATCAACGGACTCGATAGACGCTATGGGACCATCTCCCTTTGTAGAAGCCTTCCGTTGTTCCAGGGTTTTCTTACTATTTAGGTCCATTTTTCCTATCATGGCATGGGGATTAGAGAGAAGATCAAGAGTTTCGAACAAGCACGCAAGCCTCGAAAGCATGAGTTTCCAACGATCGAAGTTCAAACTTGGCCGGACAGGAAAGAGGGAAAGCCTTCTTCTCAATGAGCTGTATCCATTATACAATCACCGGGCTTTGCCAAAGACAGTCCCGAGTCAAGGGTGTGTAGCAAAGCATCCACCGAGACTAGATTGGAAGATAGTCATGTTCTCTATGAAAGCAATCGAACATCATGTGTTAAGCATATAGCTAGCCTTCTATTACCTTATTTCCCCAAATTTATGAATCCATAATCGTTGCCATTAAGTCTCCGATTAGCGGTAGGGGCCATCATCCAACATGCTTCTATCTAAGTGATTTCATACCTTATTCCCTTCGCCACCCTCACCCTTCTAAGCTCCCTTGCCCTATGCCTTTAGTTAGTCCGCTTTGAATGATCATTTCACTCTTCGAAGGTGAGCGAAGTACTCGAGGGATTATATGGAAGGAACCTCCGCTAAGAATGGAATACAATTATTTGTGTCCTTATTTAGCTTTCAAGTGGGAGAGGACTTCCATAGAGTGAGCCTCGTTGATGATTTGAGATTTGATGATGATTACAAAGCTTTGATGATTGTTTTTAGAATTTCTCTGGGTTTGTGATTAATGGTTCTTAATTGATTTAACATTTGTAAGATGTTAGATTATCTCGTATATGGTTAGCTAATTGAAATATGATAATCTGTTGATTTTGTTATTCATCAATTAGTCTGCTAATCCTGTTGCTTTAGTCGACCATTTTCATTAATGTACCAGGAATACGGGTTTAATGAAAATAGCTAAGCTGGTTTCGTCGCTCGATCGACTATTTTGTTCCGACACCTCTTTATGCAGAAAAGTGCAAAACGCGGTTTTAGAAACTTAAAAAGGGCATGACCCAAAGCTTCTTCTTTTGCCTATAAATACAACTCTCAAGGACGAATCAAGGTGCGAAAGAATTCAACAGATAACACCCAAGAGTTGCAAACTTTCAGAGCTAAAGACATCTGCAGAATTCAATTACTGGTTTGGAGTTTCAAGAAGATTTTTTGTTTCGCTTTACATTGTATTCTTTAATCTCGGGTTAGACATTTGTAGGTTGGTTTTAGAACCCTGTTATCTGTGATTGGGGTGATCACAGTGACTCAGTGTGAGTCAGTGCGTTTAGAATTGTTCTATAGTGTTTAGAATAGGTTCTTTGATTTTCTTGTAGTGTTCAAGAAAGATTTGTTGTAAAGAATACATTTCTGATAGTGATTAGAATCTGTGGAGTTGCAGATCACCAACTGGATGTAGTTCTTGCACAAAGAACGAACTAGTATAATCCTTGGTGTTATCTTTTCTCTTCATCATCTGTTAAATTCTGCATTAAGAACTAACCTACTATTTTGCAATAATCAGTCGGCTAATTCTCAGTAAACTGCACCAGTAAATTTTTTGATACGAAAAAGTTTTCAAGAAAGCTTTATATCAATTCAACCCCCCCTTCTTGATATAATTCCGCATCTAACAACGAGAAAGAGAAAAAGGCAATCAACAGACTCTGATAGACGCTATGGGACCATCTCCCTTTGTAGAAGCCTTTCCGTTGTTCCAGGGTTTTCTTACTATTTAGGTCCATTTTTCCTATCATGGCATGGGGATTAGAGAGAAGATCAAGAGTTTCGAACAAGCACGCAAGCCTGAAAGCATGAGTTTCCAACGATCGAAGTTCAAACTTGGCCGGACAGGAAAGAGGGAAAGCCTTCTTCTCAATGAGCTGTATCCATTATACAATCACCGGGCTTTGCCAAAGACAGTCCTGAGTCAAGGGTGTGTAGCAAAGCATCCACCGAGACTAGATTGGAAGATAGTCATGTTCTCTATGAAAGCAATCGAACATCATGTGTTAAGCATATAGCTAGCCTTCTATTACCTTATTTCCCCAAATTTATGAATCCATAATCGTTGCCATTAAGTCTCCGATTAGCGGTAGGGCCATCATCCAACATGCTTCTATCTAAGTGATTTCATACCTTATTCCCTTCGCCACCCTCACCCTTCTAAGCTCCCTTGCCCTATGCCTTTAGTTAGTCTGCTTTGAATGATCATTTCACTCTTCGAAGGTGAGCGAAGTACTTCGAGGGATTATATGGAAGGAACCTCTGCTAAGAATGGAATACAATTATTTGTGTCCTTATTTAGCTTTCAAGTGGGAGAGGACTTCCATAGAGTGAGCCTGTTGATGATTTGAGATTTGATGATGATTACAAAGCTTTGATGATTGTTTTTAGAATTTGCTGGGTTTGTGATTAATGGTTCTTAATTGATTTAACATTTGTAAGATGTTAGATTATCTGTATATGGTTAGCTAATTGAAATATGATAATCTGTTGATTTTGTTATTCATCAATTAGTCTGCTAATCCTGTTGCTTTAGTCGACCATTTTCATTAATGTACCAGGAATACAGGTTTAATGAAAATAGCTAACTGGTTTGCTGCTTCAGTCGACTATTTTGTTCCAGACCCTCTTTATGCAGAAAAGTGCAAAACGCGGTTTTAGAAACTTAAAAAGGGCATGACCCAAAGCTTCTTCTTTTGCCTATAAATACAACTCTCAAGGACGAATCAAGGTGCGAAAGAATTCAACAGATAACACCCAAGAGTTGCAAACTTTCAGAGCTAAAGACATCTGCAGAATTCAATTACTGGTTTGGAGTTTCAAGAAGATTTTTTGTTTCGCTTTACATTGTATTCTTTAATCTCGGGTTAGACATTTGTAGGTTGGTTTTAGAACCCTGTTATCTGTGATTGGGGTGATCACAGTGACTCAGTGTGAGTCAGTGCGTTTAGAATTGTTCTATAGTGTTTAGAATAGGTTCTTTGATTTTCTTGTAGTGTTCAAGAAAGATTTGTTGTAAAGAATACATTTCTGATAGTGATTAGAATCTGTGGAGTTGCGAGATCACCAACCGGATGTAGTTCTTGCACAAAGAACGAACTAGTATAATCCTTGGTGTTATCTTTTCTCTTCATCATCCGTTAAATTCTGCATTAAGAACTAACCTACTATTTTGCAATAATCGATCGGCTAATTCTCGATAACCGCACCGATAGAATTTTTTGATACGAAAAAGTTTTCAAGAAAGCTTTATATCAATTCAACGCCCCCTTCTTGATATAATTCCGCATCTAACAACGAGAAAGAGAAAAAGGCAATCAACAGACTCTGATAGACGCTATGGGACCATCTCCCTTTGTAGAAGCCTTTCCGTTGTTCCAGGGTTTTCTTACTATTTAGGTCCATTTTTCCTATCATGGCATGGGGATTAGAGAGAAGATCAAGAGTTTCGAACAAGCACGCAAGCCTCAAAGCATGAGTTTCCAGCGATCGAAGTTCAAACTTGGCCGGACAGGAAAGAGGGAAAGCCTTCTTCTCAATGAGCTGTATCCATTATACAATCACCGGGCTTTGCCAAAGACAGTCCCGAGTCAAGGGTGTGTAGCAAAGCATCCACCGAGACTAGATTGGAAGATAGTCATGTTCTCTATGAAAGCAATCGAACATCATGTGTTAAGCATATAGCTAGCCTTCTATTACCTTATTTCTCCAAATTTATGAATCCATAATCGTTGCCATTAAGTCTCTGATTAGCGGTAGGGGCCATCATCCAACATGCTTCTATCTAAGTGATTTCATACCTTATTCCCTTCGCCACCCTCACCCTTCTAAGCTCCCTTGCCCTATGCCTTTAGTTAGTCCGCTTTGAATGATCATTTCACTCTTCGAAGGTGAGCGAAGTACTTGAGGGATTATATGGAAGGAACCTCCGCTAAGAATGGAATACAATTATTTGTGTCCTTATTTAGCTTTCAAGTGGGAGAGGACTTCCATAGAGTGAGCCTGTTGATGATTTAAGATTTGATGATGATTACAAAGCTTTGATGATTGTTTTTAGAATTTGCTGGGTTTGTGATTAATGGTTCTTAATTGATTTAACATTTGTAAGATGTTAGATTATCTGTATATGGTTAGCTAATTGAAATATGATAATCTGTTGATTTTGTTATTCATCAATTAGTCTGCTAATCCTGTTGCTTTAGTCGACCATTTTCATTAATGTACCAGGAATACAGGTTTAATGAAAATAGCTAACTGGTTTGCTGCTTCAGTCGACTATTTTGTTCCAGACCCTCTTTATGCAGAAAAGTGCAAAACGCGGTTTTAGAAACTTAAAAAGGGCATGACCCAAAGCTTCTTCTTTTGCCTATAAATACAACTCTCAAGGACGAATCAAGGTGCGAAAGAATTCAACAGATAACACCCAAGAGTTGCAAACTTTCAGAGCTAAAGACATCTGCAGAATTCAATTACTGGTTTGGAGTTTCAAGAAGATTTTTTCTTTCGCTTTACATTGTATTCTTTAATCTCGGGTTAGACATTTGTAGGTTGGTTTGAGAACCCTGTTATCTGTGATTGGGGTGATCACAGTGACTCAGTGTGAGTCAGTGCGTTTAGAATTGTTCTATAGTGTTTAGAATAGGTTCTTTGATTTTCTTGTAGTGTTCAAGAAAGATTTGTTGTAAAGAATACATTTCTGATAGTGATTAGAATATGTGGAGTTGCAGATCACCAACTGGATGTAGTTCTTGCACAAAGAACGAACTAGTATAATCCTTGGTGTTATCTTTTCTCTTCATCATCTGTTAAATTCTGCATTAAGAACTATCTACTATTTTGCAATAATCAGTCGGCTAATTCTCAGTAAACTGCACCAGTAAATTTTTTGATACGAAAAAGTTTTCAAGAAAGCTTTATATCAATTCAACCCCCCCTTCTTGATATAATTCCGCATCTAACAACGAGAAAGAGAAAAAGGCAATCAATAGACTCTGATAGACGCTATGGGACCATCTCCCTTTGTAGAAGCCTTTCCGTTGTTCCAGGGTTTTCTTACTATTTAGGTCCATTTTTCCTATCATGGCATGGGGATTAGAGAGAAGATCAAGAGTTTCGAACAAGCACGCAAGCCTGAAAGCATGAGTTTCCAGCGATCGAAGTTCAAACTTGGCCGGACAGGAAAGAGGGAAAGCCTTCTTCTCAATGAGCTGTATCCATTATACAATCACCGGGCTTTGCCAAAGACAGTCCCAGTCAAGGGGTGTGTAGCAAAGCATCCACCGAGACTAGATTGGAAGATAGTCATGTTCTCTATGAAAGCAATCGAACATCATGTGTTAAGCATATAGCTAGCCTTCTATTACCTTATTTCTCCAAATTTATGAATCCATAATCGTTGCCATTAAGTCTCCGATTAGCGGTAGGGGCCATCATCCAACATGCTTCTATCTAAGTGATTTCATACCTTATTCCCTTCGCCACCCTCACCCTTCTAAGCTCCCTTGCCCTATGCCTTTAGTTAGTCCGCTTTGAATGATCATTTCACTCTTCGAAGGTGAGCGAAGTACTTCGAGGGATTATATGGAAGGAACCTCTCGCTAAGAATGGAATACAATTATTTGTGTCCTTATTTAGCTTTCAAGTGGGAGAGGACTTCCATAGAGTGAGCTCGTTGATGATTTGAGATTTGATGATGATTACAAAGCTTTGATGATTGTTTTTAGAATTTCGTTGGGTTTGTGATTAATGGTTCTTAATTGATTTAACATTTGTAAGATGTTAGATTATCTCGTATATGGTTAGCTAATTGAAATATGATAATCTGTTGATTTTGTTATTCATCAATTAGTCTGCTAATCCTGTTGCTTTAGTCGACCATTTTCATTAATGTACCAGGAATACAGGTTTAATGAAAATAGCTAACTGGTTTGCTGCTTCAGTCGACTATTTTGTTCCAGACCCTCTTTATGCAGAAAAGTGCAAAACGCGGTTTTAGAAACTTAAAAAGAGCATGACCCAAAGCTTCTTCTTTTGCCTATAAATACAACTCTCAAGGACGAATCAAGGTGCGAAAGAATTCAACAGATAACACCCAAGAGTTGCAAACTTTCAGAGCTAAAGACATCTGCAGAATTCAATTACTGGTTTGGAGTTTCAAGAAGATTTTTTGTTTCGCTTTACATTGTATTCTTTAATCTCGGGTTAGACATTTGTAGGTTGGTTTTAGAACCCTGTTATCTGTGATTGGGGTGATCACAGTGACTCAGTGTGAGTGAGTGCGTTTAGAACTGTTCTATAGTGTTTAGAATAGGTTCTTTGATTTTCTTGTAGTGTTCAAGAAAGATTTGTTGTAAAGTATACATTTCGGATAGTGATTAGGATCTGTGGAGTTGCAGATCACCAACTGGATGTAGTTCTTGCACAAAGAACGAACCAGTATAATCCTTGGTGTTATCTTTTCTCTTCCTTCATCATCTGTTAAATTCTGCATTAAGAACTAACCTACTATTTTACAATAATCAGTTGGCTAATTCTCAGTAAACTGCACCAGTAAATTTTCTGATACGAAAAAGTTTTCAATAAAGCTTTATATCAATTCAACCCCCCCTTCTTGATATAATTCTGCATCTAACAATTGGTATCAGAGCAGGTTCTTGTAAGGTACTCAAGAAAGATTCAAGATGGGTGACAAGCTTCCCTTTGTTGAAGGATCATCTAGCAACAGACCTCCACTCTTTGTAGGAGTGAATTATCCCTTCTGGAAAGCCAGAATGAAGATCTTCTTCGAGTCTGTTGATAGAGGCGTGTGGGATGCAGTGATTAATGGTCCTTTCACTCCAACTATGAAGGCTGAAGATGGAAACTTGATTGAAAAGCCGTGGGATCAGTGGACTGATGCAGAAAATAAAAAGGCCCAGTTTGACAGTAAGGCAAAAAATATATTAATATCTGCTCTTAATCTTGATGAATTTTTCAGGGTTTCTCAATGCACAACAGCTAAAGAAATGTGGGATATTCTTCAAGTTACCCATGAAGGAACAACAGAGGTGAAAAGAGCAAGAAAGCACACCCTCATACAAGAGTATGAGATGTTTCGAATGCAACCTGGAGAGAGCATTCAAGTCGTGCGAAGTGCTATACACACATAGTGAATCATCTGCTGGGTTTAGGAAAGAAGTTTGATGATGAAGAGCTCAACATAAAGGTTCTCAAATGCTTAAGTAGGAGCTGGTAGCCGAAAGTCACAACAATCCTTGAAACAAAGGATTTGACTGTCATGAACACTGTAACTTTATTTGGAAAATTGATGGAACACGAGCTGGAGCTAAGCAGGCTTGATCAACTTGAAACTTCAGATAAACAGAACAATAGTCTTGCACTAAAAGCCAAGGAGTGCATAAAGAGTGATGAAGAGAAAGAAGATGATAGTACAGAATTTGCTATGCTGGTTAAGAGATTTGGAAAATTCCTAAAGAGGAAGAATAACTCAAAAGACAGATTCCAAGAAAATCAGAAGAGGTACACCAGAAAATCTGATTTTAATTGCTCTAATTTCTCTTCCTTTAATTATGGGCAGCTAGGACATGTCAAGGTAGATTGTCCTCTTTTGAATCAATGAAAAGATAGAAGCCCAGAAAAGAATGAAAGAAGAGATAAAGACAAACGCAATCAGCACTTCAAGAAAGGCAAGAAAGCTTATATGGCCTGGGATGACAGTGATTCCGACAAATCATCAAATTCGGATTCGAATCGAAAACCAAGCCAATCTAGTGCCTTGTAGCTAATGAAGAAACATCTAGCCAAGTAAGTTCTTGTGATTCTGATATGAGTGAGAATTATGACACCTTGTTTGATGCATTCAGAGAATTACATAATGAAGCAAAAAAACTGGATCATCAGAATAATCGGCTAAAAGGTCTAAATAACTGGCTAGAAAATAAGTTACAGGAACTGGAAAACCAGAATAGCAAACTAAAAGATAAAAACAGTCAACTAAAAGACAATGTCTTGCAACTGAAAAACCAGATAGAATCTGATAAATCTGAGAATGATAAAATCAATTCTGATAAGTGTGAAAACTGTATTAATCTTCAAAATAAGGTTGGTTATCTGATTAAAACTTTGGCAAAGTTTCAAAGTGGTCATAATACACTTAATCAACTTCTACATTCTCAAATTGGATTTTCAAATGGAAATGGTCTTGGTTATGGAAAATCTACGAAACACTATCATGCTGCCAAGAACAAATCTTATCCTAGTAACAGATTTAAAAAATGTTCTTATTGTTTGAAACATGGACATATATCTAGATTTTGCTATGTCAAGAATTTTGGGATTTCAAGAGGTGAATTCTATTGGAAATCCAAAACATATGTTGTACCTAACTTCAAAGGACCCAACTTGTTTTGGGGACCTAAATTTGTAAATTAACTTTGTTTTGCAGATCTGTCATAGAGCAAACAAAGATTCACAGTATCTTGATAGTGGTTGCTCTAAACATATGACAGGTGATAAATCAAAGTTAATGAATTTCAAGGCATTCGAAGGTGGTTCAGTTACTTTTGGAGACAATAGCAAGGGCAAAATCAAAGGATCTGGAGACATTGGAAACTGTTCTTCCTCACAAATAAAGGATGTACTCTTTGTTGAAGGATTAAAATACAATCTGTTAAGCATAAGTCATCTTTGTGACAAAGGTATGAAAGTCACTTTTGATGCAGAATTTTGTGTCATATACAACTGGAAAACTGCAGATATTGTGCACATTGGGAGAAGAATAAACAATGTTTACATGCTGGATATTAACCCCTCAAATCTCAAGAACATCTGCTTGTTAACCAAAGAAGATGAAAGCTGGCTATGGCATAAAAGGTGCAGACACATCAACATGCAATTGTTAAACAAGATCAACTACAAAAGTCTTGTAAGAGGACTTCCAAATGTGAAATTTGTGAAGGACAAAGTATGTGCAGTTTTCCAAAAAGGAAAGCAGTCCAGAAGCTCATTTGAATCAAAGAATATCATATCAACAAGGAGACCACTTGAGCTTTTGCATCTTGATTTGTTTGGTCCATCAAGAACTGTAAGTATTGGAAACAACTCATATGTTCTTGTTATTGTTGATGATTTTTCAAGGTATACTTGGACAGTATTTCTTTCTTCAAAAGATGAAACTTTCCATGCATTGAAAAAATTTTCTAAGATCATTTCAAACGAAAAAGATCTTAAAATTGTTTCCTTAAGAAGTGATCATGGAACTGAGTTTCAAAACATGCATTTTGAAAAGTTTTGTTCTAAACATGGCATTTCTCACAACTTTTCTGCACCTAGAACTCCACAACAAAATGGAGTTGTTGAAAGAAAGAACAGGACTCTTCAAGAATGTGCAAGGACAATGTTGAGTGAATCCAAGCTTCCAAAATACTTTTGGGCAGATGTAGTCTCTACAGCTTGTTATGTACTTAATAGAGTTTTGCTTAGACCAATACTTTATAAAACTCCATATGAGCTTTTGAATGATAAAATTCCTAGTACTGCATATTTCAAAGTCTTTGGCTGCAGGTGCTTCATACTAAACAATGGAAAAGCATCATTAGGCAAATTTGATGAAAAAACTGATGATGGTATTTTCCTAGGTTATTCAATGAATAGCAAAGCTTATTGTGTTTTCAACAAAAAGAACCTAACTGTGGAAGAATCTATTCATGTTGTATTTGATGAATACTTATGCCAAAAAGAGAGAAAAGGTAATTCCCTTGCAGGTTCAGAGGATGAGAAATCTGAGAAATCAGAAAAGAATGAAGATTATGCAGAAAAATTTGCTGAAGCTGACAGACAGGATGAACTAGTCGACTATAACTCTGGATCAGTCGACTACTCTGCAGCAGACAATGCCTTATCCAAATCCTGGAGGACTCAAAAGGGATTGTCTCTGGATAACATCATTGAGAATGTTGAAAAGGGAGTAACAACTTGAAACTCTCTACATGAATTCTGTAATCACATGGCATTTGTTTCACAAATAGAACCAAAAAATATTCATGATGCATTGCTTGATCATAATTGGATAACTGCTATGAATGAAGAGTTCAATCAGTTTGTTAGGAATAATGTTTAGCATCTAGTACCTAGGAACAATGTAATGAATGTGATAGGAACAAAGTTTGTTTTCAAAAACAAACTTGATGAAAATGGTATTATAACTAGAAACAAAGCTAGACTAGTAGCTAAAGGATATAATCAGGAAGAAGGAATTGATTATGATGAGACTTATTAACCAGTTGCTAGGTTAGAAGCCATTAGGTTGTTTCTTGCATTTGCATGTCTGAAAAGCTTCAAACTCTATCAAATGGATGTTAAAAGTGCTTTTCTAAATGGCTTTATAAATGAGGATGTGTATGTTGAACAACCACCTGGCTTTGTTGATTCTAAGTTTCCTAATCATGTTTACAAACTCAAAAAGGCATTGTATGGTCTTAAACAGGCACCTAGACAGTGGTATGAAAGACTTACAACTTTCCTCATATCACAAGGTTTTAAAAGAGGAGTTGTGGATAAAACTCTTTTCACCAAGAAAGTTGTTAATGATCTCATACTTGTGCAAATTTATGTTGATGATATCATTTTTGGATCATCTAATCCTTCTCTTTGCCAAGAGTTTGCAGAATCCATGCAAGGTGAATTTGAGATGTCTATGATGGGAGAGTTAAATTTCTTCCTAGGTTTGCAGGTTAAGCAGATGCAAAATGGAACTTTCATAAATCAATCAAAGTACTGCAATGAGTTATTGAAGAAGTTCAACATGGAGAGCTGCAAAGAAGCCAATACTCCAATGTCCTCAAGCTGTTATCTTGACATAGATGAATCTGGAAAATCAGTTGATGCAACTATGTATAGAGGTTTGATTGGTTCTTTGCTATACATCACTGCTAGCAGACCTGACATTATGTTTGCTGTATGTCTATGTGCAAGATTTCAAGCTAATCCAAAGGAATCACATCTCACAGCTGTAAAACGAATTTTGAAGTATCTCAAAGGAACTGTGAATGTTGGGCTGTGGTATTCCACTGGTAATGAGTTAAATCTGGTTGGATATACTGATTCTGATTTTGCAGGTTGCAAATTACACAAGAAAAGCACAAGTGGAACATGCCACTTGTTTGGAAACTGCTTGATTTCATGGACTACTAAGAAACAAGCATGTGTTGCACTTTCAACAACAGAAGCTGAATATATAGCTGCTGGTAGCTGCACTGCACAAATTTTATGGTTGAAACAACAGCTAAGTGATTTCAATTTGCATCTTTCTGATATTCCTATCTTGTGTGATAATACCAGTGCTATAAATTTAACTAAAAACCCCATTCAGCACTCTAGAACTAAGCATATTGAAATAAGGCACCACTTTATAAGAGATCATATAGAAAAGAAAGATTTTAGGATTGAATTCATATCCACTAATGATCAATTAGCCGATATTTTCACAAAACCTCTTGGTCGTGATAGGCTTTTCAAACTTAGAAATGAATTGGGAATCCTAAACATCAATCATCTTTCTTAAATTTCTTCTGCAGAGTTAAATAGTTTGTTAATTCTATGAAATAGATGACGTATTTCATTTAACTGATAATAATATTTTACTGCTGCATATTTCAGTGTGTTAATTGCTTGTAACAGTCGACTTATTTCACTTAACTGACAATAGTGCTTTACTGTTACAGAAAATAGTTTGCTTATTTTCATGAAATAACAGACTTATTTCATTAATTGTACCTACTGGTTGTTGTTTCTATCAGAACAGCCTATTAATTGCTTTGACTAGTTGACTAATTTCATTAACTACAATTAAATTCAATTGGGTCTTCACGAAATCAGCTTTAATCAAATCAATTCAAACCATATCTGTGCAATAGGTCTATTGGGTGCACTGTCATTCAAAGGATGAACAGTTTTGGATGCATGTGAGGCTACTTTATTGGGCTTGCAGAACTGAGTTTCCATTTCTCAACATATTCTCTGCATTTTCTGAAACTGAACATCTGTGATGGAGTAAAGATCTGTTCAAAATATTTGCTCTTTAATATTCGTTTAACCATGCATACTTATCTCTCTATATAGTTCTAATATCTCTGCATATCACATACTACAACTGTTCTTCTCTATTCTCTGCATTTTCGCATACTACTGCATCATCTCAGGATTCTCAAATTAAAATGTCAAACAATGAGTATTGCCTTGTTGAGAGTGATGATTCTGATGCCCTAATAGCCACGACATTTCGAAGACTGAGGAGATCATCATGGAATCGAGCATCCTCACCAGGTGCTGCACCTCAACCATCCAGATCAGGCAGAAACAGGAGCTCAACTTCTGGGTCACAGGCACAACCAATTCAAATCCCAGAGTCAAATGCTGGACCTTCAGAGACAAGGTTTCCTAAGAGGTACAAGGTTAGAGTTAAGCTTCCTCAACCTGTGGCTCCTGCAGAAGAAGAATCGAATGAAGAAACTGAGTCTGAAAATGACGAAAAACATGAAATTGTTGAAGCTGTAGAACTTAGAATGCAGAGGAAGCAGATCCTTACACCTAAAATACTGAAATTCAGCTGGCTAGATAATGAAAATCTGACCTTCGTGAGGAATTCCCTTCAAGCACAGGGTCTACAACAGTTTGTAGAATTAGAAGGTAACTTCTATATAGACCTTGTTAAATTGTTTTATGCTAACATGAAGGTGGAGAACGATGTACTGGTTTCTCAAATAAGAGGCAAAGAAGTGCGAATTGACAACACATTATGGAGAAGAGTTGCTGGGTTGAAGAATGAGGGTATAAAAATCATTAAGGGAAACACTAGAGTTGTACCAGATTTTAATAAAGAAGTTGTTTACAAGGCTTGCCTGCGAAACTGTGATGAAGCGGTCATCCTCAAATATAATGTTGGGAGGATGAAACGTGATGAGAGACTCTTGGCTTTCTTTCTTGCTTGGCAGCTCATTCCCAGGGGGAGCAACCATGCACAACTGATGGAGGAAGACCTTGCACTGATCCACTGATTGAAGAACCGTATCAGGGTCAATTGGATATATGTGATCAAGGGTCACATGTTCAAGGCTAAGAGGCTCAGTGATCACAAGCTTCCGTATGCAATCCTGATTTCCAAGTTTCTGGATTACTTTAATTTCCCCACTGAAGGAGAGACTACCCGCATCATCAATCACAAGCACTTGTTTGATAACTATTATCTTCGTAAGATGGTTTTGACCAAGATAAATGGTGACTGGACTTATGAAGCTGGAGCATCCTCCTCTGCACCAGGAGCAACCTTCACTGCTGGCACTTCATCTGGAAATCAACAAGATTACTCAGCCTATCAGATGGTTCCTTATTCTGCACCTCCAACATACCAGGGAGTACCCATGTCTGAATTTGAGCGTATGCTTATATCTAGACTTAATGTGCTTTCCTCCATGCAGCATAATACACATGAAACAATGGTGGCTAGGTTCACCAACATAGATTATGAGATTGAGTTGATTCAATGACAACTTGCTGAACTGCAAGTTACTGTGGAAAGCTATGATGGCTCCAATACTCACACCTCTGCTGCCATGGAAGAAGATGATGATGCTGATGAAGACGAGGATGATGAAGAAGATGATGACTGATCAAAGCTTCTTCTGATTTTAATATTTCCAGTTTTATGATTCTGCAGTAAAAACTATTTGGGACTGTAATAATTTCACACACTAATACTTTACTTAAATCTGCACTTTTAAACATTCGAATTTATCTGTTATACCTGTTATATCTGCTATTTGCTAATGTCAAAGGGGGAGATAATCTACCATCTCTTCTCTTTGTGTTTTTACAGCTTTTGCAGGTTGACATCATCAAATAGGGGAGTTTGTTGATGATTTGAGATTTGATGATGATTACAAAGCTTTGATGATTGTTTTTAGAATTTGCTGGGTTTGTGATTAATGGTTCTTAATTGATTTAACATTCCTAAGATGTTAGATTATCTGTATATGGTTAGCTAATTGAAATATGATAATCTGTTGATTTTGTTATTCATCAATTAGTCTGCTAATCCTATTGCTTTAGTAGACCATTTTCATTAATGTACCAGGAATACAGGTCTAATAAAAATAGCTAACTGCTTTGCTGCTTCAGTCGACTATTTTGTTCCAGTCCCTCTCTATGCAGAAAAGTACAGAACGCGGTTTTAGAAACTTAAAAAGAGCATAACCCAAAGCTTCTTCTTTTGCCTATAAATACAACTCTCAAGGACGAATCAAGGTGTGAAAGAATTCACACAAGAGTTGCAAACTTTCAAAGCTAAAGACATATGCAAAATTCAATTACTGGTTTAGAGTTTCAAGAAGATTTTTGCTTTCGCTTTACATTGTATTCTTTAATCTCGGGTTAGAGATTTGTAGGTGGGTTTTAGAACCCTGTTATCTGTGATTGGGGTGATCACAGTGACTCAGTGTGAGTCAGTGCGTTTAGAAATGTTCTATAGTGTTTAGAATAGGTTCTTTGATTTTCTTGTAGTGTTCAAGAATGATTTGTTGTAAAGAATACATTTCTGATAGTGATTAGGATCTGTGGAGTTGTAGATCACCAACTGGATGTAGTTCTTGCACAAAGAACAAACCAGTATAATCCTTGGTGTTATCTTTTCTCTTCCTTCATCATCTGTTAAATTCTGCATTAAGAACTAACCTACTATTTTGCAATAATTAGTCGGCTAATTCTCAGTAAACTGCACTAGTAAATTTTCTGATACGAAAAAGTTTTCAATAAAGTTTTATATCAATTCAACCCCCCTTCTTGATATAATTCCGCATCTAACAGAGCCCTTCGATCGCGGTGCTCATCTTACCACCCTAACTACTAGTGCAGTCCAACTTATCCCTGCTAACCCACAACTAAAGCACCATGACTCTTTGATCGATGCCGTACTCGGTCAAATAAAAAAACAATTAAATGTAGTACTAGAAGAAGTGACTCCTAGGTCGTCTCTCAAGGACCAATTTTCACTTTCAAAAGATTGAATCATGCAATGGGGGGGTTTGGACAGATAACAGTTAATTAAAATATAGCAGACAAATAACAAATTGATTGCAATAATTAAAATAGGCAAGACTCTTGAACACAATGCATCTCTGACATCCTTGGCTCTCAACAGATTATTAGTCCGTTTAATCCTTGTTCGGTCTAGATTAACCAACTAAGCGAAAGTTAACCCAAGACTTCCCTACACGAATTAAGCAAACGTGAACCTTGTAAGGTCTCCCTCCGCAGGATTAAGCATCCTCCAGAACAGAGACTTCACATTGGAGAATCAAACGTACGAAACCATAAAACGCACAAAACCTCCATCAGTGAGTGCAACATGCCCAAGAGCCCCACCCTGGGTTTTAGCCTTCCATTAATTCAGAAAATAGAAAATGAATATAGTAGCCCTATACAATAGACGGTAGTTCCATTATAAATTATATGTAAAAAGTAACCTACCGGTTACCAAGGCCTATTAATTGACAAAGTCAACATCGGAGAGTCTTCTTAACAGCTGTACTAATCTCGTTCGCCTTGACTTTAGTCATGTAGAGCATTTTCTTTTGGCATAGGAGCCTTCTAGCCCTACTGACTCTTATCTAAAGGGGCATATTGAGATCCCTTAGCCCACAAAGCCCTTGACTTTCCTTCTCTGCTTCGCACCATCGTTACACTCACCCTTCGTTACCCAGCCCATCGCTAACGCTCAGCCTCGTCTTTTGATTTGACGACCTATTTCCCTCTTTCTCTATTTAGGATAGAAAGCATAAGGTCACAAGTGAAGCTTCTGGAGAGAGCAATGAAAGAGTTAGAATTGGACCCATAACATTGACACAAGGAGAATCCATTGCTTGGTTTCCCACGAGGCGAAAAGGACTTGGCCTGGATGTAAACCGTAAAATGAAAATAAAATTGTAGTATCCAAAAGGGCGACTAAGCTAGCAATCCGAACAAGAAGATCTTCCCGTGGACTCAATAGGGTTCACGAATCTTATCAATTATTTACATTAAGTAAAGTTGGAATAGATCCCAGACTTCATAGGGAGATAGCCACCACTACTACTACTTTAGAAAGGACCGAATGGCGTGCCTTATACCTTTCAAATGAATGGTGGGGAGACCGGAATCGCTTTTGTGGCTCCGGATTTCCTCTTAAAAGGGTCGAGGCAGGAAGGAGAACGCTATAGATACACCTCTTTGTACCTGGGACTAGACATAATAGCTTGAGAAAGGCTCGGGAAAGTACGTTGTGTATTTATAGCACACGAGATAGGCTTGGCTTAGAGCCTACACCAATCTATCTGTTCTATCTATAATAGTTCGATCTGTCTTCCTGAGATGAAAATTTATTTTGAAATAGCTAGATTAGATTAGAACTGGCCGCCTTGCCTTGGCTTATTGTGTGATTTTTGAGCAGGAGCGAGATGTCTTTGGCACAGTACTGTAGCCGGGCAGGAGTCAAGCTGTTCACAAGCAATGGTTATGAGTCGCATCTAAAGCCAATCCATTTACAAGTGAAATCTTGCCCAACTCCAACTACAAGGAAAGAAAGGGGTGAGGTGCTCATTATGTATAAATTGGGTCTCTCGGAACAATGGGCAGCGAAAACTAGGATGGAATCATAAGTAAGGGATGACATAACTGAGGAGTAGGAATGGCAGATCCGTTTTTTCCCAACATTATGAACTCTTCAACTTGTAGTCCACCAAGAGGCTAAATCCTCTCCTGACTTACGTCTGAGCCCAGGTTTGTAAACCATCCATTCAATGGAAGACTTTGTCCTCTTATTTATGTTAAGCATTAGGGTCCTTCAGATAATCTCGAACCGTGCCCCTTCCTCAATGAGTCACGAGCGAGCCATGCCACATTGCATGGGAGGAACTGATCCTTCACTTCCCTTTTGAGCTTTCGATTCTATTCTAGACCGCTTGATATCATATCTTACCAGCCCCACCCGAGTGGCTTCCGCGTCACCCCCAGTTGCTCCATTCTGGATCCCTGAGTGATAGAATAGCTATAAGCTAGCCCACCCTCACCTTGATGAGTTTCACTAAGAAACCGGGGGGTGCCTATATGACTAACATAGGGCTCTGCCTTACCAAGCAGAGTGAGGTTAGAAAATCCAATTTTGTGATAGGACTGACCTTGGTGAGAACCAGCCTATCACGCCACCGAGGTTCCGCCTCGTTTGCCTTAGTCTTGCGATCTAAGGGTGAAGGAGTCATCCAGCCACCGGGATTGGTTACCCGGTTGACCCCTATCCGTATCTACATCTACGTCCTGATTTAGTTACATAGAAACTAAGAGAACTTGAAAGCAAGAGATCCAACAGGAATGAAACGAATATATATTTTTAAATAATCAAGTGAAAAATCCCCCGAACCTCTGATCCGATAGCAGCTATAATATGCATCTACGACTAGCTACAGGAACTAGATGAAAACTTCTACAACAGGGTATTGAAGAATGCATTCTGACATCGAGTCCTCAATCAATGTAGATGATTCAACAAGGTAGACCGAAGCAACTCGTCGATCAGCTATCACCACATCGTTGCCGAGAATGGCATAGCGATCAAACTAGTGACTGTCTACGACTTATGCCTTCACTCAGGGGAGAGCACCCATCCAAAAAGTAGAAAAGTGAAGAAGTGACGTCCAAACCCTGGGATGGACCTAAACTAGACTCAGTCCGAGCTCCTGCAAGAGGGTCCAAAGTAGAGTGGCATGGAATCGGCCGGAAAAGATAGATCTGATAATTGCTTATATTGAGTGAGATGCTGCTTACCTAGGATGGTGTGCTTTTTGCTCCTTTGGATTTCTTTCTCCCGGAGACCATGCCATTCCTCGACACCGACCTTCAAACAAAGTCAGATGAGGAGCTGGCTTCCTTCAAAGTTGCTCTGGCTGACTTGCCCGTTCCGCTTTGGGGCGGTTCTTCCTCCAGCAGCCTATTCTTTCACAGCTTCTATGCCAAGGGCTATTATATAGATTCGATTATGCAAGATGTATTGGGGTCACATAAAATTATTTATGAAAATAAAGCGCTCTTAGTTCAGTTCGGTAGAACGCGGGTCTCCAAAACCCGATGTCGTAGGTTCAAATCCTACAGAGCGTGATTCCATTCTTGTTAGATCGAGAATGACACTGAAATAATTGAACAACAGTCTGAAGTCTGAATTTGACCTCCTGTGGATTAGGATTAAAAACAAAGAAATAGGAGGTAAATAAAAGAGATGTTAATTAATCAAAGGTCCAAACGCGGAGGCGGTTCCAGTCCTTGTCGCAGTGCATGATAGTGAGTAGGTGATCCAACACCGGAGATAAAAGACGCAACAAATTCATATATATACTTACCTTAGTTATATAGATCGTTTACCTAGGTACAGAATGAGACCTTGAGGTCCATATCGGTAATAGAAAGACCTGCCACCAAAAGCATTCAGATGGAGCAGAAGTAGACCCTTCCCCCGCCATAATAGCACCACCTAGCTTCGGGATAGTAGTAGCACATATCTTTTTCTAGTGATCGTTATAGGGATAATGAAACCAATGATAGAGTTGACTTAGCCTAGCGACATCCATCCCTTGTCTCTAACCGGGAGATAGAGACTACTTCATGCGCAACTTCAACATCTCCAAGGGGTAGGCCTTTTTTTTTCAAGACCCCCATTCGGTTCGAAAAACGCATTGGCTTTCACTCAAGTTCGAGGATCCATTAAATAAAGCAAAAAATACACGTTACAGACGAAAGGTAGATGTTCATTGGCGAATAAAGAGAATGCAAGCTATGCAAAAACGGATTTCACTGATTTTCTTAGCCGGAATGTGCCCTCAATCTCTTTCTGACATAGGGCTGAGTGCTCTAGAAGCGAAATAATTACCCTTGCAGGGTTGATGAACCTGCCTTTTTGGTTTGCGTGGGCTGAAAGACCTAGCAGCGGAAAGGCCGCTATTCCTGCTGACTAGCTTCTCGCGAACTATGCTACGCTCCGTTCGCTTGCTTGCTACTCACTATAATTCACATTCACAGGCTTAAGAGCTAATGAATGCGGAGTAACAGTTGGTCCTTACTCTAACAAGTAAGTAAACCACCTTGGAATGCTCAAGCATTCATATAAGAGAAATTCATAAATCAGGACAGGAACAGTATCTGGCCGTCAGGTACAAGCAAGTAAGAGAAGAAGGTAAAGGCGACTCGACGTTCCTCGAAGAAGGAATGGCGGGCGAAAGAGCTACCTGGAAGCTAGATACGGTTGTGCAAAGAATATGAAGGAAACTGGTACCTTATTAGTTCAGTCAGTTACAAGTGAGAAGAAGGATATCAGGTTCCAAAGACTCATCACAAATATCGTAGGTGATATCCGAAACCGCTGATGTTAGGATTAAGGAAGTAGACTAGAATCTCGGAACCAAGCTCAATGCGACATGTTCCGGTATTGCCAATACAGTCTTGTCCAGTAACCCGCTAGAACGATTAAGCCAGTGTCCTGATGAATCCTGTAGAACCTAGTATAGGATCTCGTCTAAGGATCCTCGGCATTCTGAGTGGATGTATGATTCTAGTCGAAAGCCCTAATCCATTCATCACAAAAGAAGCGCATCAGTACAAGCGGATATTGATCCTGCAAGTGGAGTGGCTCTCCATACTACCTTGATGAGTCATTATTTTCCCTTATTTTCTTACCTTTCTGTACTTGTTTTCATCTCTAATTTGTGCTTAATTGTTTATATTTTGTACTAATTTCTATTAGGGCTATAATTGGACCAGAAATTCATATTTTAATTAATTTGAATTTTCTAAGTTTAATTATTCCAATTTTTATTTTCAGGGCAGTTTAAAATTATTTTGGGCTTGGAATTAATTCATGGACTTCAAGAGGAGCAGCCACGTCACAACTTGGACCAGATTTGTTTCTTTGGTTTTTGGGCCCAATGGGTCTAGGGTTTCGTGCCTATGCAATGCAGCTACAAGTAGGGCAGCTGACACACAGACACAGACAACGCGGCACAGAAGACGGCAGCAGTAGTAAGATTAGGGTTTCTTTTACGTTTTGCCTTGCGGCGGCAGCAGATATTTTTAAGTTTACGTTTTGTTTTTGGTTTTCAATTCAGAATTCGTTTAATGTTCCATTGTTTTGCAATTCCAGTTTTCCGGTTTCAGTTTTCAATTTCGTTTTCTGTCAATTTCGTTTTCTGTCATTTTCGTTTTCTGTCATTTTCGTTTTCTATTTCATTTTACGTTTTCGTTTTCAATTTCAATTTTGTTTTAAAATTCGGTTTACGTTTTCTATTTTCTGAATTAATGGAAGGCTAAAATCCCAAGGTGGGGCTCTTGGGCATGTTGCACTCACTGATGGAGGTTTTGTGCGTTTTATGGTTTCGTACGTTTGATTCTCCATTGTGAAGTCTTTGTTCTGGAGGATGCTTAATCCTCGCGGAGGAGACCTTACAAGGTTCACGCTTGCTTAATTCGTGTAGGGAAGTCTTGGGTTAACTTTCACTTAGTTGGTTAATCTAGACCGAACAAGGATTAAACGGACTGATAATCTGTTGTAAGCCAAGGATGTCAGAGATGCATTGTGTTCAAGAGTCTTGCCTATTTTAATTACTGCAATTAATTTGTTGTTTGTCTGCTATATTTTAATTAACTGTTATCTGTCTAAAACCCCCCCATTGCATGATTCAATCTTTTGACAGTGAAAATTGGTCCTTGAGAGACGACCTAGGAGTCACTTCTTCTAGTACTACATTTAATTGTTTTTTTTATTTGACCGAGTACGGCATCGATCAAATTTGGCGTCGTTGTCGGGGATCAACGTTTCTGTCCAAAGGTTGTGTTTTGTGTTGCTGCGTGTTTCAGTGTTGTGTTGTGTTGAATTCGTATTTTTTTTTTGTTTTGTTTTGCAGCAACGTGTTTGATTATCTAATTGTTGCGTAGTTTTTTTTTGTGGTGTTATTACGTGTTGCATTGCAGGTGTAGCAAAAGAAACAAGGGAATTTCGAATTGAGGAGCTGCAGCCGTAGAATAGCGCCTAAACAGTAACCCGATTTTCCCAATTTTTGTTTTAATAGCTAGACTTGTTATTTTTGTTTGAATTTTTGTGTGCACATTTCTTTTGATCCATATTTTATTTGAAAAATCCCAGAAGCACATATAGTGGTCCCGATTTTAATAACCGAAAATTGGTTTTTAGAAAACTTCAAACAGCCATAACTTTTGCCTCGGTTATCAGAATTGGACATATTATATATGCATTTGGTGTAGAAAAATGAGATCTACGTGATGGCCAATCCGCAAAGCGGATTGGGGTAAGTAAATCTCCCAAAAAAGGCCGTTTTCTATTTTATTTTTAGTTTTTAAGCTTTATTGCTCTTATTTTTCATATTTTCTGGTAGTAGTTCATATAGCTATCCTTTGAATTTTGCTTTGAAATTTGGTGTACTGTCTTTTCATGATTTTAGGGTGTTACTCACAAAATTTCAGATTATTTGGACTTTGTTTTCGTATAGTTCTAGATTTACCTCTATGTATGCTTATATGTGAATTTCATGATAGTGCATGACTAGAGCCAATCCAGGACAATTACAACCCTTTGATCCTGAAATAGATAGGACCTTTCATACATTAGTTAGGCACTCTAAGAATTTGTCTTTAGATTCTATATCATTAGATACCATTAGTTTAAGTAGTTCTGAGCATTCTCCCTCTGTGTCTGAAAACTTTAATTCTGTGCATTTTTATTCTGATTCTAATTCTTCTGACTTTCACACTGAGAACATTATGGCTCAACCTCCACCTCGTGAGAGGACTCTTAGGGAGCTGGCGGCACCTGATTTCACTTATGAAAGCCTGTGCATTCAGTATCCTGAGGATGTTTCATATGTTCTAAAGACTGGATTAATACATTTGCTACCCAGGTTCCATGGTCTTGCAGGAGAATGTCCACACAAACATCTGAAGGAGTTCCATATAGTCTGTTCCTCCATGAAGCCACAAGATGTTTTACAAGATCACATCTTTTTGAAGGCATTTCCACACTCTTTGGAAGGTCTTGCTAAAGACTGGTTGTACTACCTTACGCCCAGATCCATCACTAGTTGGGATGACCTTAAGAGAGAGTTCCCGAATAAATTCTTCCTCGCTTCCAAAACAACAATGAATCGAAAAGATATTTCGGGAATCTGACGGATGAGTGGAGAGACCTTGTACGAGTACTCGGGAGAGATTTAAAAATTATGTGCAAGTCGTCCCCACCATCGATTTTTGAATAGCTCTTATTGCAAGATTTTTATGAAGGCCTCAATAGTATGGAGAGGAGTATGATTGACGTTGTCAGTGGAGGAGCTCTTGGTGACATGACCCCTGCAGAGGCTAGAAACTTAATTGAAAAAATGGCTTCCAATTCTCAGCAATTCAAGGCCGAAGCGATGCTATTGTTCTCGAGGGAATTCATGATGTGCCCGTCGATTCTTCTTCATCCGCAGATAGGAAGCTTGAGGGAAAGCTTGATGCCTTGGTCAATTTGGTCACTCAGCTTGCCATGAACCGTAAATCTGCATCTACATCCGTGGCAAGGGTTTGCGGCATTTGCACATCAATTGACCATTATACAGATCAGTGTCCATCAGTGCAGCAGCCTTCTGATGTTCATGCTCCTCAAGCCTATGCTGCAAACATCTACAATAATAGACAACAACAGCAACAGCAAAATTATGATCTGTCCAGCAATAGATATAATCCAGGATGGAGGAATCATCCTAATCTTAGATGGTCTCCACAGCAACAGCAGCAACAACATCCTACACCACCATTTCGTAGTTCTCGCTGGTCCCTGGTCCAAGCGGACCTTATGTGCCTCCACCAAGTACAACAACAATATCACGAGCAAGTGAACGAAGCTCTCGCACCACCACCACCTCCTCAATCTTCTACTTCTGAACCTTCATTGGAGGAGTTAGTGAGGCGGATGACTCGTCCAAAATATGCAATTCCAAGAGACAGAGTCCATCGAGCTTGACAAATCGGATGGGGCGGATGGGTACTCAACTTAATCAGGCACAGTCACAAAATTCAGATAGATTGCCTTCTCAAACTGTGCAAAATCCGAAAAATGTTAGTGCCATCACATTGAGGTCGGGCAAACAGATTGACATACCCACTGCAGTACCTTCATCAGTTTCTGCACCTGAGCCTGTTTCTGCACCTGAGCAAAGTAATGAGCAACCAGCTGGTGCCCGAATTTTCATGCAGTGGACCTTCTTCCAAAGACCAGCTTCGATTTGCAAGCAACCACCTCCTATCCCTCTTCCATTCCCTCCCAAAGTGATTCCAAGCAAAAAGATGGAAGAACTGGATAAGGAGATATTGGAGACCTTCGAGAAAGTAGAGGTGAACATACCTCCGCTTGATACCATCAAGCAAATCCCGAGATATGCAAAATTCCCGAAGGAGCCGTGCACTCATAAGAGGAAAATGAAGGGCAATGAGAGAATCGAGCATGGGCGTAAATGTATCCGCTTTGATAGGTAAATCTGTTCCGCACATTCCTGAAAAATGTAAGGACCCAGGTACTTTCTGCATACCTTGTGTTATAGGGAATAACAAATTTGAAAATGCCATGCTTGATTTGGGTGCTTCTATAAATGTCATGCCTCTGTCTATATTTAAATCTCTGTCTCTTGGACCTCTGCAACCTACGGGTGTGGTGATACAGTTGGCAAATAGAAGTGTTGCCCACCCTACAGGTTTCACTGAGGATGTGTTAGTTCGGGTTGGTGAACTGATTTTTCCTGCTGATTTCTATGTGCTTGACATGGAGGACGGATTCTCCCATGGATCTGTGCCAATCATTTTTGGCAGACCATTTTTGAAAACAGCCTGTACTAAGATTGATGTGTATGCTTGTACATTGTCCATGGAATTTGGTGATAGTATTGTCCATTTTAATATTCTTGATGCCATGAGACATCCATCTGAAGATCATTTTGTTTTTCGTGCTGAGATACTTGATGCTGTTGTTGATGAGTATGTTTCTGATTTTCATTCTTTGCATGATAAGAAACATCATTTTCTATCTGATCTGTATACTTCTCTCAATAGCACTAAATCTGAATATGTTTCTGAATCGGTTTCTGAGTCGGTTTCTGAGGTTGAGCTCTGTTCTGATGTGTTGGGTTCTTTAGAGTCAGAATGCGCTAACCATGTTGCAGGAGGTACAAAAGAATCTGACTTGCAGGTTGAGGTACATGCTGTGGAACCCTTAGTTCCTTCTACTGCTCAGCCATCTCCCATTCCAGACTTGAAACCTTTACCAGAAAACCTCAAGTATGCCTACTTGGAGGATGATCAGAAGCTGCCAGTGATCATTTCCACCTCCCTTGATGTTGTTCAAGAGGCGAGGTTGTTACAAACAGATAAGGCTGGTAAGGAAAGGCGGTTGCAACTAAATGAGCTTGATGAGATCCGCTTAGAAGCCTACGAGAATTCAAAATTCTACAAGGAAAAAACCAAGAAGTTCCATGACAGCTTGATAGCTAGAAAGGATTTCATGGTTGGCTAGAAAGTTCTGTTATACAATTCTCGGCTCGGACTCATGGGTGGTAAGTTACGATCAAAGTGGATTGGACCTTTTGTTGTTACTAATGTTTATCCTTATGGTACAGTTGAGATCAAAAGTGAATCCACAGATAAGAGCTTTAAGGTCAACGGGCACCGTCTGAAGCCCTTCCTCGGCAATCCTTCTTTGTTGGATGCTGTTGTGGAGGAGATGTCTCTGCTTGACCCTGCTTCTCTCCCACCATGACTTAGGGAGTTTTCTTTTTTTTCCTTTTCCCTCTTTACTTTTTATTGCACTTGTCTAGATCTATTGATTGTTATGATTTCTCTGATCTTCTGTTTGTGCCACATTGGGACAATGTGTAGTTTAAGTGTTGGGGGGAGGCTATTCTTTGTTTAAGTCTTTCTTGTTGTTTATTTTTGTTAGTTTGAGTCTTTGTCGTGTTTACAGTTTCGCATATTTCCTTTTGATTTCTAGGTTTTGTTTAGGTTGTAGGCTCTTACTTCACTCTTAGATACGAGTTGCTTGATACTATATGGATTGAAATCCTTATTTTTCTCTGCTTGGAATGATGATTATGAGGCTTGAGAGGTTGATTTAATTGTGACAGAAGTTATACCATGTGTGAGGATTTGGGCCACTATCTATTCTTTCTTGTGTGTTATGCCTCTTGATTGCTTGCACAGTTGCCTTGTCTTGACTCTGTTTGATACTTCTTGGTTCACATGCATGTTTGGACATGATTAAGGCATTTTTTCTCATAAGCCCCTGGCCAAATAAGCTTACCCTGAATTAATTCCTTTGTTAACCCCTATTGAGCCTGCATTCCCTTTCTTTGTTTGAAGCTCATTACAAGCCTTAAGTGAAAAACCTATGATTACCTTAACCTTAGGGAATTTTTGGAGCTGTGGAATCGTTTAGGAATAAGTTCTTGAATAAGTGTGGGGTTGTCTCTTTGGTTATTTTATTTTGGCTAGTTGGTTCTTTCTGCTGTACATATCTCAACATTTCATGATATATTGTTTATTCAAAGACGAAAAAGAAAAAAAAAAAAAAGAAGAAAAAAAAAAAAAAAAAAAGAAAAAGTGGTTTTGTTAAAGGCAAAGGAAAAGGAATGGTGTTAGAGGTTTATTAGAGGTTTTTGGGTTTGCTCTTATGCTTATTTCTCACTTATTCCCCATTGCTCCTCTAATTCCTCTAGTTTGTAGCTACTTATCCTATATTTTATCCTCTACCCTGTCCTTGACCACATTACAACCCTGGAAAGACCTTATGATCCTTATGTGCATGTTTATTAGGTGTTGATTTTAGAGGCTTGCCAAGTCTATCTATTGCTTGTTTTTCATGAGTGCTTTGAGAGTATACAGTTACCTAGACACTTGAGAGATACAGTGATATAGTGCATCTTGTGAGATTTTGTTACTTTTAATTCACCTCTTGATGCTGACTGATTGTCTTACCATGTTTTGACTTGTTTGGATGATTTCCATAAGTATCTAGTTTCTCTGATTCTTTGTGTGTTGGATGTTGTCTACTCCCTTTCTGTTCCCAGGATTCATTTAGGAGTGTGTAAATCTGTTTGTTTTCTTGTGTGTCTTCTTGTTTCTGTTTCTTCCTGTTGTGTCTCTCTTTGATATCTTTGTTTTTTTTTTCCTTGCTTTCAACTTTGATTTTGCCCAGGAGTGCAAAAGAATAAGTGTGGGGAAATTTGATGAGTCATTATTTTCCCTTATTTTCTTACCTTTCTGTACTTGTTTTCATCTCTAATTTGTGCTTAATTGTTTATATTTTGTACTAATTTCTATTAGGGCTATAATTGGACCAGAAATTCATATTTTAATTAATTTGAATTTTCTAAGTTTAATTATTCCAATTTTTATTTTCAGGGCAGTTTAAAATTATTTTGGGCTTGGAATTAATTCATGGACTTCAAGAGGAGCAGCCACGTCACAACTTGGACCATATTTGTTTCTTTGGTTTTTGGGCCCAATGGGTCTAGGGTTTCGTGCCTATGCAATGCAGCTACAAGTAGGGCAGCTGACACACAGACAGCGCGACACCGAAGACGGCTGCAGTAGTAGGATTAGGGTTTCTTTTACGTTTTGCCTTGCGGCGGCAGCATATATTTTTAAGTTTATGTTTTGTTTTTGGTTTTCAATTCAGAATTCGTTTACTGTTCCATTGTTTTGCAATTCCAGTTTTCCGGTTTCAATTTTCAATTTCGTTTTCTGTCAATTTCGTTTTCTGTCATTTTCGTTTTCTGTCATTTTCGTTTTCTGTCATTTTTGTTTTCTGTCATTTTCATTTTCTATTTCATTTTACGTTTTCAATTTCAATTTCGTTTTAAAATTCGGTTTACGTTTTCTATTTTCTGAATTAATGGAAGGCTAAAATCCCAGGGTGGGGCTCTTGGGCATGTTGCACTCACTGATGGAGGTTTTGTGCGTTTTATGGTTTCGTACGTTTGATTCTCCAATGTGAAGTCTTTGTTCTGGAGGATGCTTAATCCTGCGGAGGGAGACCTTACAAGGTTCACGTTTGCTTAATTCGTGTAGGGAAGTCTTGGGTTAACTTTCGCTTAGTTGGTTAATCTAGACCGAACAAGGATTAAACGGACTGATAATCTGTTGTAAGCCAAGGATGTCAGAGATGCATTGTGTTCAAGAGTCTTGCCTATTTTAATTACTGCAATTAATTTGTTGTTTGTCTGCTATATTTTAATTAACTGTTATCTGTCCAAAACCCCCCATTGCATGATTCAATCTTTTGACAGTGAAAATTGGTCCTTGAGAGACGACCTAGGAGTCACTTCTTCTAGTACTACATTTAATTGTGTTTTTTTATTTGACCGAGTACGGCATCGATCATACCTACAGAGGTAGCTTGGGAGCACATGCCTATATGTGTACTGTTCTTTTCAAAAAAGAAAGAATAAGAGAAGCAAGGCACACAAGGTTTGAAGACGCTCGACCGGAACAAGCAACGGACCTAGCGCACTAGCGCGAAAGCCTATAGCGTTAGGACGCGCTCTTGTTGGGAGAGGATGGGAAGTAGTACGCCCGGTTCACCAGGTTCTACCACTGCAGGGCCCTATCATACTCAAAAGAAGAGTTTGATCCTGGCTCAGAAGGAACGCTAGATATATGCTTAACACATGCAAGTCGAACGTTGTTTTCGGGGAGTTGGGCAGAAGGAAAAGAGGCTCCTAGCGTGAAGGTTGCTTGTCTCGCCCAGGAGGTGGGAACAGTTGAAAACAAAGTGGCGAATGGGTGCGTAATGTGTGGGAATCTGCCGAACAGTTTGGGCCCAATCCTGAAGAAAGCTAAAAAGTGTTGTTTGATGAGCCTGCGTAGTATTAGGTAGTTGGTCAGGTAAAGGCTGACCAAGCCAATGATGCTTAGCTGGTCTTTTCAGATGATCAGCCACACTGGGACTGAGACACGGCCCGGACTCCCACGAGGGGCAGCAGTGGGGAATCTTGGACAATGGGCAAAAGCCCGATCCAGCAATATCACGTGAGTGAAGAAGGGCAATGCCGCTTGTAAAGCTCTTTCACCGAGTGCGCGATCATGACAGGACTCGAGGAAGAAGCCCCGGCTAACTCCGTGCCAGCAACTGCGGTAAGACGGGGGGGCAAGTGTTCTTCGGAATGACTAGGCGTAAAGGGCACGTAGGTGGTGAATCGGGTTGAAAGTGAAAGTCGCCAAAAACTGGTGGAATGCTCTCGAAACCAATTCACTTGAGTGAGACAGAGGAGAGTGGAATTTCGTGTGTAGGGGTGAAATCCGCAGATCTACGAAGGAACGCCAAAAGCGAAGGCAGCTCTCTGGGTCCCTACCGACGCTGGAGTGCGAAAGCATGGGGAGCGAACGAGATTAGATACCCTAGTCAAGTCCTATAACGAGCGAAACCCTCATTTTGTGTTGCTGAGACATGCGCCTAAGGAGAAAGTCTTTGCAACCGAAGTGAGCCGAGTGATGCGCCAGCGCTACTAATTGAGTGCCAGCACGTAGCTGTGCTGTCAGTAAGAAGGGAGCCGGTGCCTTTCGAATTCGAAGTGTTGGCATATTTCAAGTCCAGAGTTTTATGGACACCTACAATTTTGATGATGAAGTTTTTAGGAAGTTTCAATCAACATTAAACCTTGTGCCATCTCACAAAGGAAGGTTGCTTGATAAGAAAGGAAAGGCATAAAGAGCATTCAAAGCTTTCAAGAGAGAAGATTGATGAAGATTTTCTCAAGAGCTGAAGGATCAAAGGTAGAAGGTTCTGTTTTGGGTGTTGGATAAAAAGAGTAAGTCATAAATCCCATTCAAGACCTTCCCAAACAAGAGAGCAAGGTGTTTTCTCGCAAAAACGTTTTTCTACGCTTTTAATCGATTACCATACGTAGATAATCGATTATTTAACTTAATATTTGAACCAAAAATGTTTAACGAGCAAAATAATCGATTAAGTGTCTTTGATAATCGATTATATTGATTCTGGGTTAATATAATCGATTATGGCCTTAATCTAATCGATTAAATCAGACAATATTTGTTTTCCAGTTTTTAAACATGATATAATCGATTAAGCTTTTAATATAATCGATTAAATGAGTCGTTTTTGCGAAATCATTCTAAATCAACCTAAGAATGGAAACTTTGGAGCATTTTCGAATTATAAAATGAAAGAGAATGTCTTAGGTTTAACACATCTGAAAAAAAACACAAAACATTCAAAGTGTTTCTGCGCCTTAGCTTTTTCAAAGCCGCTTTCTGCTCTCTTCAGTTTGATCAAGTCTTTGGAAGTGGTGATCATTGTGCTTAAGCTTTCTATCCAGCACATTTCAGGTGTATTCTTTTACTGTTTTCTGTAAAGGGAAAATTCATCCCTTGGATCTGTTCTAAGGGAGGTGTTTCATCTCTTGTGTGTCAAGAGAGGTGGGTTTCATCCTCAGTGTGTCTGGGGAGGTGTTTCATCCTTAGTGTGTCTGAGGAGGTGTTTCATCCTTAGTGTGTCTGAGGAGGTGTTTCATCCTTAGTGTGTCTGAGGAGGTGTTTCCGTTTATCTTTATTTGTTATTGCATGAATTGGTGTTTGTAATTTCATTTAAAGATAGTGGGGAAAATCATCACGGATTTGTGGTGGTTGGGAACTGGATGTAGGATTGGCTTAATCCGAACCAGTATAAATCTCTGTGTTCTTTCTCTTTCTCTTTATCTCTTAATTGTGGATCATTATTACAATTGCTAATCCCAACAGCGTTAATCAAAGGATTGGAAAAATTCACATCCAAGTTTTTGAAAGTTTTTTCAAAACCTGAAAATTTATTTAAAAGAGAAAATTTCTTTAAAAACCCAATTCACCCCCCCCTCTTGGTTTTTACACTGTCGTCTTTATTTAACAATTGGTATCGAGCTGGTTTTTTGAAAGTTATTCAAAAACAAGATCCTTATGGCGAACAAAAATCAAACTTTTGCTTGAAGGTGCATCTATTCATAGACCACCACTTTTTACAGGTGAAAACTATCCTTTTGGAAAAAGAGGATGGAAATTTTTCTAAGGTCTAATGATCAAGGCGTTTGGGATGCTTGTTGTAAATGGTCCATTTATTCCTATGGTTGTTGTTGAAGAAGCGCAGGTACCTAAGAAGAAAGCAAATTGGAGCAAGGATGAATACAACCAAAATCAATGCGACATAAGAGCATGTAACATGATAGCATCTGCCTTAACCATTGATGAGTTTTACAGGTTATCGGATTGCACAACTGCAAGGGAGATGTGGGACACTCTAGAAGTCACACATGAAGGAACGGAAGAAGTGAAACGATCAAGGAAGAACACCTTGATTCAGGAATATGAAATGTTCCGTATGAGCAAAGGAGAAACCATATGCGACGTACAAAAGAGATTTACTCACATCGTAAATCATCTCAAGGCATTGGGTAAGAAATTCGATCATCGAAGAATTAAATGTCAAAATTTTGAAATCTTTGGACAGGACTTGGCAACCTAAAGTGACGGCCATCACGGAATCAAAGAACCTTTCAAACATGAACATGACAACTCTCTTCGGGAAGCTTAGAGAACATGAAATGGAGCTTGGACGTTTTAAAGGAGAAGAAGAAGACGTCAAGAGAAAAGGCATTGCTCTTAAAGTGGAATCCGACAAAGAGGAGAGTAGTGATACTAATGATTCAGAAGACGATGATCTTGATAAATTTGTAAAGAAATACAAAAAGTTCATCAAGAAGAAAGGCAACCATAAGAAAGGTAATAAATTTGAAAATTCAAATTCTAACGATAATTATAAATGTTATGGTTGTGGCAAAAAGGGGCACATGAGAGCAGATTGTCCGAATTCCAAGAAACCTGAAGAAAGGGAAAAGAAAAGTAAGAAGTTCTTCAAAAAGAAGAAGAGAGCATATATTGCTTGGGACGACAATGAAGTGAGTTCTTCTGAAGGTTCAAGTGAATCAGAAGAAGAAGCAAACATTTGTCTCATGGCAGATGATGATGTGGAATCCACGTGCAGTGAGGTAAGCGATTCTGATCTTCCAAATGATTATGATGAATTGCTTGAAGAATTTCTAAATCTTTGTAAAAAATCTGAAAAGCTTTCTTCGGTTTATAATAAATTAAAAAATGACTACAAGAGTCTTGAAAAGAAAATTTCAGATTTGGAACAAGAGAAAATCGTTTTGAAAGATGATTTGGAAACAGCGAAAATTCCTTGCAAATGCAAAACGAAAATTCCTATTTGTGAAAATTGTAGTGTTCTTGCAAACAAGGTTTCTTATCTTGAAACGTCTCTTTCAAACATTACAACGGGTAATAAAAATTTAAATAATGTTTTGAAAGTGCAAAAAGGTTTATATGAAAAAGCAGGACTTGGTTATAATTTCAGGTATAATCATAAACCTACTAAAACTGTTTTTGTGAAAGGAGAATCGTCTAATTCAAATAAGGTTTTTGAAAATTCTAACTCCTTTAAACAAAACGTTTCTACAAAGAAGTTTTATAAAAATGCATATGTTTCAAGGAAAACAAATGTTCCTACATGTTTTTACTGTATGCATAAAGGTCATTCGGTTAATAGATGCAATATTAAACGTTTTAGTGTTCCTAATGGGAGATACAAATGGGTTCCCAAAGGAAAAAAAATTTCTAACCCATGAGGATCCTAATAACTGATTTTAGGGAACCAGAACTTTTCTTGTTTATATTGCAGGCTGGTTCCATATCCAAAAGGCCTCTTTGGTGATGAGTTAGCAAGTGATCAAGATTATGAAGGAAGGCACAAAAACATCAACAAGTTGGCATATTTACCAATCTTTTATCTCAAGTAAGATTTTATGAGCTTAGAAAGGTTCCAGGTAAGTGTTTGTTGTTGATTTTAATGTTATTTTAGCGTTTTACGAAAATTTACGTATTTAATCGATTAAGTTTCGTGTGTTAATCGATTAAACGCGGTGTTTATGAAAATGTTTTACAATATAATCGATTACGTTTATGACATAATCGATTAAATCGCTGAGGAGCAATTTAATCGATTAAGGAATGCACATAATCGATTAAATTTCTGTGTTTTCGTTTTCTGGAAAATTTTTGAAGGAAAATAATCGATTAAATGAGAATATAATCGATTAAATGCACCGTTCTGTGTTTTTCTACAAATCTGATTTTCGAACGTTGGCCATGTTTTCACGTGTTTTGTCTTTTCTAAACGGCTATATTCGTTCCCAACGGATATATTTTCATTAAATCAACGTTTTATGAACCGGATTTCTTTCTATAAATAGCTGGTTTGAGAATCAAAGTGACTCACTCACTCTCTCTCTCACTCTTGCTGTTTCTGATGTTCTTTGCTGTCTTGTGCGATTTTTTTTAATTCTCTGTGCTGTCTCTGTTATTCCATTATCTTGTTGTGCAATTTCTCTTGTCTTTTATATCACCGAAATGTCTGATCAAAGAAGAAGGAAGATGCCATCAAGGAGAAAGGGCAAGGAGCCAATGATTTCTCAAGAAAGGAGACCTCCAACTCTAGCTGGTTGGATTTCAGATAAAGATCTGCAAATTGCCTTTGTTAACAAGTGGAAGGATAGAAAAATTCTTACCCCTAAATTCTTGTCTTGTGAATTTTTTAGATCTCATGGTTTTCAATTTCAGGAATTTTTAGTAGGAAGTGGACTACAACAATTTGTGGAGATGGAAGGGGCATTCTACCCGGATTTGGTTAGAGTGTTCTACATGAACTCGACATCAAGAACTGCAAGTCCAAGCACCAAAGTGAAAGGTGTAAGGATCTTCCTTGATGAAGATTTGTGGAACAATGTAGCTGGTCTCTCAACTCAAGGCATAAACATCACATATGGCTTTGAGGACTTCAACAAGTTGGTAGAATTCGAGAAAATTCTGCAAGGATCCTAACCTACAAGTTGAGAACTTGTATAAAGTTGGTAATGTAAAGTTAAATGAAAGAATGTTGCATTATGTTATTGTTTGGATTTTAGTTGCAAGAGGCACTAATCATGCCCAACTTACTAAGGAAGACATTCTTCTAATGTATGGATTCCTTAATAATGTGAGCATAGATTGGCCCTCAATTATCCTTGATAATATGTTTAAAGCCATTAGGCTTTCCTCTTTTGCATTACCCTATGCTTGTGTTTGTTTCTAAGATTCTAGAATACAAAGGTGTTGATCTTGAAGGGGAGAATAAACAGATTTTGCTAAGCAATAGCAAGATTGGTAAAAATGTTCTAAGGCATATGGGCCTCATAGAACAAGGCAACAGGTTTACCCAAAGAGAAGAAGGAGCTGCTGCCATGGAAGAAGATGATGAAGACCAACCTCAACCTCCACCTCAATTTCAACCTCAACCAGGATCAGTGGAGGAGCTTCTCATATCAAGAATGGATTCTATGATGAGTCTTCACTCCAAGGAATTTCAAGGCCTTTCTCATCAACTCTCAAGGCTTAATAGAAGGATGTATAGAGTTGAAAGAAAGATGAACATTGAAGAAATATCTCCTGAAGAAGATAATACAACATCCTCAAGAGGCAAACAGCCAGCAAATGTTGAGGAAGATGAAGAAGATAGTGAAGAAACTGAATAGGCTACAAGTTCACTTTTCCTTAGCTTGTTCTTCATTATTTTCCAAATGCTGTATTTTTTCTCTCTATTATTTTACGTGTATTAATTTGCTTCGCTGTAATTATCTCCGAAAATGTAATCTTTTGAAAATGATAAAAATAAAGGGGAGAAAATATTTGTCTTGATTGAAAATCTGTCTAGTTAATATAGCTTTTAAGAAAATTAATTTCAAGGGAACTTTAGGAAATAATTCAAATAAGTGCCTTATATAGCTTAAACAATTAAGAGCATAGTTTAAGGGGGAGCTTTTAGAAATAATTTCCACTCATTAATTCCTTGAAATCTCCTTTTCAAAATTCAAATTAAAACTTAAATGCTATATGACTGCCTATTTTATTTCCTTTGTGGACTAATATTTATGATGGAGATATCCATACATTATTTTCAAGATTTTCAGGATATTATCACAAGTCTCTAGGTTTCTTTTTATCATCATCAAAAAGGGGGAGATTGTTGGCATATTTCAAGTCCAGAGTTTTATGGACACCTACAGTTTTGATGATGAAGTTTTTAGGAAGTTTCAATCAACATTAAAGACTTGTGCCATCTCACAAAGGAAGGTTGCTTGATAAGAAAGGAAAGGCATAAAGAGCATTCAAAGCTTTCAAGAGAGAAAATTGATGAAGATTTTCTCAAGAGCTGAAGGATCAAAGGTAGAGGGTTCTGTTTTGGGTGTTGGATAAAAAGAGTAAGTCATAAATCCCATTCAAGACCTTCCCAAACAAGAGAGCAAGGTGTTTTCTCGCAAAAACGTTTTTCTACGCTTTTAATCGATTACCATACGTAGATAATCGATTATTTAACTTAATATTTGAACCAAAAATGTTTAACGAGCAAAATAATCGATTAAGTGTCTTTGATAATCGATTATATTGATTCTGGGTTAATATAATCGATTATGGCCTTAATCTAATCGATTAAATCAGACAGTATTTGTTTTCCAGTTTTTAAACATGATATAATCGATTAAGCTTTTAATATAATCGATTAAATGAGTCGTTTTTGCGAATTCATTCTAAATCAACCTAAGAATGGAAACTTTGGAGCATTTTCGAATTATAAAATGAAAGAGAATGTCTTAGGTTTAACACATCTGAAAAAACACAAAACATTCAAAGTGTTTCTGCGCCTTAGCTTTTTCAAAGCCGCTTTCCTGCTCTCTTCAGTTTGATCAAGTCTTTGGAAGTGGTGATCATTGTGCTTAAGCTTTCTATCCAGCACATTTCAGGTGTATTCTTTTACTTGTTTTACGTAAAGGGAAAATTCATCCCTTGGATCTGTTCTAAGGGAGGTGTTTCATCTCTTGTGTGTCAAGAGAGGTGGGTTTCATCCTCGGTGTGTGCGGGGAGGTGTTTCATCCTTAGTGTGTCCGAGGAGGTGTTTCATCCTTAGTGTGTCCGAGGAGGTGTTTCCGTTTATCTTTATTTGTTATTGCATGAATTGGTGTTTGTAATTTCATTTAAAGATAGTCGGGAAAATCATCACGGATTTGTGGTGGTTGGGAACTGGATGTAGGATTGGCTTAATCCGAACCAGTATAAATCTCTGTGTTCTTTCTCTTTCTCTTTATCTCTTAATTGTGGATCATTATTACAATTGCTAATCCCAACAGCGTTAATCAAAGGATTGGAAAAATTCACTTCCAAGTTTTTGAAAGTTTTTTTTTCAAAACCTGAAAATTTATTTAAAAGAGAAAATTTCTTTAAAAACCCAATTCACCCCCCCCTCTTGGTTTTTACACTGTCGTCTTTATTTAACACGAAGCACTTTCTAGTGTGCACTGTTTTTTTATTGCGGCTAGCGAGCAAGAAAACGGATGCGCGAACGCTATACGGCGCTCAATCCCTTGCTTGTTGCTTTACTAAATAGAAAGGGCTTTTCTCGCTTGTTTAGTAAAGTCCAGTTTTTGTCCTTATCTTGCAGGTGACGACGACGTCAAGTTGGCGGCGGAGAAAGACTCGGCATTCAGGTGAGTCGCCCGGTGGTGTGGTACGTAGTGGGTTTGTTACACCCCGCCAAAACCGAAACAAACGAAAAGGTGCATGCCGAACTCACGAGGGACTGCTAGTGATATACTGGAGGAAGGTGGGGATTATGTCAAGTTCGCATGGCCCTTATGGGCTGGGCCACACATGTGCTACAATGGCAATTACAATGGGAAGCAAGGCTGTAAGGCGGAGCAAATCCGGAAAGATTACCTCAGTTCGGATTGTTCTCTGCAACTCGGGAACATGAAGTTGGAATCGCTAGTAATCGCAGATCAGCATGCCGCGGTGAATATGTACCCGGGCCCTGTACACACCGCCCGTCACACCCTGGGAATTGGTTTCGCCCGAAGCATCGGACCAATGATCACCCATTACTTCTGTGTACCACTAGTGCAACAAAGGCTTTTTTTTGGTGGTCTTATTGGCGCATACCACGGTGGGGTCTTCGACTGGGGTGAAGTCGTAACAAGGTAGTCGTAGGGGAACCTGTGGCTGGATGGAATCCTTCGCAATGGAAAAGCCCTCTTCCCCCTACCTACGGGGCTAGCTTGCTAGAATGCGGGCTTTGGGTCCAAAGGACACCGGGGGTGAGTCAAAAAAATCGTTCCATTTTCCTTTCCCTTCTGGTCAAGCACTTCGTTCCTTCTTGTTCATCAATCGGAAATCAAGACAAACCGAGCACTACGGTGAGACGTGAAAACACCCGATCCCATTCCGACCTCGATATGTGGAATCGTCTTGCGCCATATGTACTGAAATTGTTCGGGAGACATGGTAAAAGCTCGGGAGAGAAGAAAGAAAAAGTGTTGTTGGCACAAGTCCAAATCGAAAGAGGCCATAGGTAGCTGGCTGTGCTTTCTCCCGATTACTTATTCGAAAACAATTTCCTTCCACCAGCGTGTTAGTATGATTTTTTCTTACCTACTAAAGCAGTCAATCACGCTATCCTTCCTTACCCTTCAACCAACCCCTTCGATTCCGTTTCTGCAGCAGTATAGTTTATCGCCCCCTTACCTTGGTGCCTACAGCTCAATTTGTTTTCCAGTAGTGATGGCAAGAATCTGCAAAAAAATGTTATTTATCCTTTTTTGTGTTCTTTCCGAATGGAGCTACATGAGGGAAAGCTCGACTTTCTACTCGCCGCAAAGGGGGCCACTTTCTTCTCTCAAAAAATGCAAGTTCTGCCATTCGGGCCCAGCAAGCAGCAGAATTATGTTCCAAGGCTTCGTTTCAATCCAGCAAAAGCAATATATGGTTTGAAGCGCCTTGTTCCATCCGGCGAGAATCCCCGCAATTCTTTTACTTTGAAAGGAAAGACACCTCTGCAGGAGGACTAAGACAAAGAAACGCAGTTGCTTGATTGAAAGGTGAGGACGCAAAACTTCCCTTTTGGCTTTCTTCCGCTAGGAAATTGGACTCTGACTAAGTGTGAATGACCGACTTGGCATTCTCAGCCGGCCTCCTTGCTACGTTGAAAGAACACAGGGAGTGGAGCGACCCGTCTGAGTACATAAGAGATTGTTTACTAGAAGAGGTTGTTGGAGAAGTCCCCGGATAGGCAGATCCGGATAAATGAAAGGGGATTGTCCTCACTTACTTGAGCAAGGAATGAAAGACTCGCTTGCTTAGCGCAGGACGGAACAAGAAAGGAAAGAAAAAGAGAAAGACCCATTATTCAACTAAGAGAAAAGCAAGTAGCACAATCCCCTCACCTAGGGAGAAGACCCCTTCTGATTCTTGTACGTATACTAGATTTGTCTGGATTGGATCTACTGGAAGAGGCATCACTCGAGGCAGGAGGAGCGACTAGGCTTTCTCGATTCATAGCAACTGGGAGAGGGGATGGCGGAACTTAAACCAGTACTTGTCTGGCATGGCCGGTTTAAGAATTCCTTTTAGAGATAGAGCTAGAAGCGCGGTTAAGCTATCACGCTCAGTGACATAAACAAAGAAGCTCCCTGGGGCAAGGAAAGTTAGCCACCTCTTTCACCCTCGGAGGGGTTTCCTTCGATAGAGGATTGGGAAAGGCATTACTACTATATTACTTGGCAGGTTTCATCATTCTTCCACCTCGAGGGATCGATGTGGGAAGGGCGCTTTCCACTATATGAGCTAGGAAAGCCCGTCTTTTGAATGAATTAACAAACCTTTTCCGTCCTTGGAGTGAGATCATCACGAGAAGGTTTTAGAAAACCCGAGATTTTCGCTTAAAGACCGATTTATCTCCGTAGACTCAGAGAAAAATCGAATCGTTTTGACCTAGCTTAAAAAGACACGATTTACGAATGAACAAAGATGAAGCGAAGCGGGGAAGCCCCCTTAGGAGATAATTGCTATGTCTGTCGGAAAATCGTTATCTACGCAATTACCAATACCCAATAGATTGAAATAAAGGAGAATATGCCCCTTCCCTTAAGCTAAGCCGCCCACCTAAGTCCTAATCCTTCACCAAAGAGTGAAATCGTATCTGCCTCTCAGTCAGTCATCGCCTAATCCTTCGAATCCTATCGGTCAGCGCCTAGTCTCTTTCTAAGTGCTCGAAGTCGGCTAAGGTTCAATGCTTTTTGGTTACTGCTTTGTCCCTCGTCACCCTAAGAGAGGACTTTGTTTGCTTTCTTTCTGCGCGAGTCTTGTTGTAAGGTGGAATGCTTTCCAAGCTTTCGGGAAATTGGCTTTGCCTTGAGGTCTTATATTCAGTATAGTAAGCTCGGTTGGTATATTGTTGTATGAAAAGGAGTCGATTACCTATTTACCCTAGTCCCAAAATCCAACTCGATCTTAGTCTTCCCGCCCAGCACGTATTCCTAAAGTAAAGTGGTCGATGTAGGTTATGGGATTGCGCTTGTAGGACAATTTCCGTATCGCCTTTTGGTTAACCGGCTTTGTTTGGGTGCATCCAACATGCTGAAGTTTTAGACTTTGCAAACCTCGATAACCACCCGCTCCTCTTTGAATGAGGAGCTTCACTCTTTAGAAAAGACAGACTCCCACTCCTAAACAGAGAAGAGCAAGGTGCGTAGCGGAAATCCAGTCTTTCCCATCGGGATGTCTGTGCAAGCCTGTCTCTTTTTAGATAGTCATTCCTTTCTTTCCTTTGTTAGAGAATCACCCTCTCCAGTCCGGTAGGAATTCCCTCTCTTACGTAGTCATGCCAGGGAGTGAGGAAAGCCGCTTGAAAGCCAGATCTGTACCACTCTCTCCGCTATAAGAATGGGGTAAGTCGATCCCATTCATTGCTTTAAATCGGGGTGAAAGAAAGGCTAGTTAAAGGTCTTTTCGATAAATGACGTCGTATCTCTGGTCGAGTGGAACCAAGGCTCTCGGCCGATTTAAATTTAATATAATAATAAAAAATATCCTATAAATAAGATAAGGTGAGACCTCATGCTTGTAGCTTCTCTTCTTGCTACTCGCTAGTAATAAAGAAATGGTGTGATAGAAGATAAAATTCTCCCTGTATCCCCCCCTAAATCAAGATGAGATGGGCGGGTTCAGTCTGATTTTCAAATGCCGTTGACTTCGACCTTTAGCGATTCGCCCCTGAACCTAGAAAAAAACCTATAATGCCTTCCTCCCTTCGACTTTCGGAGTTTTGAACTAAGCGGACTTTGCATTGGCAGGTGAGCTTCTTCCGATCCTCACTCGGGCAATCAAGGAAAGGTTCGTGAGGATCCCAACTCTGAGAGGAAGCCAACATTGACTGACTTTCATGGTTAAGATTCGACAAAAAAGAAGAAGAACCAACAAGATAAGATCGAGAGGTCTCTGCTCCTCTCTAACTAAGAGGAGAAGCGGAACTTTCTATGGACTGCCTTGCTTGATCATCCTATCAGTCATGGTAACGAATTGAGTATCTCTTCTCGGTAGCTGGTTTGACAGTTTGTTATAGAACAAAACAATAGAAAGATATATTGTAGTAAAGTAGAGCTATAGACTGCATGATTGGCTTGTAGGAGAAATAAAAGAAGGATTCGGGACAAGACGGAGATGCAAGCTTGTCTGATATTGGATGTTCTAGTTTAGCTCGCGGATTGGTCTTCATTAAGCACCATCCGGCTGGTAAGAAGTTGAGATTGTTCTGCTAGTGTTGCTTGGTCAACAATTTGGAGAGTTTGCTTTTCTTTCATCTTTCTAAGAGCAGTCTGTTTGATCAAATCAGGGATCAGACCGCTCCTGGTGTTCGAACTAGTCATTAATGGTTGGCTTCATTGGTATCCTTTCGGTATGCGTTGTGAACACTTTCATTTTTAGCGTCTCATCTTCTCTAGAGAAGCGAAACTCAAACGGATAGAGCAGATGGTCCAACTACATAACTTTTTATTTTTCATTACTTCTATGGTCGTGCCTCGTGGCACGGCAGCACCCTTACTATTGAAATGGTTCGTCAATAGAGATGTTCCCACTGGTGCCCCTTTTTCCAATGGGACTATAATTCCTATTCTTATCCCTTCATTCCCTCTTTTGGTCTATCTACATTCCAGACCAGAGAGGATTGAAAGACTTGAGCAAGAGAAAGCCGAAAGGGAGAGAAGGCGGGCTCATTCCCCATCTAGCTACAATGGAGAGGAAGAAGAAGATTAGGGCTACTATGGAAGAAGGAGGGCTAGGCGCAGCACCCCTCAAAGGAAGCCCAACCACAACATGAAAATTCCCAAATTCTATAGAGACAACAATCCGGATGTCTACTTGGAGTGGGAAGCAAAAGTAGAGCAATTAATGAATGTGAACCCTCTTGAGGGACAAGAACAAGTTGATGTAATAGTGGTAGAATTTGAGGGTTATGCCATGACATGGTGGCATAAAGTTTGTATGGATAATTACCAAGGGCCACCCGTGGCCTCTTGGATGGACATTAAACATTTGATGCGCGCTAGATTTGTTCCTTCCTTCTATAGGGGGGAGCTCCATTTGAAGCTCCAACCGCTTCAACAAGGAAATTTATGTATGGATGATTACTTTAAATTGTTGGAGTCTTTGTTGCTTAAAACTGGTTTACATGATGAAACTAATGAAGCCAAGGTAGCTAGGTTTGTTAGTGGCTTGAGGAGAGACATCCAAGACTTAGTAGAATTGTATGAGTACTCCTCCATTGAAAATGTTTTACACCTTGCACTAAAAATTGAAAGGAACAAAGAAAATCATGATAGTAAGCCTTCCAAGTCTCACCAAGAGTCCACTTCTAGGAGCCATCCGGCTAGGGGCACTCCCAACCCCTCCAATTCCCAAAGGTCAAGTTCAATCAAATGTTTTAAATGCTTAGGGTATGGGCATATTGCTTCAAATTGCCCCACTAAAAGAACCATGACCTTGAGGGAAAATGGTGAGGTTGAGAGTGAACATTCCTCTCCCCCTTCCCCTTTAGAGAGAACTCCTCCCACTCTTCCTCTAGTGATGAAGAGGTTAAGCCTTGTGAGGGAGATTTGTTGATAGTGAGGCGCATGTTGGGACAAGTTCAAAAGGAACTTGATAACTCCCAAAGAGAAAATATTTTCCACACCAGGTGCCTCATTAACAACAACCTTTGCTCACTCATCATCGATGGAGGAAGTTGTGTCAATGTGGCTAGCACAAGGGTGGTAGACAAACTTAGTTTACCTACCATTCCTCATGCCAAGCCCTACAAGCTCTCATGGCTTAGTGAAGATGGTGAGATTGAGGTAAATAAGCAAGTCCTTGTTAACTTCTCAATAGGGACTTATGAGGATGAGGTACTTTGTGATGTTGTAGCTATGGAAGCAACCCTCATTCTTCTAGGTAGGCCATGGCAATTTGATAAACAAACCTTCAATGATGGCCTTACCAACAAATTTTCTTTTAGCTTCCATGGTAAGAAGATCACATTAGCACCCCTCTCCCCTCAAGAAGTTAGTGAGGACCAAAAGAAAATGAAGAAAAAGAGAAAAGAAGAAAAAAAGGAGAAAGAAAAAGAAAGCAAGGAGGCCAAGAAGAAAGGCATCATGATCTCCCACAAGGGAGTTCAGAAGGTAATGCTTGCCAATAAACCCATGTATGTAGCTTACCCTACCTTAGGGTCATCTCCATCTTTTCATGAACCCTCAAGTTGTTTTAGGGGATTGGAATTAGTCTTGGATGACTTCAAAGATGTTTTTCAAGAGCCTTCTAAGGGGTTACCACCTCTAAGAGGAATTGAACACCAAATGGATTTCATTCTGGGGTTATCCTTGCCTAATAGGCTAGCCTATAGAACTAACCCTGAGGAATCTAAGGAGATTCAAAAGCAAGTAGAGGAATTAAGGGATAAAGGGTGGGTGCAAAATAGTATGAGTCCATGTGCTATGCCAGTGATTCTTGTCCCCAAAAAGGATGGGAGTTGGCACATGTGCATAGATTGTAGGGCTATAAACAACATAACCATCAAGTATAGGCACCCTATCCCAAGACTTGATGACTTGCTAGATGAGCTACATGGTGCCACCATATTTTCTAAGATTGACTTGAAGAGTGGTTATAATCAAATAAGAATCAAAGAAGGAGATGAATGGAAAACCGCCTTCAAGACAAAGCTTGAATTATATGAGTGGTTGGTCATGCCCTTTGGGCTAACTAATGCACCAAGTACCTTCATGTGGCTAATGCATCATGTGCTTAGGCCCTTTATAGGCAAGTTTGTTGTGGTTTATTTTGATGATATTTTAATATATAGTTTGTCTATAGAAGAGCACATGCATCATGTGAGAAGGGTGCTTGAGACCCTTAGGAAGGAGACTTTGTATGCTAATAGAGAGAAGTGAATTTTTGGCATGGATCATGTAGTCTTCCTAGGGTTTGTGGTGAGCTCCAATGGAGTTCAAGTAGATGAAGAAAAAGTGGCGGCTATTAGGGATTGGCCAACTCCTAGGAATGTGAGTAAGGTGAGGAGTTTTCATGGGTTGGCTAGTTTCTATAGGAGGTTTGTAAAAGACTTTAGTACCATAGTTACCCCCTTAAGTGAAATAGTTAAGAAGGATGTGGCCTTCAAATGGGGCATTGATCAAGCAAAGGCCTTTGCTAGTTTGAAAGAAAAGTTGATCAATGCACCACTTTTAGCACTACCCAACTTCACCAAGTCATTTGAGGTGAGTGTTATGCCTCTAATGTAGGTGTTGGGGCTGTCTTACTTCAAGAATGCCACCCCATAGCCTACTTTAGTGAGAAGCTTAAGGGTAGTCATCTCAACTACTCCGCCTATGACAAGGAGTTGTATGCCCTTGTGAGAGATTTGCAAACTTGGCAACATTATCTTTTTCCAAAGGAATTTGTGATCCATAGTGATCATGAGTCCCTTAAATTTTTGAAAGGCCAAAGAAAGCTTAGCAAGAGACATGCTAGGTGGGTAGAATGCATAGAACAATTCCCTTATGTGATCAAACATAAGCAAGGGAAAAGTAATATAGTGGCGGATGCCTTATCTAGGTGCCACACTTTGCTCACTCTTCTTGAAACTAAATTTCTTAGTTTTGATCACATTAAGGAATTGTATCCTCATGATGATGACTTCTCTATAGTCTACAGTGAATGCTCCAAAGGGGGTTACAAAGACTTCTACCTACACCAAGATTATCTTTTCAAGGGTAGAAGGCTTTGCATACCCAAGGGGTCCTTAAGAGCGTCACTAGTGAAAGAGTCTCATGAGGGAGGTTTAATGGGACATTTTGGGGCTTCTAAGACTCTAGACATTTTGAATGAACATTTCTTTTGGCCACACGTGAGAAAGCATGTAGAGAAACATTGTGAGAATTGCATCACATGCAAGAAGGACAAGTCTAGAGCCCAACCCTATGGACTCTATACCCCTTTGCCTATCCCTACTTTGCCTTGGATAGACATATCCATGGATTTTGTGCTTGGGCTTCCAAGGAAAAAGAAGGGAAAGGATTCTATCTTTGTGGTAGTGGACCATTTGTCAAAAATGGATCATTTTATTCCATGCCACAAAGATGATGATGCATGCTTAGTTGCAAATCTCTTCTTTAAGGAAGTTGTTAGGCTGCATGGGTTGCCTAGGACCATTATATCTGATAGAGATATAAAGTTCTTAAGCCACTTTTGGAGGACCTTATGGGGGAAAATAGGCACTAAACTCCTCTTTTCTACCACTTGCCACCCCCAAACCGATGGTCAAACTGAGGTGGTCAATAGAACTTTGTCTCAACTCTTGAGATGCATGATCTCCAAGAACCCTAGGGAGTGGGAATATCTTATTCCCCATGTAGAGTTTGCATACAATAGGGTGGTTCACTCCACCACTTCTCACTCTCCTTTTGAGGTTGTTTATGGGTTCAACCCCTTAACTCCTCTTGACCTCCTCCCTCTCCCAACTCATGAGGCTTGGACTAGCCAAGATGGGTTGGAAAGGTCAAAAATGATCCAAGACTTGCATTCTCAAGTCAAGGCTAGGATAGAGAGGAAGGTTGGTCAATACCAACAAAGTGCCAACAAGGGAAGGAAGGAAGTCATCTTCCAACCAGGGGATTGGGTATGGCTTCGCTTGAGGAAGGAAAGGTTCCCTAATCAGAGGATGTCCAAACTTAACCCTAGAGGTGATGGACCTTTCCAAGTTGTGCACAAGATCAACAATAATGCATATGAGTTAGATTTACCTTCAGATTATAATGTTAGTAGCACTTTTAATGTTGGTGATCTTACTCCTTTTGATGCAGGTTTTGCAAATTCGTGGTCGAATTCTCTCCAAGAAGGGGAGGATGATGAGCCCCTGACCACAAATAAAGAAGAGGAGTGTCCAAGGAGGATTACTAGAAGCATGATGAGAAGGGACGCTTCCTCCTCTCCCATTTTATTTAGCCTTTTTAGCATTTCTATTAGTTGTTAAATATTTTCTAAACTCATTTTTTTTTGGGTTTTGCAGGATTGCTTTTGACACCATTTTTTCTACAAGTAGAACCTTGTTTGGAGCAAAGGAGCACTTGGGCTTGAGGCCCAAGTTTGGGACATCCAAGGGGGGTGAAGAGGTCAATCTTGACCTTCTAGAACCCTTGGAAAACGTCCTCTCATCATCCCAATCATTGGCCACCCATTTTTTGTGCCCTACCTTCTAGAATGTGTGAGTCTTGACCACCAAGAGTAGAATATGCTTAGGAATCTTTTCCAATGTAATTCCCTCTAAGTCCCCACCCCAACTCTATATAAGGAGGCCTCTCATTCTTGTAAAAGGGTTAAACATTAATGAAATAGAGAGCATTTTTGCATAGCCTAGAGCTTGTGTTGTGTTCTTGGGTGTTCTTCCCCCTCTTGGAGTCTTATCTTGAGCCTTGGCTCAAGTGGCGGCTAACACCACTCATCTTGGGTTGGACCATCACCCAAGTGGCGTGTAGCACTCCATTCCCCTCCCCTTCTCTCAATCTCTTCCTCAATTATTATTTCGTGTTTTTTACTTTCATGCTCTTTAATTTCCAACACTTTACTTTCATGTCATTTACTCTTATGTCTTTGTGATTCAAGCCTTGTCTTAATTTGTGTTGGCTGGTTTTTATTTTTTGTCTTTCTCTTCTCCTCTTGAGCTCCTTGTGAAGTGAACCTTCACACTTAGATAACCTCCAGGATTATCTTCATGTCCAGTAGGAATCTTCCTTGAGGTTTTCCTTCTAATTGACATTCCATCAAACACCTTATGTGCTAAATATCAAAATGAACTCTTAGCAGTTCTTGGAAGTGGTGATCATTGTGCATAACCTTTCATATCCAGCACTCATCAGGTGTTTTCTTTACTGTTTTATTGATTGTTGTAATTCATCCCTTGGATCTGTTCTAAAGGGAGGTGTGTTAATCTCTTGTGTGTCAAGAGAGGTGGGAATCATCCTCAGTGTGTCTGAGGAGGTGTGTTCATCCTTAGTGAGTCCAAGGAGGTGTTTCCTTTTATCTTTATTTGTTTTTACATGTGTTCACTGAATTGGTGTTTGTAATTACAATTAAAGATAGTGGGGTAATCATCACGTGTTTGTGGTGATTGGGAACTAGACGTAGGATTGGCTAAATCTGAACCAGTATAAATCTCTGTGTTCTTTCTCTCTTTGCCTATCTCTTTATTTTATTGCGGATCATATTAACAATTGCAATTCAAACTGTGCTTATCAAAGGTTAAGAAAAATCCGAATCTTGTTTTTAGAAGAATTATTTAAAACTTGGAAAATTATTTTCAAAGGGAAAAGGTTTTTAAAAATCCAATTCACCCCCCCTCTTGTTATTTTACACTGTCTTTATTTCTAACAATAAAATGATGACATTTGACAGATACATGAAGAGCCTTGTTGTTTCCTCTCCCCTCGGCTGGGATCTCATCATCAGTAAAAGTGAGGTAGTTTCTAGCAGTAATACTGCCAACAATTTCTCCAAAATTATCAAGAGATATGTCTTGCTCCACATGAGCCTCACTCAAGATTTTCATTAACAACTTTCTATGAGTTGTAGAATTCATTAACAACTCCAACAAGGAAATTCTAGCTGGCATACGATTTAGCTGGTCCATGACCTTATACTAACTTTGCTATATAAACTTGAGGAACTCACAAGCTTCCTCATCAGATATTTCTTTCCTCACTTACCCCTCATTCTTCTTCGGGTCTTCATCAACTAGCACTGTTTTTCCTTTCAAGAAATTTTTTTCCTCTCCCGTCATAACTTCCTCATTTCTTCTTTTATCCTTGTAATTTATTTCCCTTGTTAGCTCGGGTGGTGTAAAGCAATAACCACTTCTAGTCATACCACCTATTCCAGATATGTTGCTAACAGCTGCAGTGTGAACATTAGGAACCTTATTCATTGATTCCTCCTATTGTCCTTCATTCACCATTTTTGCATTATACTTCCATGGGACTGCCTTGTTATCCTTGTAAGTAAAGGAATATGGTGTTTGTATTACCAAAGGTTGTTGTTTTTGAGTCATGATGGAAGGTTTATTCTTAGTGAAAAGAACCACTAATGTCTTAGGCACTACAAAATCTTCCTCTTCATTGGATTGCATCAAAACTTCTCCATCATCCTTCTTATAGCTAATTTGCACAAGGTGCATATCCATTAATTTCTGCAACATTTCCTTAAACTCTTCACATTGCTCAATAGGATGTGGTGCCTTAGGATGGAGGCCACATGCATCTGCTTCACCATATTCAGATTGTATAATTTTGTGCTTACATAACTCTTTGAAAACAAAACTTATAGGAGTCTTGACTTCATCCACCTTCTTAACCAACTGATATCCATTTTCCTTTCCAATAGCATTTGACGAAGCACCCCCATGTCCTGATAAGGGATTGTTTTCAACACTAGGTTTGTCTTCTTTGAAGCTCAACCACCCTGAATCTATCAATGATTGCGCCTTATGCTTGAGAGCTAAACATCTCTCAGTGGAATGTCCAATAGCCCCACCACAATAATCACATTTTTCATTTTCATCATAACTCTTAGGATACAGGGATTGCAACGGTCTCATAGGACATACAACAACTAATGCGTTGCGGAGAAGGTTTGGTAGCAATTCTGTATATATCATTGGAATAGGAGTGAAATTTTCAAACTGCCTATCTTGGTTAAAACCCTGTTCTGGTTTAAGCCTTGATCAAGGCCTTGGTCAGAATTTGGGTTAAGATTAGGCTTCCATGTTTGATTGGGAGGTGGTGTCAAATTATGGCTAGACTATGTTTGGTGGTTAGCTTGAGATGGGAAGAAAGTTCCAGTTTGGTGAGGAGGAGAGTGATAAGCAGGCATGACATTAGCAACATAAGGAAATTGAGTGGTTGGATGTGGATATCCATAAGAAAATGGAGTATATTTTGCCCATGTTGATGCCAAAGATGTTGCATGAGCTTTGGCTTCCTTCTTCTTTCCAGAATTAAATCATGACTTCTTTGCACTTGATGTCGCGGATGGGCCATGTGCAATTTTCCCTCTCTTCATTCCAATTTCTACTTTTTCCCCAATTACAACAACATCTACAAAATTTGAAGAAACACTACCCAGCATATGATCATAAAAGGGAGATTGTAAGGTGTCTATGAACATAGCCACCATCTCCTTGTCATGAAGAGGAGGTTCTACTTGTGCAGCTACTTCTCTCCAACGTTGAGCATACTCTTTGAAGGTCTCAAATTCCTTCTTTGTCATATTTTGCATTTGCAACCTATCTGGAGCCATATCAACATTGTACTTATATTGCTTCAAGAATGTATCTACTAAGTCTTTCCAAGATTGAATCCGGGCAGGTTCGAGATGCATGTACCAATTAAGAGCCATGCCTGCCAAGCTATCTTCAAAGAAATGGATCAACCATCTTATCATGGCTCTTTGGGCATGTGGTTCCTTTATACTTTTCAAACTCTGGAACCTTGAACTTTGGTGGTATCATCACATCTGGAACTAAGCATAACCCCGCAGCATCATCAAATCCATAACTTCCTATTCCTTCTATGGCCCTCAACCTTTCCTCTAGAATTTCCAACTTACCTCATGCCCCGAGATCTTCAGCAGTTATCTTTTGGGATTCTTTTCCCTTCTCCAAATGCAAAGCCTTTGGCTACATAATAACTTGACCATTTTTTCCATTCACATTTCCTCCTCCCATATGAGTTGAAGGCACATGGTTGGTGGATGCATGAGTTTGAATTGGGATCGAAGTATGTTCGTGAGTAGTTGCTTGAGGCTTGTTGTTGCTCGCGTGATTTGCAGTGAGTATAACTGGATCCCCCTCAGTGTATTCTTCAGTTGGTGGAGTATATCCTAGAGGCAGACTGATCGATGTCGTACTCGGTCAAATAAAAAACAATTAAATGTAGTACTAGAAGTGACTCCTAGGTCGTCTCTGAAGGACCAATTTTCACTGTCAAAAGATTGAACATGCAATGGGGGGGTTTTTGGACGGAAAACAGGGGTTAATTAAAAACAGCGGACAAATAACAAATTAATTGCAGTAATTAAAATAGGCAAGACTCTTGAACACAATCCATCTCTGACATTCTTGGTTCACAAATTATCAGTCCGTTTTAATCCTTGTTCGGTCTAGATTAACCAACTAAGCGAAAGTTAACCCAAGACTTCCCTACACAAATTAAGCAAACGTGAACCTTGTAAGGTCTCCTTCCGAAGAATTAAGCATCCTCCAGAACAGAGACTTCACATAGGAGAATCAAACGTACAAAGCCAAAAAAAAAACGCACAGAACCTCCATCAGAATGAGTGCAACATGCCCAAAAGTCCCACCCTGGGGTTTTAGCCTTCCATTAATTCAGAAAATAGAAAACGAAAATAGAAAACGAAAATAGAAAACGAAATTGAAAACGAAAATAGAAAACGAAGTTGAAAACGAAATTGAAAACGAAATTGAAAACGTAAAATGAAAACGTAATAGAAAATGAAAACGGAAAACTGGAATTATGGAACAAAAACTGTGGAACTGTAGACAAATTCTGAATTAAAAACCAAAACCAAAAACAAAACGTAAATTGGTCTCTCTTGAAAAGAAACGTAACCCTAAATTCCTACTACTGGTGCCGCCTCTGCTCCTTCCTCAGCTGCCCTACTTGTAGCTGCATTGCATGGGCACGAAAACCTAGACCCATTGGGCCCAAAAACCAAAGAAACAAATTTGGTCCAAGTTGTGACGTGGCAGCTCCTCTTGAAGTCCATGAATTAATTCCAAGCCCAAAATAATTTTAAACTACCCTAAAAATAAAAATTGGAATAATTAAACTTAAAAAATTCAAATTAATTAAAATATGAATTTCTGATCCAATTATAGCCCTAATAGAAATTAGTACAAAATATAAACAATTAAGCACAAATCAGAGATGAAAACAAGGACAGAAAGTAAGAAAATAAGGGAAAATAATGACTCATCATAGACTATATGGGGGAAAGGGTTGTGCTTGAGCATCTTGATGAGATGTGTATGCATTAAGGTCCATCCCTGTGTAGAAGCCCAAGTGGTAGGAAGAGGTTCCTTTTTTGTTTCCAATAGTAGGAGTTTCTCTAGTGGTCTTCAAGGTTTTTAACGTTTCCAGAGTGTAGCTCATTTGGTGTTTCAGCTGGGAGATGTCCGCTTTCGTTGCCTCTTGTACTTCTTCCCACTCTTCCATGACTTTCTTATTGGCACGAGTCCTATAAGGGTGTTGTGGTGGTTTTTCTGTTATAATTATGCTTAATTTCTCCTATTATTTTATTAACATGCATTATATACTGGAAAAAGAGAAAGGAAAAAGAAGAAAATGAATGTGAGAAAATGAATGACCAAAAAAAAAGAAATAAATAAATAAAAAAAATAGTGGGAAGTTATGGAGCCGAACGAGTAGTAGTGTACTATTTGATCATATCAACGAGGGAAATTTGTTGGACTTGAAGACTTCGTTTCAAGTGGATTTGATGTCTCCAACCACCTTTGATGATGAAGATGATGGTACTTGAAGAATGAAGATTGTGTCTTAGGATTAGAGTGTCTTAGAATGTGTGGTAAGATGCATTTCAATTAATCTTGGACTTAATCTTGGGTTTTAAAATGATTTGAAATGTTTTAAAAGGTTTTAAAATGTTTTCAAAGGTCTTAACTGGTTTTTAACTGATTAAAAATCTGGTTTCAATCAGTTAAATTGTTCTTCAATTTTAAAGCTTTGTTTTTGGCTAATTTTTGCTAGCTGTTTTTCTGAATTTAAACCAGTTAAAGTTCTGGAGCTTTTGTCAAGAAATTCTAGCTCTTTGGAAAAGCTAGTTAAATCGTATTTTCAACTGACTGATTTCAAGTTACAGAAAAAAGGTGCTCTCTGGAAAATTCATTTTAATGAAAACAACCAGTTAAATCGCATTTTCAACTGACTATTTTCATTAGAAACAGTTTTAAACCAATGGAACAGCTTTGCTATAAATACTTTAAAATTCAAAGAACTCATTGACCAATCAATTACAAAGAAACCCAATGTGCAAGAAACTTTTTCTAATACTCTAAATCAATTTGCGAATTGCTCCAAGAAGTCCCAGATCCAATTGAATAGGAAATTTTACAAAGAATTTTTTAGATGCGGAATTATATCAAGAAGGGGTTGAATTGATATAAAGCTTTATTGAAAACTTTTTCGTATCAGAAAATTTACAGGTGCAGTTTACTAAGAATTAGCCGACTGATTATTGCAAAATAGTAGGTTAGTTCTTAATGCACAAATAACAGATGATGAAGGAAGAGAAAAGATAACACCAAGGATTATACTGGTTCGTTCTTTGTGCAAGAACTACATCCAGTTGTTGATCTGCAACTCTACAAATCCTAATCACTATCAAAAATGTATTCTTTACAACAAATCTTTCTTGAACTCTACAAGAAAATCAAAGAACCTATTCTAAACACTATAGAACAGTTCTAAACCCACTGACTCACACTGAGCCACTGTGATCACCCCGATCACACACAACAGGGTTCTAAAACCCACCTACAAATCTCTAACCCGAGATCAAAGAATACAAGATACAGTGAAAGAAAGAAAATCTTCTCAAACAGTAAGGACAGTAAACGAAAGCTCTGCAGAATCTTTTGCTTCTGAGTATTTGCAGCTCTTGGGTGTTTTCTCTCAAATTCTTTCGCGCCTTGACTCGTCCTTGAGAGTTGTATTTATAGGCATAAGAAATTGCATTGGGTCGTGTTCTTTTAAGAGCTTTAAAACCGCGTTCTGCACTTTTCTGCATAAGGAGGGGTCTGGAATAAAATAGTCGACTGAAGCAGCAAACCAGTTAGCTATTTTAATTAAACCTGTATTCTTGGTACATTAATGAAAATAGTCGACTACAGCAACAGGATTAGCAGACTAATTGATGGAAAACAAAATCAACAGATTATCATTTTTTAATTAGCTAATCATATACAGATAATCTAACATCTTAGAAATGCTAAATCAATTAAGAACCATTAATCACAAACTCAGCACATTTATCAAAACATCATCAAAGCTTTAAAAACATCATCAAATCTCAAATCATCAACAAACTCCCCCTATTTGATGATGTCAACCTGCAAAACCTGTAAACACAAAGAGAAGAGATGGTAGATTATCTCCCCCTTTGACATTAGCAAATAGCAGATAAAGCAGATATAGCAGATGTTAATGTTTTAAAGTGCAGTTTAAGCAGAATATAAGTGTGTGAAAGTTATTACGGACCCAAATGTTTTTACTACAGAAACATAAAACTAAAAATATTAAAATCAGAAACAGCTTTGATCAGTCATCATCTTCTTCATCATCCTCGTCTTCATCACCATCACCGTCCTCTTCCATTGCAGCAGTGTTATGAGCATTGGAGTCATCATAGCTTTCAACAGTTACTTGCAGTTCAGCAAGTTGGCGTTGGATCAAATCTATCTCATAATCTACATTGGTGAACCTGGCCACCATAGTTTCGTGTGTATTGCGCTGCATAGAGGAAAGTACATTAAGTCTAGATATAAGCATACGCTCAAATTCGGACATGGGTACTCCCTGGTATGTTGGAGGTGCAGAATATGGAACCATTTGATATGCTGTATAATCTTGTTGAGTCCCAGATGATGTGCCAACAGTGAAGTTTGCTCCTGGTGCAGATGAAGAAGTTCTAGCTTCATAATTCCAATCACCATTGATCTTTGTCAAGCCCATCTTGCGGAGGTAATAGTTGTCAAACAAATGCTTATGGTTGACAATTCTGGTGGTCTCTTCTTCAGTGGGGAAATTAAAGTAATCCAAGAACTTGGAGATCAGAATTGCATATGGAAGCTTGTGATCACTGAGCCTTTTTGCCTTGAACATGTGACCCTTGATCACATATATCCAATTGACCTTTATGCGATTCTTCAAGCAGTGAATCAGTGCAAGATCTTCTTCCATCAACTGTGCGTGATTACTCCCCCTGGGGATGAGCTGCCACGCAAGAAAGAAAGCTAGGAGTCTCTCATCACGTTTCATTCTTCCCACATTATATTTGAGGATCAGAGCCCCATCACAGTTGTGCAGACAGTCCTTGTACACGGCTTCCTTGTTGAAATTGGGTACAGCTCCAGTGTTACCTTTACTTATTTTGATTCCCTCATTTTTTAGGCCAGCAACCCTTCTCCACAAGGTGTTGTCAATCCGCATTTCTCTACCTCTTATTTGAGAAACCAGTGCATTGTTTTCCACCTTCAAGTTAGCATAAAATAATTTGACAAGATCTATGTAGAAGTTACCTTCTAGCTCGAAAAACTGTGGAAGACCCTGAGCTTGAAGGGAATTCCTCACGAAGGTCAAATTTTCATTTTCCAGCCAACTGAACTTCAGAATCTTAGGAGTTAGAATTTGTTTCCTCTGCATTTTGAGTTCCACTGCTTCAACTATTTCATTGTGTTCTTCTTCTTCTGATTCTGTCTCTTCATTAGACTCTTCTACAGCAGGGGCCATACGTTGAGGTAGCTTGACCCTAACCTTGTATCTCTTAGGAAATCGTCTTTCTGAAGGTTCAGCATTTTCCTCAGGAATTTGGATTGGTTCTGCCTGTGTCCCAGAGGTTGAGCCTCTGTTTCTGCTAGGCTGAGATGCAGCAGCTTGAGTTGATGCCCGAACTCGAGATGATCTCCTCAATCTTTGAAATGCATTAGCTATCGGTGTTGGAATAAATGGCTGAGTTTAAGAGGGGGGGTGAATTAAACTTTCAAAGATTTTCGAAACCCAATGCCCAATTATGAAAAACCAGATTCGAATTGAAGATTTAAATCAGTTTTTATAGGTTCTTGAAATGCTCTTAATCAATTGATCATATACCAAATTCAATTTCAATTCAAACTTCAATTACCGAATGGAAAGAGTTAAAGGGAAGAAGAACAACACAGCAGATTTATACTGGTTCACCTTTCAACAAAGGCTACATCCAGTTTCCTAAACAAACAAATTCAATCAATTCACTAAAAACCAGTTTTTACATGAACACTACATGCAAAACCGAAACCAGAAAGCTGCACCAAGTCTTGAACCCTACAAGACTTCTAAACACCTGTAAAACCCTATTACAAGATCTCTTAATCACCCTGATTAAGATACGAACACGCAGACTAACCAACACACACAAAAAATTGAATAAACCCGGAGTTCTTCAATGCGAAACGAAAAACAGAGCATCGACAAGAACGAAAAACAGAGCATGCACTTCTTGATTTGATTCGCACTCAATTGAATCTTGATCGTCTTGGAGTGATTAGCAAAATGTTTTAGAGTGTAATAGGAACGTTCTTGCCCAATGGGTTTTTAAAAATGTTTCGTCACTTAGTTCTTTGAGTTTCAAGATATATATAGAAAACTGTTAAAACCGATTCTGCAGAAATAGTCGGTTGAAATCGCGTTTTAGCCGGTTGTTTTCATTAAAACCCATTTTCCAGTGAGCACCCTTTTTCTGGAACTGGAAATCAGTCAGTTGAAATCTCGTTTTAACTAGCTATTCCGAAAACTGAATTCTCGAAACAAACCTACCAGGATTTTAACCGGTTTAAATTTCGAAAACAATCAACTGAAATTTCCCAAATACAAAGCTTTGAAAAACGAAGAACAGATTAACTAGTTGAAATCAGATTTTTAACCAGTTAAAAATCAGTTAAACCTTTGAAATCATTTTAAAACCTTTTTAAAACATTTCAAAACATTTTAAACTCCAAGACTAAGACCAAGATAGATTGAAATGCATCTTACCACACAACCTAAGACTCTCTAATCCTAAGACAAAATCTTCATTCTTCAAGCACCAATATCTTCATCATTAAAGGTGGTTGGAGACATCAAATCCACTTGAAACCAAGTCTTCAAGTCCAACAAACTCCCCCTATTTGATGATGACAACCACTTGATGCATTCATTGTCTTTGAAGAATGTAAGAGTCCTGCACAAAACAAAATACAGCAGCAGAAATAGCAGAACAATAGGTGGTAAGGAAATATAGCAGAAAAATAACAACAGAAACAGAGCAGCAGCGATCAGCAGCAGCAGCAGATTCAGATTCTCCCCCTTTCACTTGCACTTGCTCTTCATGTGCCTTCAAATGCATTCAACAATTTCTCCCCCTTTGTAATCATCAAATAGCACAAAGGGAATAGAAATAAAATGGCATATGCAGCAAATATAATTGTTCAAGATACATGGGAATTTAACCCAATTAACAACACCAACAACAACACAACAGAAATTAAAAGGCACAAGAGATACACGGAAAACAACAACAGCAGGAGAGACAACATGCTGAAACGAACAACAGCAGATTTCAATGACAGCATAGCAGAAACTTCAGCAAAGATCAGTCATTATCTTCTCCACTATCATCACCAGGAGTAGCATAAGAACCCATGTTTATTTGTGCAAGTTGGGCATGTAAATCTTCAATACTTTGATCAATGCGCCCAAACCTATTCATGCAGTAGTTGTGATGATATTGTTGATGAGATTGGATCGAATCAAATCTTTGTAACACTATTTGTTCAAACAATGAAAGTGGAGGGCCACGGTCAACTGGAGGAACATAAGGTACGATTTCACCCATCATGGAATAGTCTTCTGCACCAGGTTCAGAATTTCCAGCTTCATCAGTTTCAGCTCAAGCACTAGCAGAAGTTCCAGCGAAGATTTGGCCCCGCATTGACAGACTTCCCGTGCAGCAGATCAAGCTCCATTGCTTTTGGTAAAACCAAACTTAAAGAGAAAGCCATTGTCCAGCTGATGGGTTCGCCCTATGCTGATTTTTTGTTCACCTCTAATGTCCACACCAAAATACTCAAGGAATTTGGAAATTATCACAAAGATATGGAAGACGATAATCAGCAGACCTTTTGGACTTCATCATGTGATCTTTGATGATATGAATCCAGTTAATTCTCACAGATTTCATCAAACAAAAAATTAGAAGAAGATCACCTTCATTCAATGTAGCATGATTGCTTCCCCTTGGAGTGATTATCCATGTGATGATAAATGTAAGCACCCTTGTCTGTCAAGGTAAGTCCACCAACCTCGAAATCCACGAACGGATCCTCGAGGATTCCTCAAACACTCTTTGTACGTCCGCACCTTGTTAAAGTCTTCCAAGGAACCACATAAACCCTCGCTAACCACAATGCCGTCGCTTTGAAGCCCCCTACTCTTTTCCAAACAGAATTGTTTATGATCATTTCTGTTCCTTTCACTTTGGAAGTTAAAACAGATCCATCATGTTTGAGATTTGTGTAAAATACTTTCACCAAATCGGGTATATGAACCCATTTAATTCCAGTAAATTTCGCAGATCCCGATGTTGAATCATCGCTATAATGTCGATCAGTCCTTCATCTTCCAACCACTCGAAAACCGAGCACTTTGGGTGAGTTTACAGCCTTCCTAGTGATATGGGATTGAAACTTCTCAATCCTCTCTTCATCACCTTCGAACCAAGCTTCTATAGACCCATGTCTATAAGTATGAGTTGCTGGAATTTCTGGTTCCTTATTTTTGGATGACCCAGCCTTTTTTGATCTCTTCCTTGGGTTGCTTGAAGATGCCATTTCAGAAAAGATAAAGTGCAGAGAAATAGAGTATAGAGAATGGATTATGCAGATTTTACACGGCCAAGGTGAATAACAATGAAGCAATGCACAACACATGTATTTAATATTTCAGATTTTTCAGTTTTTAACAAATTAATGCTTTATTCAGTCAAAGAAGGAATCAAATGCATTCAGTTGGAATATATTGGACAGAGATATGTAGCAGGCACAGTATTGACCAAAGAATTCAGTTGGTTGAATGAAATTCGTATTTGGAGAGAGAAACTAGTTAAAAAGTAAAGCAAAGGCACTACAAGACAAAACAAAGAGTCAAGATTCTTTGAATCGACTTTATCTATCATGTTTAAATGCACAATTCTCAATTAATCAACTTAAATGCACTAATTAAATGTGAATCAATGCAGTTTAACAGTAAATTCGCTCAAATTTTAAACTTTGCATGGTGACAGGCAATTTCAGTCGATTGATTTATGAAAAACAGCTGATTAAAACGAAAATCCCGATATCGATTTAATGCGTATAAATGATTTTAATCGACTCAATCGACGGATTAATCGACTAAAACAGAGATAGTATATTACCGCACATCCACTGCAGCCTCAAATTATGCAAAACAACCGATTAAAAGCCCGAAACAACTAACTAAAATCTCGAATAACATTGCAGATTTCACTTATAACATACAATATGCAAATCTAACCGTAATCAATCAAGAATTATGCAGATTTAAGCATTCAAACACACAAACACAAGCATGATTAACAGCAGAAATGAATCATATACGTGAATTACATCACATTTGAAACATCAAGGACACCCAACTCATTTCTTAATTGGAAAAACCTATCTTTTGGGAGTGGTTTGGTAAATATATCGCAAGTTGGTTATTAGAGTCAACAAATTCAATTATGCAATCACCTTTTGAACATGATCCCTAATGAAATGGTGCCTTATTTCTATATGTTTCGTTCTAGAGTGCAAAATAGGATTTTTTGTTAAGTTGATAGCACTTGTATTGTCACACCTAATAGGAATGTGATCTAGTTTCAAACCATAATCAAAAAGCTGCTGTTTTAACCAAAGTGTTTGAGCACAACAGCTCCCAGATGCAACATACTCAGCTTCAGCAGTAGACAAAGCCACACTAGCTTGCTTTTTGCTATGCCATGATACTAGACTACTTCCTAGAAGATGACAAGTTCCACTAGTGCTTTTTCTATCAAGTTTACATCCAGCAAAGTCTGCATCCGAATAGCCCACTAGATTAAAAGAAGCACCTTTAGGATACCACAAACCAACATTAATAGTTCCTTTTAGATATTTCAAAATTCTTTTGGCAATTGCGAAATGTGATTCTTTGGGATTAGATTGAAACCTAGCACACATGCATACACTAAACATTATATCAGGCCTACTAGCAGTTAAATATAATAGTGAACCAATCAAACCTCTATACTTAGTGGAATCAAAAGGTTTACCACTTTCATCCGCATCAAGATAGCTGCTGGTAGCCATGGGTGTGCTTGATTCTTTGCAGTTGTCCATCTCATATTTCTTTAATGACTCTTTGCAATATTTTGACTGATTGAGGAATGTTCCATGATCTAATTGCTTGACTTGTAAGCCTAAGAAGAAGTTTAGATCACCCATCATTGACATTTCAAACTCCCCCTGCATAGCTGCAACAAATTCTTCACAAAGCTTCTCATTAGTGGATCCAAAGATTATATCATCCACATAAACCCGCACCAGTATAATGCTGTCCAAAGACTTTCTAATGAACAAAGTTTTATCAACTTGGCCCCTTTCATAGTTTTGAGAGATAAGAAAGTTACTTAACCTTTCATACCATTGTCTTGGAGCTTGCTTGAGTCCATAAAGAGCCTTTTTGAGCTTATATACATGGTTAGGCAATTTGTGATCAACAAATCCGGATGGTTGTGAAACATAGATTTCTTCATTTATATATCCATTCAAAAGGCACTTTTCACATCCATTTGATGCAGTTTGAATCCAATCATGCATGAGAAAGCAAGTAATAGCCTAACAGCTTCTAACCTAGCAACAGGAGCATATGTTTCCTCATAGTCTATTCCTTCCTCTTGGTTATACCCTTTAGCTACAAGCCTAGCCTTGTTTCTAGTTATTACTCCTTGATCATTCATTTTATTTTTAAACACCCACTTTGTGCCAATTATATTCATGTTAGGTGTGCAAGGGACTAGTTCCCAAACCTCATTCCTTTTAAATTGGTTCAGTTCATCTTGCATTGCCAAAATCCAGTTTTCATCCAATAAAGCATCATCAACACATTTAGGTTCAACTTGGGAAACAAATGCAGCGATTAAACATGTATCATGCATAGACCTTCTTGTAGAAACACCTCTTTGAACATCTCCTATCACATTTCCAATGGACAGATTACGAGGCACCCTCCATTCTTTAGGTAGATCATTTTCTCGCAGAATTTAATTACGGTGCCAGGATTTCAATCAGTTCTTTTTATTTTCACCAGCTAAAATACCACCTGCAGCAGCTTTTTCGGTTTCTACATGTCCAGTTGATACACCTTCAATTAAGTTCTCTTCACCTGCACCTGCACCACTCACTCGCACCTTCATTTTGCACATTAGTCTCATCAAAAACAACATGTATTGATTCCTCAATGATAGCTAATCTCTTGTTGAAGATCCTATATGCTTTGCTATGTAAAGAATAGCCTAAAAACAATGCATCATCGCCTTTAGCATCAAATTTGCCAAGTTTTTCTTTGCCATTATTTAAAACAAAACACTTGCAGACCAAACACTCTAAGATGTGCTATGTTGGGTTTTCTCCCTTTGTACAATTCATAAGGGGTTTTCTTCAAAATAGGTCTTATCAAAACCCTATTTATTATGTAACATGCAGTATTTACTGCATCCGCCCAAAAATATTTAGGGATGTTTGATTCATTAAGCATTGTCCTAGCTAGTTCCTCAAGTGATCTATTTTTCCTCTCAACAACACCATTTTGTTGAGGAGTCCTAGGTGCTGAAAAGTTATGTTTAATCCCATATTTTTCACAAAAATGATTGAACTTTTCATTTTCAAATTCCCTCCATGATCACTTCTAAGAGTACTTATGTCTGCAGCTGTTTTCATTTTGTAAAACCTTGGCAAGTTTCTTAAAAGCATGAAATGCATCACTTTTATTTTTCAAAAACAAAGTCCAAGTAAACCTAGAATAGTCATCAACAATAACTAAAGCATAATAGTTTCCACCAATACTCATTGTTCTAGATGGACCAAACAAATCCAAATGCAGCGAGTTCCAAAGGTTTTGTTGTTGACACATAATTTTTCGGATTAAAAGAAACTTTGGTTTGTTTACCCTTTTGGCATGCATGACAGATTTTATCTTTCTCAAATTTCAGTTTAGGTAACCCTAAAACAAGTTCTTTTGAAAACAGTTTTTCCAAATGGTTCATGTTAATATGTGCAGCTCTCCTATGCCAAAGCCATGAACTATCTTCCTTAGACATGAGACATGTAAAATTAGTTGCACACATATGATCAAGATCAAGCATATAAATGTTTTCAATTCTCTTGCCTAACATGCAGATTTTATCAGAATTTTTCTCAAGGATCTTGCAATGATTTGATTCAAAAGTGATTCTAAAACCTTTATCACATAGCTGGCTAATACTAAGAATATTATGCTTCAAACCTTCAACATATAACACGTTTTCAATGAGGATTGAAGAAATGTTACCAACATCACCACTTCCAAGGATTTTCCCTTTATTATTATCTCCATAAGTGACAAAACCTCCATTTTTCAAGGTGAGTTTGAAAAACTTCCTTTGTCACCACACATGTGCCTTGAACAGACCACTTGTCTAGATACCACAATGATTCCTTGGCCTTCAAGAACACCTGCAAAACACAATCAATGGAGAGAATTTGGTACCCACATCAATTTGGGTCCAACAAAGTTAATAACCTTTCTACCACATTTTGGCTTCCAAATAAATTGACCACTAGGAACACCAAATTTTCTGATTTTGCATGATTTTGAAGTATGTCCCTTGTTCATACAATAGAAGCAAGTAATGGATGAAGTCGTTGGACGGTTTTCTATGTGAAAAGAAATTTCTATAAGCCTTTTGTTTCTTTTGAAAACCATTTTTAAATCCAAGTCCAGCTTTATTCGTTACACAATTTTTAAATTCTAAAAGTGTATCCAAGTTGGCTCTTCACATGGTGAATTTAGCTAGAGATTTGTTCAAATACTCAATTTGATTTTCTAAAGTTCTGCAGTTTGTGCAGATTTTTCCAGCGATGTTCATCATTGCAACTTGAAACCTTGTAAATCATTTCCAGATTTTCAAAATCAGTTTTTGAATTTTCCAGCTCTTTCTCTAGCTCCTTCACCTTGTTCTCTAGCTAATTGTTCATACCTTTAAGCCTATTGTTAGAACAAGCAACCTTATTAGCCTCTTTCATGCAATTCTAGAAAATTTTGCAAGCAACTGATCATAAGGAAGACCATTTTGAGTAGTGGAGGAACTTACACTACTTGCTGTATCACAATCAGCCATAAGACAAAGATTGGCTCTTTCATCATCACTTGAAGAATCACTAGAGGATATATCATTCTCATCCCATGCTATGTAAGCCTTCTTGGTTTTGAATGATCTTTCATGCTTCTTTTCTCCATTTCTCTCTTTGTTTTGTGAGGAAGGACATTCAACCTTAATATGTCCCTCGTTTTCCACAACCAAAACAAGTAAAGTTAGAAGAAGCTAAATCAGATTTTTTATTATACCTCTTGTTCTTGTAGTCTTTGTTCTTGTATTTCAAGAACTTGTTGAACTTTCTAACTAAGAGGTTCAGATTTTCTGCATCACTTCCTCCGTGTCCTTCATCCTCACTATTCTCCTCTTTGTGAACCAAAGTCTTCAAGGCAAGCCCTTTCTTTTTCTTGTCATTGTCTTCTTGTTCAGCAAGTCTATTCAACTCAAGCTCATGTTCCCTTAGTTTTCCAAAAAGTGCAGCAACACTCATTGTTGACAAGTCCTTGGATTCGAAATTGTCGTAACTTTGGGTTGCCAACTTCGATCCAAACATTTCAAGCACTTTGATGTTCAACTCCTCTTTCTCAAACACTTTTCCAAGGCCGATTAGATGGTTTATAATGTGTGTAAACCTCTTTGCACATCTCGAAACAGTTTCTCCTGGAAGCATTCTCGAACATCTCATATTCTTGGATTAAAGTATGCTTTCTTGCTCTCTTAACATCAGCTGTTCCTTCATGAGTAACCTCCAACACTTCCCACATCTCTTTAGCATTGGAACACTGTGAAACACGAAAGAATTCATCAAGATTAAGTGCAGATGTAATGATGTTCTTTGCTTTACAATCATATTGCACTTTCTTTTGTTCATCAGCATTTAAACTTTCCCATGGTTTCTCATCTTTAGGGATATACTGGTCCATTGACTATAGCATTCCAAATCCCTATATCAATTGATTCAATGAAAATCTTCATTCTCACTTTCCGAAATGGATAGTTTACCCTAGAAAACATAGGTGGCCTGTTTATAGAAGCACCCTCTGCAAAAGGCAATTTTCCTTCAGCCATGTTTGAAATTTTTCAGAAAACTTGAATATTTTTCAAGAACCAGCTCTTGATACCAATTGTTGGAATAAATGGGTGAGTTTAAGAGGGAGGGTGAATTAAACTTTCAAAGATTTTCGAAACCCAATGCCCAATTATGAAAAACCAGATTCGAATTGAAGATTTAAATCAGTTTTTATAGGTTCTTGAAATGCTCTTAATCAATTGATCATATACCAAATTCAATTTCAATTCAAACTTCAATTACCGAATGGAAAGAGTTAAAGGGAAGAAGAACAACACAAGAGATTTATACTTGGTTCACCTTTCAACAAAGGCTACATCCAGCTTCCTAAACAAACAAATTCAATCAATTCACTAAAAACTAGTTTTTACATGAACACTACATGCAAAACCGAAACCAGAAAGCTGCACCAAGTCTTGAACCCTACAAGACTTCTAAACACCTGTAAAACCCTATTACAAGATCTCTTAATCACCCTGATTAAGATACGAACACGCAGCTAACCAACACACACAAAAAGATTGAATAAACCTGGAGTTCTTCAATGCAGAAACGAAAAACAGAGCATCAGCAAGAACGAAAAACAGAGCATGCACTTCTTGATTTGATTCGCACTCAATTGAATCTTGATCGTCTTGGAGTGATTAGCAAAATGTTTTAGAGTGTAATAGGAACGTTCTTGCCCAATGGGTTTTTTAAAAAATGTTTCGTCACTTAGTTCTTTGAGTTTCAAGATATATATAGAAAACTGTTAAAACCGATTCCGCAGAAATAGTCGGTTGAAATCGCGTTTTAGCCTGGTTGTTTTCATTAAAACCCATTTTCCAAAGTGAGCACCCTTTTCTCGGAACTGGAAATCGCCGGTTGAAATCTCATTTTAACTAGCTATTCCAGAAAACTGGAATTCCTGAAACAAACCTACCAGGATTTTAACTGGTTTAAATTTCGAAAACAGTCAGCTGAAATTTCCCAAATACAAAGCTTTGAAAAACGAAGAACAGATTAACTAGTTGAAATCATATTTTTAACCAGTTAAAAATCAGTTAAACCTTTGAAATCATTTTAAAACCTTTTTAAAACATTTCAAAACATTTTAAACTCCAAGACTAAGACTAAGATAGATTGAAATGCATCTTACCACACAACCTAAGACTCTCTAATCCTAAGACAAAATCTTCATTCTTCAAGCACCAATATCTTCATCATTAAAGGTGGTTGGAGACATCAAATCCACTTGAAACCAAGTCTTCAAGTCCAACAATCGGTGCATCTGAGTCATCGCTCTCAACAGCACAATACTCATTGTTTGACATTTTAATCTGAGAACTTGAGATGATGCACCAGTATGTGAAAATGCAGGAAATAAAGAAGAATGGTTGCAGTATGTGATATGCACAGATATTAGACTTATATAGAAAGATGAGTATGCATGGTCAAGCCAATATTAATGAGCAAATATTTTGAACAGATTCATACTCAACCACAGATGCCAGCATCAGAAAGTGCAGAGAGAATATGTTGAGAAATGGAAATTTAGTTTTCCAAACCCAATAAAGTGAACTCACATGCACCTAAAACTGTTCATGCTTTGAATGATAGTGCACCGTATTGTACAGATATGGTTTAAATTGGTTTGATTAAACACTGATTTCTTGAAAATACAATTGAATTTTATTGCAATTACAGGAATTAGTCAGCTAGTCAAAGCAATTAATGGACTTGTTCTGATTAAAACAGCATCTGCAGGTACAATTAATGAAATACGTTTGTTATTTCCTGAAAATAAGCAAACTATTTTCTGTAACAGTAAAGCACTATTGTTAGTTAAGTGAAATAAGTCGACTGTTACAAGCAATTAACACACTGAAATCTGCAACAGTAAAATATTACTGTCAATTAAATGAAATACGTCAGCTATTTCATAGAATTAACAAACTGATTAACTCAGCAGAGAAAATTTAAGAAAGATGATTGATGTTCAGAATGCCCAATTCATTTCTAAGTTTGAAAAATCTATCACGACCAAGAGGTTTAGTGAATATATTAGCTAACTAATCATTAGTAGAGATGAATTCAATCCTACAATCCTTCTTTTCTATATGATCTCTTATAAAGTGATGCCTTATTTCAATGTGCTTAGTTCTAGAGTGTTGTATAGGATTCTTAGTTAGATTAATTGCACTGGTGTTATCACATAAGATTGGAATATCAAAAAGATGCAAATTGAAATCACTTAGTTGTTGTTTTAACCACAAAATTTGTGCAGTGCAGCTACCAGCAGCTATATATTCAGCTTCTGCTATTGAAAGTGCAACACATGCCTGTTTCTTGCTTGTCCACGAAATCAAACAATTTCCAAACAAGTGACATGTTCCACTTGTGCTTTTCCTATCTAATTTGCAACCTGCAAAATTAGAATCAGTATATCCAACCAAATTTAACTCATTACCAGTGGAATACCACAACCCAACATTCACAGTTCCTTTGAGATACTTCAAAATTCGTTTTGCAGCTGTGAGATGTGATTCCTTTGGATTAGCTTGAAATCTTGCACATAGACAAACAGCAAACATAATGTCAGGTCTGCTAGCAGTGATGTACAGCAAAGAACCAATCAAACCTCTATACATAGTTGCATCAACTGATTTTCCAGATTCATCTATATCAAGATAACAACTTGAGGACATTGGTGTATTGGCTTCTTTGCAGCTTTCCATGTTGAACTTTTTCAGCAATTCATTACAGTACTTAGATTGATTAATGAAAGTTCCATTTTGCATCTGTTTGACCTGCAAACCTAAGAAGAAATTCAATTCTCCCATCATTGACATCTCAAATTCACCTTGCATTGATTCTGCAAACTATTGGCAAAGAGAGGGATTAGATGATCCAAAAATAATGTCATCAACATAAATTTGCACAAGTATGAGATCATTAACAACTTTCTTTGTGAAAAGAGTTTCATCCACAACTCCTCTTTTAAAACCTTGTGATATGAGGAAAGTTGTAAGTCCTTCATACCACTGCCTTGGTGCCTGTTTAAGACCATACAATGCCTTTTTGAGTTTGTAAACATGGTTAGGAAACTTAGAATCAACAAAACCAGGTGGCTGTTCAACATACACATCCTCATTTATAAAGCCATTTAGAAAAGCACTTTTAACATCCATTTGATAGAGTTTGAAGCTTTTAAGACATGCAAATATAAGCAACAACCTAATGGCTTCTAATCTAGCAACTGGTGCATAAGTTTCATCATAGTCAATGCCTTCTTCCTGATTATATCCTTTAGCTACTAGTCTAGCTTTGTTTCTAGTTATTACACCATTTTCATCAAGTTTAATTTTAAAAACCCACTTTGATCCTATAACATTCATTTCATTATTTCTAGGTACTAGATGCCAAACATTATTCCTAACAAACTGATTCAACTCTTCATTCATAGCAGTTATCCAATTATGATCAAGCAATGCATCATGAATATTTTTTGGTTCTATTTGTGAAACAAATGCCATGTGATTACAAAATTCATGTAAAGAGTTTCGAGTTGTTACTCCCTTTTCAACATTCCCAATGATGTTATCCAGAGACAGTCCTTTTTGAGTCCTCCAAGATTTGGATAAGGCATTGTCTGCTGCAGAGTAGTCGAATGATCCAGAGTTATAGTCGATCGGTTCATCATGTCTCGTCGGCTTCAGCAGATTTTTCTCGCATAATCTTCATTCTTTTCGGACTTCTCGATTTCTCATCATCCGAACCTGCAAGGGAATTACCTTTTCTCTCTTTTTGGCATAAGTACTCATCAAATACAACATGAATAGATTCTTCCACAGTTAGGTTCTTTTTGTTGAAAACACGATAAGCTTTGCTATTCATGGAATAACCTAGGAAAATACCATCATCAGCTTTTTCATCAAATTTGCCTAATGATGTTTTCCATTGTTTAGTATGAAGCACCTGCAGCCAAAGACTTTGAAATATGCAATACTAGGAATTTTATCACTCAAAAGTTCATATGGAGTTTTATCAAGTATTGGTCCAAGCAAAACTCTATTAAGTACATAGCAAGCTGTAGAGACTGCATCTGCCCAATAGTATTTTGGAAGCTTGGATTCACTCAACATTGTCCTTGCACATTCTTGAAGAGTCATGTTCTTTCTTTCAACAACTCCATTTTGTTGTGGAGTTCTAGATGCAGAAAAGTTGTGAGAAATGCCATATTTAGAACAAAACTTTTCAAAATGCATGTTTTGAAACTCAGTTCCATGATCACTTCTTAAAGAAACAATTTTAAGATCTTTTTCGTTTGAAATGATCTTAGCAAATTTTTTGAATGCATGGAAAGTTTCATCTTTTGAAGAAAGAAATAGTGTCCAAGTATACCTTAAGAAATCATCAACAATAACAAGAACATATGAGTTGTTTCCAATACTTACAGTTCTTGATGGACCAAACAAATCAAGATGCAAAAGCTCAAGTGGTCTCCTTGTTGATATGATATTCTTTGATTCAAATGAGCTTCTGGATTGTTTACCTTTTTGGCAAACTGTACACACTTTGTCCTTCACAAATTTCACATTTGGAAGCCCTCTTACAAGACTTTTGCAGCTGATTTTGTTCAATAACTACATGTTGATATGACCACACCTTCTATGCCAAAGCCAGCTTTCATCTTCTTTGGTTAACAAGCAGATGTTCTTGAGATTTGAGGGGTTAATGTCCAGCATGTAAACATTGTTTATTCTTCTCCCAATGTGCACAATATCTGCAGTTTTACAGTTGTATATGACACAAAATTCTGCATCAAAAGTGACTTTCATACCTTTGTCACAAAGCTGACTTATGCTTAGCAGATTGTGTTTCAATCCTTCAACAAAAAGTACATCCTTTATTTGTGAGGAAGAACAGTCTCCAATGTCTCCTGATCCTTTGATTTTTCCTTTGCTATTGTCTCCAAAAGTCAGAGTACCAGCTTCAAATGCCTTGAAATTCATCAACTTTGATTTATCACCTGTCATGTGTTTAGAGCAACCACTATCTAGATACCGTGAAGCTTTCTTTGCTCTATGACAGATTTGGCTAGATGTTTCTTCATTAGCAACAAGGCACAGATTCGCTTGGTTTTCAGATTCAGAATCTGAATTTGATGATTTGTTGGAATCACTGTCATCCCAGGCCATATAAGCTTTCTTGCCTTTCTTGAAGTGCTGATTTTGTTTGTCTTTATCTCTTCTTTCATTCTTTCCTGGGCTTCTATCTTTTCTTTGATTCAAAAGAGGACAATCTACCTTGACATGTCCTGGCTGCCCACAATTAAAGCAAGAGAAATTAGAGGAATTAAAATCAAGTTTTCTGGTGTACCTTCTCTGGTTTTCCTGAAACCTGTCCTTTGAGTTATTCTTCCTCTTTAGGAACTTTCCAAATCTCTTAACCAGCATAGAAAATTCTGCATTTTCATCTTTTTTCTCTTTATCACTCTTTATGCACTCCTTGGCTTTTAGTGCAAGACTTTTGTTCTGTTTATCTGAATTTTCAAGTTGATCAAGCCTACTCAGCTCCAGCTCGTGTTCCCTGAGTTTTCCAAACAAGGTTGCAGTGTTCATGACATTCAAATCCTTTGTTTCAAGGATAGCTGTGACTTTCGGCTGCCAACTCCTACTTAAGCATTTGAGAACCTTTATGTTGAGCTCTTCATCATCAAACTTCTTTCCTAAGCCCAGCAGATGATTGACTATGTGTGTGAATCGCTTCTGCACGTCCTAAATTGTTTCTCCAGTTTGCATTCGAAACATTTCATACTCTTGGATAAGAGTGTGCTTCCTTGCTCTTTTCACCTCTGTTGTACCTTCATGTTTAACTTGAAGAATGTCCCACGTTTCTTTGGCTGTTGTGCATTGAGAAACCCTGAAAAGATCATCAAGATTAAGAGCAGATGTTAATATATTCTTTGCCTTACTGTCAAACTGAGAGCCTTTTTATTTTCTATATCAGTCCACTGATCCCATGGGTTTTCAATCAGTTGTCCATCTTCAGCTTTCACTGTAGGAATAAATGGACCATTAATCACTGCATCCCACATGCCTCTATCAACAGACTCGAAGAAGATCTTCATTCTGGCTTTCCAGAAGGGGCAATTCGCTCCTAGAAAGAGTGGAGGTCTGTTGGTAGATGCTCCTTCAGAAAAGGGAAGCTTGTCACCCATCTTGAATCTTTCTTGAGTGCCTTACAAGAACCTGCTCTTGATACCAATTGTTAGATGCGGAATTATATCAAGAAGGGGGGGTTGAATTGATATAAAGCTTTATTGAAAACTTTTTCGTATCAGAAAATTTACAGGTGCTGTTTACTGAGAATTAGCTGACTGATTATTGCAAATTAGTAGGTTAGTTCTTAATGCAGAATATAACAGATGATGAAGGAAGAGAAAAGATAACACCAAGGATTATACTGGTTCGTTCTTTGTGCAAGAACTACATCCAGTTGTTGATATGCAACTCTACAAATCCTAATCACTATAAAAAATGTATTCTTTACAACAAATCTTTCTTGAACTCTACAAGAAAATCAAAGAACCTATTCTAAACACTATAGAACAGTTCTAAACCCACTGACTCACACTGAGCCACTGTGATCACCCCGATCACACACAACAGGGTTCTAAAACCCACCTACAAATCTCTAACCCGAGATCAAAGAATACAAGATACAGTGAAAGAAAGAAAATCTTCTCGAACAGTAAGGACAGTAAACGAAAGCTCTGCAGAATCTTTTGCTTCTGAGTATTTGCAGCTCTTGGGTGTTTTCTCTCGAATTCTTTCGTGCCTTGACTCATCCTTGAGAGTTGTATTTATAGGCATAAGAAATTGCATTGGGTCGTGTTTTTTTAAGAGCTTTAAAACCGCGTTCTGCACTTTTCTGCATAAGGAGGGGTCTGGAACAAAATAGTCGACTGAAGCAGCAAACCAGTTAGCTATTTTCATTAAACCTGTATTCCTGGTACATTAATGAAAATAGTCGACTACACCAACAGGATTAGCATACTAATTGATGAAAAACAAAATCAACAGATTATCATTTTTCAATTAGCTAATCATATACAGATAATCTAACATCTTAGAAATGCTAAATCAATTAAGAACCATTAATCACAAACTCAGCACATTAATCAAAACATCATCAAAGCTTTAAAAACATCATCAAATCTCAAATCATCAACAGAATTCACACTCTGTTTTCGTATTGCTGCGTGCTCTGTTTTTCAGTCTAGGACTGATTTTTCCAGGTGATTCTGTTCCAAATCTTTGTGTAATTGATTGTTGCATTTGCGTCTCTTAATCAGGGTGATTAAGGTGTTCTTGTAATAGGGTTTTACAAGAGTTTACAGGTCTTGTAGGGGTCAAGACCAGCTGCAGTTTTTCTGGTTTTAGTTTTCATGTAGTGATCATGTAAAAACTGAAATTTAGTGAATTGATTTGGTTTGGATGTTTAGGAAACTGGATGTAGCCTTTGTTGAAAGGTGAACCAGTATAAATCTTTTATGTTGATCTTCTTTCCCTATTCTTTTAAATTCTGCAATTAATATTTGAATTGTTAATTGAATTGGATATATGATACATTGATAAAAAGCACTTCAAGACCCTTAAAGAATTGATTTTCCTCTTTGATTTGAATCTGGTTTTAATAAATTGGCCTTGAATTTCGAAAATCTTTAAGAGTTTAGTTCACCCCCCCCTCTTAAACTCAGCCATTTATTCCAACAATTGGTATCAAAGCTGGTTCTTGAAAAATATTCAAGTTTTCTGAAAATTTCAAAACATGACTAAAGGAAAATTGCCTTTTGTAGAGGGTCCTTCTATAAATAGGCCACCAATATTTTCAGGGGTAAACTATCCATTTTGGAAAGTAAGAATGAAGATTTTCATTGAATCAATTGATAAGGGTATTTGGAATGCTATAATCAATGGACCGTATATCCCTAAAGAAGAGAAACCTTGGGAAAGTTTAAATGCTGATGAACAAAAGAAAGTGCAATATGATTGTAAAGCAAAGAACATCATAACATCTGCACTTAATATTGATGAATTCTTTCGTGTTTCACAGTATTCCAATGCCAAAGAAATGTGGGAAGTGTTAGAGGTAACACATGAAGGGACAGCAGATGTAAAAAGAGCTAGGAAGCACACTTTAATCCAAGAGTATGAGATGTTTAGAATGCTGCTAGGAGAAACTGGTTCAGATGTGCAGAAAATATTTACACACATTGTAAATCATCTAATAGGTCTTGGAAAAGTGTTTGAGAAAGAGGAGCTGAACATAAAAGTGATAAAATGTTTGAATAGAAGTTGGCAACCCAAAGTAACAGCAATTTCTGAATCTAAGGACTTGACAACAATGAGTGTTGCTGCACTTTTTGGAAAGCTAAGGGAGCATGAGCTTGAGCTGAATAGACTTGCTGAACAAGAAGAAAGTGACAAGAAAAAGAAGGGGCTCGCCTTGAAGACTTTGGTTCACAAGGAGGAGAATAGTGATGATGAAGCACATGGAGAAAGTGATGCAGAACATCTGAACCTCTTAGTGAGAAAGTTCAACAAGTTCTTGAAATACAAGAACAAAGATTACGAAAACAAGAGGTATAATAAAAAATCTGATTTAGCTTCTTCTAACTTTACTTGTTTTGGTTGTGGAAAACAGGGACATATTAAGGTTGAATGTCCATATTCACAAAACAAAGAAAAGAATGGAGAAAAGAAGCATGAAAAATCATTCAAAACCAAGAAGGCTTATATAGCATGGGATGAGAATGATGTCTCCTCTAGTGATTCTTCAAGTGAAGATGAAAAGGCCAATCTTTGTCTTATGGTTGATTGTGATACAGCAAGTAGTGTAAGTTCCTCAACAACTCAAAATGGTCTTCATTATGATCAGCTGCTGCAAAATTTTCTGGAATTGCATGAAGAAGCTAATAAAGTTGCTTGTTCAAACAATAAGCTTAAAGGTATGAATAATTGGTTAGAAAACAAGGTGAAAGAGCTAGAGAAAGAGCTGGAAAATTCAAAAACTGATTTTGAGAATCTTGAAGTTATTTATAAAGCTTCAAATTGCAATTGTGATCATGTTGAAAAAGTTTGCAAAAAATGCAAAATTTTGGAAGATAAAATTGAGTATTTGAACAAAGCTCTAGCTAGATTCACCATGGCAAGAGCCAATTTGGATACCCTTTTAGGCTTTCAAAATTGTGTAACAAATAGAGCTGGACTTGGATTTACAAATGGTTTTCAAAAGAAACAAAAGTCTTATAGAAATTTCTTTTCATATGGAAACCCATCCAGCACTTCATTCATTACATGTTTTTATTGTATGAACAAGGGACATACTTCAAAGTCTTGCAAAATCAGAAAATTTGGTGTTCCTAGTGGTCAATATATTTGGAAGCCAAAATGTAGTAGAAAGGTAATTAACTTTGTTGGACCCAAATTGATGTGGGTACCAAATTCTCTCCATTGATTGTGTTTTGTAGGTGTTCTTGAAGGCCAAAGAATCATTGGGGTATCTAGACAGTGGCTTTTCAAGACATATGTGTGGTGACAAAAGGAAGTTTGTCAAACTCACCTTGAAAAATGGAGGTTTTGTCACATATGGAGATAATAACAAAGGAAAAATACTTGGAAGTGGTGATGTTGGTAACATTTCTTCAATCCTTATTGAAAATGTGTTATATGTTGAAGGTTTAAAGCATAATCTCCTTAGTATTAGTCAATTGTGTGATAAAGGTTTTAGAATTACATTTGAAACAAGTCATTGCAAAATTATTGAGAAAAATTCTGAAAATATTCGCATGTTAGGAAAGAGAATAGAAAATATTTACATGCTTGATCTTGATCATATGTGTGCAACTAACTTTACATGTCTCATGTCTAAGGAAGATAGTTCATGGCTTTGGCATAGGAGGGCTGCACATATAAACATGAATCATTTGGAAAAACTTGTTTCAAAAGAACTTGTTTTAGGGCTACCAAAATTGAAATTTGAAAAAGGTAAAATTTGTCATGCTTGTCAAAGGGGAAAACAAACTAAAGTCTCTTTTAATCTGAAAAATTATGTGTCTACATCAAAACCTTTGGAATTGCTGCATTTAGGATTGTTTGGTCCATCTAGAACTATGAGTATTGGTGGAAACTATTATGCTTTAGTTATTGTTGATGATTATTCTAGATTTACTTGGACTTTATTCCTTACAAATAAAAATGATGCATTTCATGCTTTTAAGAAACTTGCCAAGGTTTTACAAGTTGAAAACAGCTGCAGCATAAGTGCTCTAAGAAGTGATCATGGTGGAGAATTTGAAAATGAAAAGTTCAATCATTTTTGTGAAAAACATGGAATCAAACATAAATTTTCAGCACCTAGAACTCCTCAACAAAATGGTGTTGTTGAGAGGAAAAATAGGTCTCTTGAAGAACTAGCAAGGACTATGCTTAATGAATCAAATATTCCTAAATATTTTTGGGCGGATGCAGTAAATACTGCATGTTACATAATAAATAGGGTTTCGATAAGACCTATTTTGCAGAAAACCCCTTATGAATTGTATAAAGGGAGAAAACCCAACATAGCACATCTTAGAGTGTTTGGCTGCAAGTGTTTTGTGTTAAATAATGGCAAAGAAAAACTTGGCAAATTTAATGCTAAAGCTGATGATGCATTGTTTTTAGGTTATTCTTCACATAGCAAAGCATATAGGATTTATAACAAAAGACTAGCTATCATTGAGGAATCAATTCATGTTGTTTTTTATGAGACTAATGTGCAAAATGAAGGTGCAGTAAGTGGTGCAGGTGTAGGAGAAGAAAATATAATTGAAGGTGTATAAACTGAACATGTAGAAACTGATAAAGCTGCTGTAGATAGAATTTTAGCTGGTGAAAATCAGAAAGAACTGACTGAAATCCTGGCACCAGAATTGAAATCTGCATAAAATGATCTACCTAAAGAATGGAGGGTTCCTCGTGAGCTATCCATTGAAAATGTTATAGGTGATGTTCAGCAAGGTGTTTCTACTAGAAGATCTATGCATGATACATGTTTAACTGCTGCATTTGTTTCCCAAGTTGAACCTAAGTGTGTTGATGATGCATTACTTGATGAAAATTAGATTCTAGCTATGAAAGATGAACTGAATCAATTTAAAAGGAATGAGGTTTGGGAACTAGTCCCTTACACATAAAATGAATATAATTGGTATAAAATGGGTGTTTAAAAATAAAATGAATGATCAAGGAATAATAACTAGAAATAAAGCTAGGCTTGTAGCTAAAGGATACAATCAAGAGGAAGGAATAGATTATGAAGAAACATATGCTCCTGTTGCTAGACTAGAGGCTGTTAGGTTATTGCTTGCTTTCTCATGCATGATTGGATTCAAACTTCATCAAATGGATGTGAAAAGTGCATTTTTGAATGGTTATATAAATGAAGAAATTTATGTTACACAACCATCTGAATTTGTTGATCACAAGTTTCCTAACCATGTATATAAGCTCAAAAAGGCTCTTTATGGACTCAAGCAAGCTCCAAGATAATGGTATGAAAGGTTGAGTAACTTTCTTATCTCTCAAAACTTTGAAAGGGGTCAAGTTGATAAAACTTTGTTCATTAGGAAGTCTTTGGACAACATAATACTTGTGCAGGTTTATGTGGATGATATAATCTTTGGATCCACTAATGACAAGCTTTGTGAAGAATTTGTGGCAGCTATGCAGGGGGAGTTTGAAATGTCAATGATGGGTGATCTAAACTTCTTCTTAGGCTTACAAGTCAAGAAAATGGATCATGGAACATTCCTTAATCAATCAAAATATTGCAAAGAGCTGTTAAAGAAGTATGAGATGGACAGCTGCAAAGAATCAAGCACTCCTATGGCTACCAGCATCTACCTTGATGCTGATGAAAGTGGTAAACCATTTGATTCCACTAAATATAGAGGTTTGATAGGTTCTCTTTTATACCTAACTGCTAGTAGGCCAGATATAATGTTTAGTGTATGCATGTGTGCTAGATTTCAGTCCAATCCTAAAGAATCACACTTTGCAATTGCTAAAAGAATCCTAAAATATCTAAAAGGAACTATTAATGTTGGTTTGTGGTATCCAAAAGGTGCATCATTTAATCTAATAGGCTATTCAGATGCTGATTTTGCTGGCTGTAAATTGGATAGGAAAAGCACTAGTGGAACTTGTCATCTATTAGGAAGTAGTCTAGTATCATGGCATAGCAAAAAGCAAGCTAGTGTGGCTTTGTCTACTGCTGAAGCTGAGTATGTTGCAGCTGGGAGCTGTTGTGCTCAAACTTTGTGGTTAAAATAGCAGCTTTTTTAGTATGGCTTGAAACTAGATCACATTCTTATTAGGTGTGACAATACAAGTGCTATCAATTTAACCAAGAATCCTATTTTGCATTCTAGAACAAAGCACATAGAAATAAGGCACCATTTCATTAGGGATCATGTTCAAAAAGGGGACTGCATAATTGAATTTGTTGATTCACATAACCAACTTGCTGATATTTTTACCAAACCACTCCCTAAAGATAGATTTTTTCAATTGAGAAATGAATTGGGTGTTCTTGATATCGCAAATGTGACATAATTTGTTAAATAAAGACGGCAGTATAAAAACCAAGAGGGGGGGGTGAATTGGATTTTTAAAGAAATTTTCTCTTTCAAATAAATTTTCAGGTTTTGAAAAACTTTCAAAAACTTGAATGTGAATTTTTCTTATCCTTTGATTAAGGCGAATTGAATTAGCAATTGTTATAATGATCCACAAATAAAAGATATAGAGAAAGAGAAAGAACACAGAGATTTATACTGGTTCGGATTAAGCCAATCCTACGTCCAGTTCCCAACCACCACAAATGCGTGATGATTTTCCCACTATCTTTAAATTGAAATTACAAACACCAATTCATGCAATAACAAAATAAAGATAAAGAAACACCTCCTCAGACACACTAAGGATGAAAACACCTCCCCAGACACACTGAGGATGAAACCCACCTCTCTTGACACACAAGAGATGAAACACCTCCCTTAGAACATATCCAAGGGATGAATTTTCCCTTTACAGAAAACACTAAAAGAATACACCTGAAATGTGCTGGATAGAAAGCTTAAGCACAATGATCACCACTTCCAAAGACTTGATCAAACTGAAGAGAGCAGGAAAGTGGCTTTGAAAAAGCTAAGGCGCAAAAACACTTTGAATATTTTGTGTTTGTTCAGATGTGTTAAACCTAAGACATTCTCTTTCATTTTATAATTCAAAAATGCTCCAAAGTTTCCATTCTTAGGTTGATTTAGAATTAATTTCGCAAAAACGATTCATTTAATCGATTATATTAAAAGCTTAATCGATTATATCATGTTTAAAAATTGGAAAACTGAAATCGTCTAATATAATCGATTAGATTGAGGCCATAATCGATTATATTAACCCAGAATCAATATAATCGATTATCAAAGACACTTAATCGATTATTTTGCTCGTTAAACATTTTTAATTCAAATTTTAAGTTAAATAATCAATTATCTACGTATGGTAATCGATTAAAAGCGTAGAAAAATGTTTTTGCTAGAAAACACCTTGCTCTCTTGTTTGGGAAGGTCTTGAATGGGATTTATGACTTACTCTATTTATCCAACACCCAAAACAGAACCTTCTACTCTTGACCCTTCAGCTCTTGAGAAAATCTTCATCAATCTTCTCTCTTGAAAGCTTTGAATGCTCTTTATGCCTTTCCTTTCCTATCAAGCAACCTTCCTTTGTGAGATGACACAAGTCTTTAATGTTGATTGAAACTTTCTAAAAACTTCATCATCAAAACTGTAGGTCTCCATAAAAACTCTGGTCTTGAAATATGCCAACAATCTCCCCCTTTTTGATGATGATAAAAAGAAACCTAGAGACTTGTGATAATATCCTGAAAATCTTGAAAATAATGTATGGATATCTCCATCATAAATATTCACTACTACAGAATTAGGAATCAACGTCGCCATTCTACGTCGGTTTAAATACAAACGACGTAGAATGTTTAATTTGACCATTCTACGTCGGTTGTAATCTATAACCGACGTAGAATGTTTTTAATTGTACATTCTACGTCGGTTAAGAAACAACCGACGTAGAATGTCAACACTACTACGTCGGTTGTTTGTTAACCGACGTAGAATGTAGAATTCAAAACATTCTACGTTGGTTATAAATTACAACCGACGTAGAAACCCCTTAGAAACCCCTTTAAAACCTATTCCCCCTTTTTCTTTCTCACTTTTCGTACTGTGGTCGACCCTCGAAGCTCCGCTCTCCGTCCTCTCTGCGCGCTCCGTTTTCCTCGTCGCCGCCCCACCTTGCCACCCCACCCTGCCGCCGCCACCGCCCCTTCCTCCTTGGGTTTTGTCGCGCCGCTTGCCGCCCTCCTTGTGTCTTGCCGGTGCGCGTTCATCCTTGTGTCTTTCCGGTGCGCGTTCATCCTTGTGCCTTGCCGGTGCGCGTTCATCCTTGTGTCTTGCCGGTGCGTGTTCATCCTTGTGCCTTGCTGGTGCGCGTTCCTCCTTTGCCGCCACCGCCACCGTTGGTGCCACTGTCGCTGCCAGGTTAGCGGATTTTTTTTATTATTTTTATTGTTTTTTGTTTTATAGATAGTGTTTGTATGATTAGGTTATTGAAATGGCTGCAGTGTAGATGATTGTTCGATGTTACGTTGTGCCCATGGGGCTTTATTTGATGTTGTTTGATTTTGTATAAAAATTTGGATTTAATAACAGAGGAATTATGACAAAAACCGTATGCAAAATAATGCAATTAGGACAAAGGAAGCTGCAAGTATGAAATTTCTAAGATGTAATGGAATGATAATTCTCTGTTTCGTACGACACAACTCCAAAAAATTTTTCAAAATTTTCTGACAAGTGCAAGTTAGTCACATAAATGGCCAAAATTTAGGAAAATAGGTAAAAAATAGTAAAATAATAAAAAAGTTATAGTAAATGGAGGACTTTTGAAAAAAATTTTGCCCATCCGAGGTCCGTAGCAAAAGTTATGATCGTTTGAAGTTTTTCCACACCTAAATTTTGTATTTTCAAAACTATGATTATTTTGGGGGATGTGAGGCCTCTTTATCCAAGTACACGTCAAAAGAACATAACACAACAAAAATTAGCGGAAAATTCAATGTCTAACTATTTTTTATGATTTTTCAATAATGCTTGTTTTTACATCAATCTTTCTTTTTTAAATTGTTCTTCTAAGACAAAGCATATAGAACATAACACATCATTTCATTAGAGATCATATAGCTAAGGATTGCATTATAGAATACATAGATACAAAACATAAATTAAATTACCTGATATCTTCATCAAACCTTTGCCTAGAGAGTCTATCTTTGAAATTTAGCTATTCCAAATGTATTATATATGAAATTATGGTTGGTTTGCTGGTTTATTTAATATGCAGGTACTAAAATTTAGGGAAAATGAGAAAATTAGAAACTGCATTGCAGTTGTAAAATTGACTTACAACGTCGGTTAGGGCTACAACCGACGTTGTAAGTGTGGGTGACACTTACAACGTCGGTTCTAGCCCTAACCGACGTTGTAAGTCTTGATTTTCAATGTCGGTTCAAATTGAACCGACGTTGAAAATATTACTTTTAACGTCGCCTGATTCAACGTCGGTTTTGGGGCCATCGTGAAATCATCCCCAGAACCGACGTGGATTCCGGTTCCTGTAGCAGTGATTAGTCCACAAAGGAAATAAAATAGGCAATCATATAGCATTTAAGTTTCAATTTGAATTTTGAAAAAGAGGTTTCAAGGAATTAATGACTGGAAATTATTTCTAAAAGCTCCCCCTTAAACTATGCTCTTAATTGTTTAAGCTATATTAGGCACTTATTTGAATTATTTCCTAAAGCTCCCCTTGAAATTAAGTTTCTTAAAAGCTATATTAACTAGACAGATTTTCAATCAAGACAAATATTTTCTCCCCCTTTATTTTTATCATTTTCAAAAAGATTACATTTTCAGAGATAATTACAGCAGAAGCAAATTAATACACAGAAAATATGGAGAGAAAAAAAATAAATACAGCAGCTGGAAAAAAATGAAGAACAAGCTAAGGAAAAGTGAACTTGTAGCCTATTCTGTTTCTTCACTATCTTCTTCATCTTCCTCATCATGGGCTGGCTGTTTGCCTCTTGAGGATGTTGTATTATCTTCTTCAGGAGATATTTCTTCAATGTTCATCTTCCTTTCAACTCTATACATTCTTCTATTGAGTCTTGAAAGTTGATGAGAAAGGCCTTCATATTCCTTGGTGTGAAGATTCATCATTGTATCCATTCTTGATATGAGAAGCTCCTCCACTGATCCTGGTTGAGGTTGAAATTGAGGTGGAGGTTGAGGTTGGTCTTCATCATCCTCTTCCATTTCAGCAGCTCCATCTTCTCTTTGCCTGAACCTGTTGCCTTGTTCTATGAGGCCCATATGCCTTAGAACATTTTTGCCAATTTTGCTATTGCTTAGCAAAATCTGTTTATTCTCCCCTTCAAGATCAACACCTTTGTATTCTAGAATCTTAGAAATAAACACAGCATAGGGTAATGCAAAAGAGGAAAGCCTAGTGGCTTTAAACATATTATCAAGAATAATTGAGGGCCAATCTATGCTCACATTATTAAGGAATCCATACATTAAGAGGATGTCTTCCTTAGTAAGTTGGGCATGATTAGTGCCTCTAGCAACTAAAATCCAAACAATAACATAATGCAGCATTCTTTCATTTAATTTTACATTACCAACTTTGTTCAAGTTCTCAACTTGTAAGTTAGGATCCTTGCAGAATTTTCTGAATTCTACTAGCTTGTTGAAGTCCTCAAAGCCATATGTCATGTTTATGCCTTGAATTGAGAGGCCAGCTACATTGTTCCATAATTCTTCATCAAAGAAGATCCTTACACCCTTCACTTTGGTGCTTGGGCTTGCTGTCCTTGATGTCAAGTTCATGTAGAACACTCTAACCAAATCTGGATAGAATGCCCTTTCCATCTCCACAAATTTTTGTAGCCCATTTCCTACTAAAAATTCCTGAAATTGAAAACCATGAGATCTAAAAAATTCACAAGACAGATATTTAGGGATAAGAATTTTCCTATCCTTCCACTTGTTAACAAAGCCAATTTGCAGATCCTCATCAGAAATCCAACCAGCTAGATTTGGAGGTCTCCTTTTTTGAGGTTGAGAAGTCATTGGCTCCTTGCCTCTTCTCCTTGATGGCATCTTCCTTCTTCTTTGATCAGCCATTACAAAGATAGAATAGACAAGAGAAATTGCACAACAAGATAATATGGTAACAGAGACAGCACAGAGAATTGAAATTCACACAAGACAGAAAATATCAGCAGAAACAGCAAGAGTGAGAGAGAGAGTGAGTGAGTCACTTTGATTCTCAAACCAGCTATTTATAGAATGAAATTCGGGTCATAAAACGTTGATTTAATGAAAATATATCCGTTGGGAACGAATATAGCCGTTTAAAAAAGACAAAACTCGTTGAAACATGGCCAACGTTCGAAAATCGAGTTGCAGAAAAACACAGAACGGTGCATTTAATCGATTATATTCTCATTTAATCGATTATTTGCCTTCAAAAATTTTCCAGAAAACGAAAACCCAGAAATTTAATCGATTATGTGCATTCCTTAATCGATTAAATTGCTCCCCAGCGATTTAATCGATTATGTCATAAACTTAATCGATTATATTATAAAACATTTTCACAAACATCGAGTTTAATCGATTAACACACAAAACCTAATCGATTAAATACGTAAATTTTCGTAAAATGCTGAAATAACATCAAAATCAACAACAAACATCATTCAATTTACAGATTTATCACAAACAATTCCTAGATCTCTTCTAAACTCATAAAATCTATCTCTAGGCAAAGGTTTGGTGAAGATATCAGCTAGTTGATGTTTGGTATCTATATATTCTATAATGCAATCTCCTTTAGCTATATGATCTCTAATGAAATGATGTCTAATTTCTATATGCTTGGTCTTAGAATGCATGATAGGGTTCCTAGTCAGGTTAATGGCACTAGTGTTATCACACTTAAGAGGGATATGATCTAGAAAGATATCAAAGTCTTCTAATTGCTGCTTCATCCACAGTATTTGAGCACAACAACTCCCTGCTGCTATATACTCAACCTCCGTGGTTGAAAGAGCAACACTAGCCTGTTTCTTAGAATGCCATGAAACTAAGGAACATCCTAAAAGATGACATGTACCACTAGTACTCTTCCTATCTATTCTACAGCCACCATAATCTGAGTCTGAAAAACCTATGATACTAGGTGAGGCTCCCGAAGGGTACCATAAACCAAAGGATGTTGTTCCTCTAAGGTACTTAAGGATTCTCTTAACGGCTTTTAGGTGAGACTCTCTAGGGTTGGCTTGAAACCTAGCACAAACACACACACTTTGCATTATATCAGGTCTACTAGCAGTAAGATAAAGTAATGATCTGATCATACCTCGATACCGTGTTTGATCTACAGCCTTACCGTTTAAATCTTGATCTAGATAGCAAAATGTGGCCATGGGGGTTAAGGCTTCCTTGGAACTTTCCATCTCAAATTTCTTCAAGAGTTCCTTGCAATACTTTGTTTGACATATAAAAATGCCTTTCTTCAATTGTTTGATTTGCAAACCAAGAAAGAAATTTAATTCTCCCATCATGGACATTTCAAACTCTCCCTGCATATTTCTAGCAAACTCTTGGCAAAGATCATCATTAGTTGATCCAAAAATAATATCATCAACATAAACTTGAACAATAAGAATATGTTTCTTTGATTTCTTAATAAAAAGAGTAGAATCAACTTTACCTCTTCTAAAATTATTTTCAAGTAAGAAATTACTTAACCTTTCATACCAAGATCTTGGGGCTTGTTTGAGTCCATATAAAGCTTTCTTCAACTTGTAGACATGATTAGGATTTTTGAAATCTTCAAAGCCTGGAGGTTGTTCTACATAGACTTCTTCCTTGATGTACCCGTTTAGAAAAGCACCTTTTACATCCATTTGAAATAATTTGAATCCCATAATGGAGGCATATGCTAACAACAAGCGGATAGCTTCAAGTCTTGCTACTGGAGCATAGGTTTCATCATAATCTATGCCTTCTTCTTGTCTATATCCTTTTGCAACCAGCCTTGCTTTGTTCTTAGTGATGTTTCCATCTTCATCAAGCTTATTTCTAAAGACCCATCTTGTACCTATGACCTGCATATTATTAGTCTTAGGAATTAAATTCCATACCTGATTTCTTTCAAACTGATTTAGCTCTTCTTGCATTTCAATACACAAATGTTCATCCGTCAATGCTTCTTCTACATTCTTCGGTTCAACCTGTGAAACAAAAGCAACATTCATGCAAAAATTATTCATATTCCTCCTTGTTCTTACACCTGTTGATATGTCTCCAATGACATTTTCCAAGGAAACGTTTCTAGGTGGTCTCCATTCTTTTGGTAGACTTTCATCATGAGGAGGATTCTCATCCAAACCGATTTCTTCAACGGCTTCTTCAAGAGGAGTTTCTTCTTGATGTACTCGCTTCATCATCCGCAAAGAATCTTTTTGACTCAAGAGGGGTTTCCTCAAGGTCTAGATATTCATCAAAGACAACATGTATAGATTCTTCAACGGTTAAAGTCCTTTTATTAAATACTCTATATGCTTTACTATGCAAAGAATAACCTAAAAATGTAGCTTCATCAAATTTAGCATCAAATTTCCCAAGGCTATCTTTTCCGTTATTCAAAACAAAACATTTACATCCAAAAATTTTGAAATAAGAAATATTTGGTTTTCTCCCTTTGAAAAGCTCATAAGGAGTTAATTTTAAAATAGGTCTTATTAAAACTCTGTTTAAAACGTGACATGCGGTACTTACAGACATCAGCCCAAAAATATTTAGGTAAATTATTTTCGTTCAACATAGTTCTTGCAAGTTCTTCCAAAGATCTATTTTTCCTTTCAACCACACCATTTTGTTGAGGTGTTCTTGGTGCTGAAAAATTATGAGAAATTCCATTTTCTTCACAAAAATTTTCAAAAGAAATATTTTGAAATTCACCGCCATGATCACTTCGTAAAAACCTGATTTTTAAATCTTTTTCATTTTGAATAACCTTGGCAAATTTTCTAAATTCTTTAAAAGCATCACTTTTAGATGAAAGAAAAAGAGTCCAAGTAAATCTAGAGTAATCATCAACAATCACAAGAGCATAATAATTGCCACCAAAACTTTTTGTTCTAGAGGGCCAAATAAATCCATGTGCGGTAATTCTAAAGGTTTTGAAGTGGAAACAACATTTTTAGATTTAAAAGAACTTTTCGTTTGCTTCCCTTTTGACAAGCTGCACATAGTTTGTTCTTTTCAAAAACCAGTTTTGGCAAACCAATCACTAACTCTTTAGATATGAGTTTACTTAGATGAGGCATATGAATGTGAGCAGCTCTTCTATGCCATAACCATGGATCCTCTTCTTTCGCAACTAAACAAGGCAGATTATTAGATGTAGATGCACAATCAATGTCAATCAAATAAATGTTATTATGTCTCTTACCAATGAGGACGATTTCATTTGAGTCCTTGTGATGAATTTTGCAAAGATCACTATCAAATGTTACCTTTAAACCTTTATCACAAAGTTGACTAATGCTTAGCAAATTGTGCTTCAATCCATCAACAAGAAGAACATCATGAATCTTTAGGGAGTCTCCAATCATTCCGCTACCCATGATTTTTCCCTTATTGTTGTCACCATAGGTTACAAAACCTTGTTCTTTCTTCTTGAAGCTTTTGAATTTCTTTTATCACCCGTCATATGCCTTGAACAACCACTATCAAGATACCATAGTGACTTTTTGGACTTAGGACCAACCTGCATCATAAGCAAAAATATTTAGGTCCCCTAAAGTCAATTATTAGGGTCCTCATGGGTTAGAAACAGATTTTCCTTTGGGAACCCATTTATATTTCCCATTAGGAACACTAAAACGTTTAATATTGCATCTATTTACCGAATGACCTTTATGCATACAATAAAAACATGTAGGAACATTTGTTTTTCTTGGTATGTACGCATTTTTATAAAACTTCTTTTTAGGTTCATTTGTTTTATTTTTGAAATAAGGAACTTCAAAAACCTTTTTCGTATTTGATGATTCTCCTTGAACAAAAACAATTTTGTTTGAATTATTTTTATTTTTGAAATTGTAACCAAGTCCTGCTTTTCCGTATAAACCTTTGTTGTCTTTCAAAACATTATTTAAATTATTATTACCCATTGTAATTTTTGAAAGAGACTTTTCAAGATAAGAAACTTTGTTTGCAAGAACGCTACAATTTTCACAAATAGGAATTTTCGTTTTGCATTTGCAAGGGATAAGCGCTGTTTTCAAATCATCCTTTAAAACGATTTTCTCTTGTTCCAAATCTGAAATTTTCTTTTCAAGGCTCTTGTAGTCGTTTTTTAATTTATTGTGAAAGAAAGTTAATTTTTCAGATTTTTCACATAATTCCAAAAACTCTTCAAGCAAATCATCATAATTATTTGGAAGGCCAGAATCACTTACCTTGCTACATGTGGATTCGGCATCATCATCATCATCCGCCATAAGACAGATATTGGCTTCTTCTTCTGACTCACTTGCACTAGAAGAACTCACGTCATTATCTTCCCACGCGATGTATGCCTTCTTTTTCTTTTTGTCAAAAGGCTTCTTGTATTTCTTTGCCTTTTCCTCATCCTTCTTGATGTTGGGGAAATCCGACTTCAAGTGTCCCTTTTTTCCACAACCATAGCATTTAAAATTATCAAGAGAATTTAGGTTTTCAGTTTTCCTACCTTTCTTGAAATTCCCTTTGTTCTTGTTCTTGATGAACTTTTTGTATTTTTTGACAAACAAGCTTATGTCACTGCATTCAAGATCATCATCCGTGTCACTACTCTCATCTTTGTGGGATTCCGCTTTAAGAGCAACACCTTTTCTTTTGACTTCTTCTTCTTCTCCTTTGAAGCGTCCAAGTTCCATTTCATGTTCTCTCGAGCTTCCCGAAGAGAGTTGTCATGTTCATGTTTGACAGGTTCTTTGATTCCGTGATGGCCGTCACTTTAGGTTGCCAAGTCCTGTCCAAAGATTTCAAAATTTTGACATTTAATTCTTCAGTATCGAATTTCTTACCTAACGCCTTGAGATGATTTATGATGTGAGTAAATCTCTTTTGTACGTCGCATATGGTTTCTCCTTTAATCATGCGGAACATTTCATATTCTTGAATCAAGGTGTTTTTCCTTGACCATTTCACTTCTTCCGTTCCTTCATGTGTGACTTCTAAAGTGTCCCACATCTCCTTTGCAGTAGTGCAATCCGATAACCTGTAAAACTCATCAATGGTTAAGGCAGATGCTATCATGTTACACGCCCTTATGTCGCATTGATTCTGGTTGTATTCGTCCTTGCTCCAATTTTCTTTCTTCTTAGGTACCTACGCTTCTTCAACAAAAACCATAGGAATAAATGGATCATTTACAGCAGCATCCCAAATGCCTTGATCATTAGACCTTAGAAAAATTTTCATTCTCTTTTTCCAAAAAGGATAGTTTTCACCTGTAAAAAGTGGTGGTCTCTGAATAGATGCACCTTCAGCAAAAGTTTGATTTTTGTCTTCCATAAGGATCTTGTTTTTGAATAACTTTCAAAAAACCAGCTCTGATACCAATTCTTAAATAAAGACGGCAGTATAAAAACCAAGAGGGGGGGTGAATTGGATTTTTAAAGAAATTTTCTCTTTCAAATAAATTTTCAGGTTTTGAAAAACTTTCAAAAACTTGAATGTGAATTTTTCTTATCCTTTGATTAAGGAGAATTGAATTAGCAATTGTTATAATGATCCACAAATAAAAGATATAGAGAAAGAGAAAGAACACAGAGATTTATACTGGTTCGGATTAAGCCAATCCTACGTCCAGTTCCCAACCACCACAAATGCGTGATGATTTTCCCACTATCTTTAAATTGAAATTACAAACACCAATTCATGCAATAACAAAATAAAGATAAAGAAACACCTCCTCAAACACACTAAGGATGAAAACACCTCCCCAGACACACTGAGGATGAAACCCACCTCTCTTGACACACAAGAGATGAAACACCTCCCTTAGAACAGATCCAAGGGATGAATTTTCCCTTTACAGAAAACAGTAAAAGAATACACCTGAAATGTGCTGGATAGAAAGCTTAAGCACAATGATCACCACTTCCAAAGACTTGATCAAACTGAAGAGAGCAGGAAAGCGGCTTTGAAAAAGCTAAGACGCAGAAACACTTTGAATATTTTGTGTTTGTTCAGATGTGTTAAACCTAAGACATTCTCTTTCATTTTATAATTCGAAAATGCTCCAAAGTTTCCATTCTTAGGTTGATTTAGAATTAATTTCGCAAAAACGATTCATTTAATTGATTATATTAAAAGCTTAATCGATTATATCATGTTTAAAAATTGGAAAACTGAAATCGTCTGAAATAATCGATTAGATTAAGGCCATAATCGATTATATTAACCCAGAATCAATATAATCGATTATCAAAGACACTTAATCGATTATTTTGCTCGTTAAACATTTTTAATTCAAATTTTAAGTTAAATAATCGATTATCTACGTATGGTAATCGATTAAAAGCGTAGAAAAATGTTTTTGCTAGAAAACACCTTGCTCTCTTGTTTGGGAAGGTCTTGAATGGGATTTATAACTTACTCTATTTATCCAACACCCAAAACAGAACCTTCTACTCTTGACCCTTCAGCTCTTGAGAAAATCTTCATCAATCTTCTCTCTTGAAAGCTTTGAATGCTCTTTATGCCTTTCCTTTCCTATCAAGCAACCTTCCTTTGTGAGATGACACAAGTCTTTAATGTTGATTGAAACTTTCTAAAAACTTCATCATCAAAACTGTAGGTCTCCATAAAAACTCTGGTCTTGAAATATGCCAACATAATTCATGTGTGTGGTTCATTCTTACTGTTATACATGTTGTTTTGTGTGTTTAAGTGTTTAATTCTGCATATTTGTTGATTAGTTGCAGTTAGATTTTCATCTTATATGATATTAGTGAAATCTGCAATGATATTCAGGTTTTTAGTTAGTTGTTTCGTGTTTTTAATCATTTGTTTTGCTTAATTTGGGGTTGCAGTAGAGGTGCACTGATTTCTATTTCTGTTTTAGCCAGTTAATTGTCGATTTAGTTAGTTAAATTCATTAATCAATATTAAACCTGTATCAAGATATCTGTTTTAATCAGCTGTTTCTCACAAATCAACTGACTGAAATTGTCTGGAACAATGTAAAATTTAAAACCAGAACGAATTAGCTGCTAAATTGCATTGATTCACATTCAATTGGTGCATTTAAGTTTATTAATTGAGAATTGTGCATCTGTTACATGATAAATAAAGCTGGTTAAAAGAATCTTGACTCCTGTTTTGTCATGTAGTGCTTTTGCTTTGCTTTTAACTAGTTTCTCTCTCCAAATTCGAATTTCATTCAACTAGCTGAATGCATTGGTCAAGCCAAAACCTGCTGCATATCTATGCCCCATATGTTCCATTTGATTACTTGTTTGACTACCCAATGCTTTGAATTCTCTCCAAAAGCTGATGCACAAATTAGTTTAAATTCATATGCGCATAACATTGTCTTACAAACTGCTTGTGTGCAAAACTCTGCATAATACACTTCCTATACTCTGGTTCTCTGCATTTTCTCTTTTCTTCAATGGCCTCTTCAAGCAACCCAAGGAAGAAATCCAAAACTGCTGGGTCATCTAAACACAAAGGACCTGAAATTCCAGCACCTCCTTCATATAGACATGGTTCTATTGAAGCCTAGTTTGATGGTGATGAAGAGAGGATTGAAAAGTTTCAATCTCACATCAGTAAAAAGATTGTTAACCCACCAAAAGTTCTAAGTTTTCAGTGGCTGGAAGATGAAGGGCTGGCTGACATAATAGCTATGGTGCAACATCAAGACCTGCAGAAATTTTTGGAGTTGAATGGGTTCATATACCCAGATTTAGTGAAGGTCTTTTATACAAATCTTAAGCATGATGGGTCTGTTCTTACCTCTAAAGTGAAAGGAAAGGAGATCACTATAAACAATTCAGTTTGGAAAAGAGTGGGCGGCTTCAAAACTGATGGAATAGTGGTTAGCAGGGGTTTGTGTGGCTCCTTAGAAAACTTCAACAAAGTCCAAACCTACAGGGAATGCTTAAAGGATCCTCAAGGGTCTGTTAGGGGGTTTCATGTTGGCGGATTAACCTTGACAGCAAGGGTGCTCACCTTCATCATCACGTGGATGATCACTCCAAGAGGAAGTAACCATGCAACATTAAATGAAGGTGATCTTCTTCTGATTTTTTTTTAATGAAATCTATCAAAATTAACTGGATTCATATAATCAAAGATCACATGATGAAGTCCAAAAGGTTGACTGATTATCGCCTCCCATATGCTTTGATAATTTCAAAATTCCTTAAGTATTTTGGTGTGGATATAAGAGGTGAACAGAAAATCAACATAGGGAGATCCCATCAGCTGGACAATAGCTTTCTCTTCAAGTTTGGTTTTACTAAAAGCAATGGTGCATGGACTGCTGGACAAGATGCTGGAAATGCAGGCACAAGTGCTGCTGGAACAACTGCTGCTGATGTTGGAAATGTTGGTGCTGATGCAGAAGGGTGTTCAATGATGGGAGATATTGTTCCCTATGTCCCTCCAGTTGACCGTGGCACTCCTTTATCCTTGTTTGAGAAAACTGTGTTGCAAAGGTTTGATTCAATTCAATCTCATCAAGCATACCATCACTCATACTGCATGAATCGTTTTGGGCGTATTGATCAAAGCATAGAAGACTTGCATGCCCAACTAGCACAAATACATGTTGGATATGATATTGCTACTGGTGATGATGATGGAGAGGATGATAACTAGCTTGCTACTGCTGTTTGCTGTTCATGTTGCTGTGGTGCTGCTGTTAATGGTGAAAAATCCTGCTGCTGCTGTTGAAGATCAATCTACAAGTTGTTGTTGTTTGCTTTGATTTCTGTTTGTTTATGTGTTGTTAGTTGTGTGTTGTTGCTGGTTTTATTTGGGTAAAATGCCCATGTATGTTGAACAATTTTATTTTACTGCATATGCTATGTTATTTTTCTTGTGCTATTTGATGATTCCAAAGGGGGAGAAAGTATTGAATGCATTGAAGGCACAACATGAAGCGCAGGTGAAAGGGGGAGAATGTGAAAGGGAGAGAATACTGCAATACTGTTGCTGCTGCTCTGCTTCTGCTATTTTTTTCTGCTATATTTGTTTACTATACTGGTCTGCTGTATTTTCGTGTTTTGTGCAGGACTCCTACATTCTTCAAAGACAATGAATGCATCAAGTGGTTGTCATCATCAAATAGGGGGAGTTTGTTGGACTTGAAGACTTGGTTTCAAGTGGATTTGATGTCTCCAACCACCTTTGATGATGAAGATGATGGTACTTGAAGAATGAAGATTGTGTCTTAGGATTAGAGTGTCTTAGAATGTGCTGTAAGATACATTTCAATTAATCTTGGACTTAATCTTGGGTTTTAAAATGATTTGAAATGTTTTAAAAGGTTTTAAATGTTTTCAAAGGTCTTAACTGGTTTTTAACTGATTAAAAATCTGGTTTCAATCAGTTAAACTGTTCTTCAATTTTAAAGCTTTGTTTTTGGCTAATTTTAGCTAGCTATTTTTCTGAATTTAAACCAGTTAAAATTCTAGAGCTTTTGTCAAGAAATTCTAGCTCTCTAGAAAAGCTAGTTAAATCGTATTTTCAACTGACTGATTTCAAGTTTCAGAAAAGTGTGCTCTCTGGAAAATTCATTTTAATGAAAACAACCAGTTAAATCGCATTTTCAACCGACTATTTTCATCAGAAACAGTTTTAAACCACTGGAACAGCTTTGCTATAAATACTTTAAAATTCAAAGAACTCATTGACGAATCAATTACAGAGAAACCCACTGTGTAAGAAACTTTTTCTAATACTCTAAATCAATTTGTGAATTGCTCCAAGAAGTCCAAGATCCAATTGAATAGGGAATTTTACAAAGAATTCACACTCTGTTTTCGTATTGCTGCGTGCTCTGTTTTTCAGTCTAGGACTGATTTTTCCAGGTGATTCTGTTCCAAATCTTTGTGTAATTAATTGTTGCATTTGCGTCTCTTAATCAGGGTGATTAAGGTGTTCTTGTAATAGGGTTTTACAAGAGTTTACAGGTCTTGTAGGGTTCAAGACCAGCTACAGTTTTTCTGGTTTTAGTTTTCATGTAGTGTTCATGTAAAAACTGAAATTTAGTGAATTGATTTGGTTTGGATGTTTAGGAAACTGGATGTAGCCTTTGTTGAAAGGTGAACCAGTATAAATCTTTTGTGTTGATCTTCTTTCCCTATTCTTTTAAATTCTGCAATTAATATTTGAATTGTTAATTGAATTGGATATATGATACATTGATAAAAAGCACTTCAAGAACCCTTAAAGAATTGATTTTCCTCTTTGATTTGAATCTGGTTTTGATAAATTGGCCTTGAATTTCGAAAATCTTTAAGAGTTTAATTCACCCCCCCTCTAAAACTCAGCCATTTATTCCAACAAAATTAACATGAGGCCAAAGTCAAACAGATTTTCATTAACAACTTAATCCAATATAAAATGAGTTAGAGTTCAATATGTCTTTCTAACAGCAACGCATAAACAACAAATACAGTTAGGAATTCCTAGACCTAGCGACCAAATTCTTCATTTCTCCAACCAACCACTTGCAATGATTAATAAATGTTTTAATCTCCTTGGGTGGATCAAAGACTTGCGTCATCCCATCAGCATCAGACAACATTCTAGGAACATCCTCAATTGCCCCATTTGCTAAAGCAGCTAATTGTGAGAAACATTCTTTCCAGTGTTTTGTCATATCTTCTTGTTCTGCAATATAATTCTCCATTTGCGTTACCATAATTTGACGTCTCTCTTCAGCATCCATTAATTGCCATCGTTCCTTATTAATATCTAACTCGCATGCTGCAACCACATCTTTCATTTCTTGTTCTAAACTGCCAATTCTGACTTGCATGGCATGCAACCTTCTCAAGGCTTCCCGTTTTCCCTTTTGACTTCTTCATATAGATGCTTCCAATGGCTTTCAGCTGTCAATGTTGTGTCTCTCTCTTGTTCTCTCATGGCCAATTCAGTGTTTGTTACAGCAAGGTCTTGCTTGATTCGAGTAGTGTAATCTCTTTCAGACTTCTGGATCCTAAGAATTTCATCATATGCTCGTGTCTTCTCCACATTCTCTCTTCGGATATCCATGTAGGCACCCTTTCAAGTTCTTTGGCCATCTCTTCATTCTTTTCCTTCATCTTCTCTAACTCAGCTTTTAATTGCCTCACCTCTTCTATTTCTAGATCTTTTAGAAACTCAATATTTCTTGCACAAGGGGAAAATGGCAATTTTATTTGCTTAACTCTTTCGGTTAACCTTGCCGGTAACTAATTCCACCTTTACCATCTCCAAATCTTGAACTCTTATCCAGGTACACAATCTTTCCACAAGCCTTTCGGATTCTTTCATGCATCTCAGTAACATGGCCATCTTCGTAATATGCTACGAAAGGAGTAAGTGACCCCGGTGCAAGTGATCCTTTTATAGGATAATCAAATTGTCTCTGAGCTAAGATGGGATTATAATTGATGTAACATCTAGGACCTATGAGAGGTACATTTGGATAATCTCCACAATACAGCATGAGACTCGTTCTCTGTTGCCATGACGAGCGCCATCTGATCCTTTCTTCATTCAAGCTATCAAAATGTTGCACCCAGTCATTTCCTCCTTTAACATCTGGCTTACAATGTAATAACTCGTCCATAGGGCATTTAATGTTAATGGACTTCTTAAATATACGAGTAATAAGACACACGAACAACATTGGTAAACAACAAAGGATTTTCTTTCCTTTTCTTTCATGACAATATTGCCGTAAACATCAGCCAATATTGTCGTGACTAGATTTTCTGACCGATTCTTGTTAGCTACGAACACATTGATTGCAGCACTATTTACAAAGTTTTCAATATACGGAAATAATAGTATGTCGTAAATCGTGAGAGCTAAGACATCCATGAAAGTATCCAATTCTTCTTTACTAGCCAAGTGATGCAAGTACTGCTCCAAGTATCCTCGTGTAAGGCCTTTTACAAGATTTTTGCTCACTAGTCTGCCCTCTAGCTCCTTTGGATGTACATTCATGATTTTGGCGATTGTTGAGATGGAAGCATGTTGTTCTATATGGCGGTATGGACATCTATTTTCTATTGGCCAATCCAAAATTTGCTCAAACTCCTCCACTGTTGGGGCAACTGGAAGTCTTGGAAAGTAAAACACCTTAGTGGTGGATCATAATATTGTGCCAATGCAGTAATTGCAGATTCTTGTATTTCTATTTCCATTAGGTTCAACAAATTCCCATATCTTTTTCTAAAGGCATCCCTTTTTATCGTCTTTAATTTCCATTGGAGATCCCTCAAACTAGCTATGTCAGCTTTCTTTGCCTTCAGTTGCAACTTCTTTCTCAACCTGGTTGAATTTACTTCTTTTCCAACCTCGTACCCCATGTTAATTTCCATCCTTACAATAATACTCAAAAGTTCCAAAAAATTTCCCGTCTTACATAAATAACAAAAAACAAGGTAAAAAAACGAGAAAAAATAAAAAAATAAAATTGAGCAATGTTCATCCATTTATTCTACTCTTATGATGTTATGATGCTATCATGCAAAATAAAGTGACCATGTTATGCATGAGATGCAATCAACAACACGCTCCTTGTGTGTGTATTTGTGAATTGTCTTTTTATGCACGTGATCATCAAGGCCAAGGCAATGCATATCTTTAGAAACAATGGTGAGGAGTAACATGATTGAATATTCTCCCTTTGTGCCTAGATTAAGGTTCATTAGAGTAACAATCAAGGGTCTAAGGCCACTTATGCATACTCACAAAAGGGTGGTTCCTAAGCTTAAGGATACAAGGTTACTGGAACTATGGCTCACTTCACAGTATTTCCTATAACAGTTGGAAGTCAACTAGGTGTGCGAAAACAAATGAAGATAATAGACTCCAGTTGGGATTCTCACAATAGCCAAAAAGGAAGTACATCCCAAGTGACATTACTACACAACCCCTCTACTTCTAAGCTTACTTAGACCCGGGTATAGGGTCCCACTCAATGCAAGATATGCAATAGTGTGTGTGTGTGAAGGGAGCATATTATACATACATAAACCCTCACCTGCAAAACAACAAGAAAAAGTCCCAGGTAGATATAACATTTGTTCTCTACCCTAGGGTCCAGTGATTCAATCACACGATGAATTCAAACACATAAAGATGATATCAAAACAAACACATGAAATTCTAGAAAAGGGGAAAAAAAGAACAACGTACATTTGCATATTTAACTAAATAGGTTTGACTCTCTAAAAAGAAATGTCCCCAGTGGAGTCGCCATCTGTCGCAACCGGGGTCACAATGGGACGACAAAAGTAAACACTTTCTAAAAACAGAAGAGTCGCCACCATAGTTTATTTAGGAAAACTACAAAAAACATTTTTTAAAAAAATTTGGTCTTTGGAACCAAATTCAGGTTTGGGAGTCGGTTACGCGTAGGGAAGGTGTTAGCACCCTTACGACATCCGTCCTAAGGCGGTTTACCTTTAATTAAATATGAGAACTAGCGTAATTCTTAAAATATTTATTTTTCCCCAAAATCAAACAAATACATATGTAAAAATTTTATTATCTATTATTATTAAAGTAAGAAAATATTTTATGAAATTATTTATTTGGGCCCGACAAGGATTGACCTTGCTCCTACGTATTTGATGTGATCTCAATTCATGAAAAACCTCAACCCATGCAAGGAGGAGTCACCACAAGAAAACAAGAAAAGGAAAATAAGCAAAAAGAGCTTAAAATGAATTTTGAAGAAAGGAAGGAAGAAAAACAAGGAGAATGTACAAGAAGCTTGAAGAAAAGATTAGAAATATTAATACTCTTGTAATTTCCTTGTAAATAAAAATAGAGTTAGTTTAGTGTCTTTCTTTGAAATAGAAATAAGAGGCTACTTGTTTGGACACATGGATAGTATAAAAAACAAGGGCCTTGTTTGGGAAGCTTTGGAGCATCTTCCAAACATGGCCTGACCTTTTAGAATTCCACCCATGTGCATGTATTTTCGTTTTCCCTTTCTATATAAGGGTTTGAGTCTCATTTCTAACATAACTTTGAAGCTTCAATACATTGCATGAGCAATTCTCTTTGAAGTTCAAGAGGTATTCCTCATTTTCTTTTAATCTTATCTTGAGTTTTCCTAAATTCATGTGGTGATTGTCTTTTGCACTTATCTTTTCTCTTGAAAAGTGGCGTGTTCTTCATCTCTTTTTCTCTTTCATGTTTTCCTTTTTCATGTTCTTGTTTTGTTCTTCATGTGTTTCACCTATATGGATCAATTCTAGCCCTTTGCACCGATTAAATTCAAGTTTAATTCATTCTATGTCTTCCTATCCATGTGTTCTTGATTTTAATCGGTTGAATTGATTTGTTTTCAAGTTTTAAAGATTTAACACCGATTGGAACCCTAACATTTGAGGGAAATTTCGGTTTTCATGTTCTTCATTGCTAATCTTCATGTTATTTTGATTTCCTATGCTTCTACACATGTTTGAGAGATCCTACAACACATGTAATGCCTCCTAGGCATCCATCAGTATTTCCGTTCGTTGTGGAAAATTAGGGTTACATAGTTTTTTGATAAATATTATGCAAGAATTGATAATTTTTAGTTTTGAAATTTTTAATATTTTTTTATGAAATTTATAATTCATATTATTTAAATCATGAGATAGTGGGAGAGACTATACACCTACAAATCATACAATAAATTTAAAAAGAAACTTTAATTTAAATCTTATTTTATATAGATTATTTTTTAATAATTAAATATTGAATATAAGATAACACGAGTGGTCCTACGTATATTTTTAAATAATTTAGCTTAAATATGTTTATATATTTTAATTTTTAAATAATTATTTTCAAAATTTATTTAATAGAATATATTTTTTAGAGTAAAATATAAAATATAACATGACGCGTGTGGTCATACATATATTTTTAAATAATTTAGCTTAAATATTTTTATATATTTTCTAATTTTTAAATAATTATTTTCAAAATTTATTTATTAGAATATATTTTTTAGAGTAAAATATAAAATATAAGATGACGCGTGTGGTCATACATATATTTTAAAATTTCTAATTTTTAAACAACTATTTTTATCATTTATTTAAGTAACTTTTAATAACAATATAAGATGATGCATATGGTCATACATATATTTTGAAATGTATAATTTTTATATAACTATTTTAAACATTTATTTAAATAACTTCTAATAAAAATATAAGATGACGCATATGGTCATACACATATTTTAAAGTGTATAAGTTTTAAATAACTATTTTTAACATTTATTTAATAACTTCTAATAAAAAAAATGACACATATGGTCATACATACACTTGGAATTTATAATAAATTTTTTATATATAGAGGTAGTGCAAACTACACAATTATATTCAAAGAACATGTCATATTTAACAATAAAATAATATGCATTAAATTATTAAAATTTAATTAACTTAAAGATTATATTATATTAATAAGTACTTTAAACATGAAATATAAGATGACGCAAATGATCATATATATATCCTAAAATGTTAAATTTATTTACAAAAGTAATATTAGGATATAAGATGACGCGGGTGGTCATACATATATCTAAAATTTATTTAAGTATATATTTTTAAAACAACATTAAATATTACATATAAGATGACGTATGTAGTCATACATATAGATAATTTTTAACTTTCAAAACAACTATTTATTTACATAACTCTTAATAATAAAATATAAGATGACATGTATGTCATTCATATAATCTAAGAAATTATTTAAGGGTAAGATTTTCTAAGCTTTTAAATAACTATTTTTAAAATTTATTTATTAAAATAATTTATAAATAATGAGATGTATAATATAAGATGACGCGTGTAGTCATACATATATTCTAAATAATTTATCTTTTACAAATGATTTCTGTAAAAAGTATTCTTAATGATTAGATATAAGACATATGTGTTTGAAAAAAGTATGATTTAATATTTTTAACTTTATACTCATAAAATAAACTATTTTATTATTTAATAATAGGTGCAATTAAATTTTTTTTGTCATCAATTGTGTATGTAAACTCTTACTACAACATTTTAAAAGTAATGAATGAATAGTTCAATCAAAATTATAATAAAAATAAACAAAAGGGTAAAAAGTGAAATGAGACCACCTTTACCGCTTACATAATTTTAAAATAGTCATGTTTCAGTACCATCCCCTGACTCTATTTCAAAAGGAATGTATTCCTCATTATTGCTACGAAACGAAGAAAAGGAAATTGCTCACGTCTCACTCCACTGTATGTGTAAATAAATCATGAGTAAAGAAGAAAAGACAAAAATCTTTAGTGTGATCTTTTCTCTTTCTAATGCTTCCACTTGTTTGCCTTTTCTGTTTCTGCGAATCTGCTTTTTTAGGTTTTCTCCCCTGTGGTTCCTCCAATCTGATTTCTCCTTCCCCTATTTATAAGCTAGGTGAAGAGAGAGAGAAAACTAAAAAACTTGAAAGAGAGTTGGGAAGTTGAGAAATATATGGAGAGTGGAAGAGATAATGGGTATTATGGGAGAGAGAAAAAGTATTATGTTGATTATGGGAGGATCGAGGGTTAATAAAGGAATAAAATATATATATATATATATAAATAAAAATAAAAATAAATAAATAAATAAAATTAAATAAAGTAATATTAAATAATGACTTATACTTAAATATTTTTATTTTAAATTATAAACATTATTTTATATTATTAAATATTTATTATTTAATGAATTTGTTTGTTAAAATAAGTAGAAATATATTTGAATAAATACTTTTTTCTATATTTTTAATTTAACCTTTTGAATTTTTTAAAATTTTGTTTCTTTAATATTTTTCTAATTAATTATATTATATTTTTTCGATATATTGGACATATTTTAAAAGTAATCGGACGAAATTGGGTGTTGACACATGTATTGACATATCTCTCTCTCTCTCTCTCTATATATATATATATATATATATATACACACATATACATACACACAAATATTTGTGCATATTTGTACACCAATATTGTTTAGATTTTTTTAGTTATTTTGAGTGATTGTGATCAACATGATATAAGGTAAAGTTTGTATGTATAATTTCCCTAAGAAGAGAAATGTTAAATGAAATTAATTACGACAATTTAATATATAATTTTGTATCACAAAAAACTCAAAATAAATTTTAAATACAATAACATAAATTCTTTTATTAGTAAATAAAAATGTCTAATTTTTTAAGTTTGTTTTAGGTTTTCTAAAGTCCTGAGCCCCTTTGTTAAGCTACTTGTAATTGAAATGTATTAGATGATTATTAGTTTGTTTAACTACAAGAAAATGAATAAATGCAATCCTTTCATAAAAATCATCACAACTATAATAAAATATTAATCAAGACATATAATAACATTGCAAATGCTTAAGTGTTACCACCACTACTACAGAATTAGCAATTAACATCGCCATTCTACGTCGGTTTAAATACAAACGACGTAGAACGTTTGATTTGACCATTGTACGTTGATTATATATGTAAACCGACGTAGAATGTTTTGAATTCTACATTCTACGTCGGTTGTTGTCTTAACCGATATAGAATGTAGAATTCAAAACATTCTACGTCGATTATAGATTACAACCGACGTAGAAACCCCTTTAAAACCTATTCCCCCCTTTCCTTTATCACTTTTTGTACTGTGTTCGACCCTCGCCGAATCTCTGCTCTTCGTCCTCCCTGCGCGCTTCGTCTTCCTCGTCGCCGGTGCTACCGCCAGTCTCTCTCCTTCCTCCTTGTGCGTGGCCGCCGCTACAGCCCCCTGCCCTTCCTCCTTGGTTGGTCTCGCCGTCACTGCCGCCCTCCTTGCACGTCGCCGCCGCTGCCTCCGTTCCTCCTTGCGCCTTGCCTCAACCCTTCACCGCCACCGCCACTGTTGCCGCCGCTGCCGCCGCCAGGTTAGTGGGTTTTTTATTGTTTTTTGTTTTGTAGATAGTGTTTGTATGATTAGGTTATTGAAATGCCTGTAGATGATTGTTCTGATGATCTGGCTTTGCCCATGGGGCTTTATTTGATGTTGATTATGTATTTGATGTTGTGTAAAAATTTGGATTTAGTCAAATAACAGAGGAAACTCTGCTGAAATTTTGTTAGAATGAGTTTGTCTCTCTTATAAAGTAAACTGTACTAAATAATGTTATAGTGTTTGTATGATTAGGTTATTTAAATGCCTGTAGATGATTGTTCTGATGATCTGGCTGTGCCCATGGGGCTCTATTTGATGTTGTTTATGTATTTGATTTTGTATAAAAATTTGGATTTAGTCAAATAACAGAGGAAACTCTGCTGAAATTTCGTTAGAATGAGTTTGTCTCTCTTATAGAGCAAACTCTACTAAAAATGTTATAGCAAAGTCTGCTGATAATTTTGATTATAGTAATCAATGATATTAAATTCATTGATGACCGATAAGTTTTGTATTAACTCTTAATTGTAGTCTAAAATCCGAAAATAAATTGAAGTTGGATGAATGCAAGTCGTATATCGGAAGAGTATGAGAATGGAGTTGAACAATTTTTGAGTTTCTTTGAGCGAAATGGTCTAAAGATGAATGGAAAATTTTATTGTCCCTGTGTTAAGTGTGTTAATGGAAGAGTTCAAACCAGTAGATATAATACGAGAACATCTAATCTGTGAGGGGATCATGAAAAATTATACTACATGGACATGGCACGGTGAACTTATTGATATTCCGGTAGTATCACAAGCTGTGGAGGAGGAGGATGTCGAGTATGGAAGATCGAATAGAGGATATGCTTCGTGATGTGGGTCGGAGAGCTTTCTTCAAGCACATGCACTGTATATGATAAATTGAAGACCGATTCGAGACGGCTTTGTATCCTGGATGTACAACTTTCACACGATTGTCTTACGTATTAAGATTGGTGAATTTGAAGGCAAAGTTTGGTTGGAGTGATAAAAGTTTCAATGAATTGTTAGAACTTTTGAAAGAGATGCTTCGAGATGAAAACACATTGCCTAACTAGTATGTATGAAGCAAAGAAGATACTTTGTCCAATGGGTTTAGAATATAAAAAGATACACGCTTGTCCTAATGACTGTATTTTATACAGAAAAGAGTTTGAATCTCTTCACAAGTGTCCAAAATGTGGTGTATCACGTTACAAAGTCAAGGATGGTGATGGTGATGGTTTTGGTGAAGATAGTGATAAAAGGGTCCTCCTGCAAAGGTTATATGGTATCTTCCAATAATTCCAAGGTTTAAGCGATTGTTTGCTAATGAAGAAGATTCAAAAAATCTCACATGGCATTCGGTTGCAAAGAAATGAGATGGACAACTTCGACATCCAGTTGATTCTCCACGAGTGGAAGAAAATTGACCGTCTATTTCCAAGTTTTGGTAGTGATGCAAGAAACCTTAGACTTGGACTAGCTATAGATGGAATGAATCCTTTTGGTAACTTAAGCACTAACCACAGTTCATGGCCAGTTTTATTGGTGATCTACAATCTTCCACATTGGTTGTGCATGAAGCGAAAATATGTTATGCTATCTATGATGATTGCAAGTCCAAGACAGCCAGGAAATGACATAGATGTTTATTTAAGTCCTTTGATAGATGACTTAAGATTGTTGTGGGAGGAAGGAGTAGAGGTGTTTGATGCGTATCGACGGGAGAATTTCAAGTTACATGCAATGATATTTTGTACCATAAATGACTTTCCGGCATATGGTAACTTGAGTGAATCTGATGTCAAGGGTCATCATGCGTGTCCTATTTGTCAAGAAGATACAAGTTATCCGCAATTGAAACATGGGAAGAAGACAATTTATAATAAACACAGAAAAATTCCTTCCAGTTAACCACCCATACCAGAAGATTGAAGAAAGCTTTTAACGGTTGTCGGGAGGATGAAATTGCTAAGTCACCGATTAACAGGTGAGGAAGTTTATGATCGAGTGAAAAACATAAATGTTGAATTTGGAAAGACCCAAAAGAAATCAGCGATAGAAGCAAGTGGAAGAAGAGATCAATTTTTTTGAACTTCCATATTGGTGTCATCTAGATGTACGTCATTGTATTGATGTGATGCATGTTGAGAAGAATGTATGTGATAGTCTAATTGGCACACTTTTGAACATCAAAGGTAAGACAAAGGATGGAGTGAATACTCGTCAAGATCTTTGTGAATTGGGAATACGTCAGGAATTGCATCCAAGATCCGAAGGCAAGAGAACATATCTTCCACCGACATGTCACACTTTGTCCAAAAAGAGAAGACTAGTCTTTGTCGGTGCCTTCGAGTATTAAAGTTCCACAAGGATACTCTTCAAATATTAAGAGTCTTGTGTCAATGAAAGATCTTAAACTAGTTGGGTTAAAGTCACATGAGTATCACGTTTTGATGCAACAACTCTTACACGTAGCTATACGTGGCATACTCCAGAAGAATGTGAGAAATGCAATTATGCGTCTATGTTTTTCTTCAACTCTATATGTGCCAAGGTAATTGATGAAAAATCATTAGATCAATTGGAAAATGAGGCAGACAATTATACTATGTCAATTGGAGATGTATTTTCCTCCATCATTTTGATATTATGGTTCACTTAATTGTTCATCTTGTAAGAGAGATACGGTTATGTGGCCCGATTTATTTGCGGTGGATGTACCCAATTGAGCGATACATGAAGATCTTCAAAGGGTATACTAAGAATCCATACGGACACGAAGCTTCTATAGTTGAAAGGTATATTGCGAGAAGAAGCTACTGAGTTTTGTTCAGAATACTTGGCAAAAGCACAAGTCGTGGGTGTTCCTACAAGTCGACATGATGATAGGATAAATGGAAAGGGTACTCGTGGTATAAAAGTTCAAGCAAAGGATACTACTTGAGTTGAGTCGGGCACACTTGTATATTTTGAATAATACAGATGAAGTTCTTCCTTACATATCCGCTCATCAATCAATGTTGAGGACCCAAAACCCCAAAATGGGTGAGCGATTGTTGGTGAAGGAGCATAACAACAAGTTTGTCGAGTTGGTTTAGAAGCCAAATTTTTCGGATCAGCATGCATCGATACATTGAAATGGCTAGCTCATGGACCAAAACATAACGTCATCACTTGGATTAGATGCGACATTAATAGATATTCCTTCTACACAAAGTCACAAGATGACAATAGCACAGATTCAAAATAGTGGAGTATCTATTGAGGCCACATCCATGCACTTTTCTAGTTCAAAGGATAAAAACCCCATCATGGCATCCATAAGTTACTTTGGAGTGATTGAGGAAATTTGGGAGGTTGACTACAGTAAATTTAGAGTTCCTCTATTTAAATGTGTTTGGGTTGATAGCAATATCGGTGTTCAATTTGACGAAATGGGTTTTACTACATAGACCTTAAGAAGCTAGGTCATAAGGAAGAACCATTCATCATGGCATATCAAGCAAAACAAGTTTTTTATGTGACCGACCCATGTAATGATAGGTGGTATGTGGTCCTTCAAGGCAAAGGGATTGATGTCAACCATGAAAATGAAGATGAGTCAGATGATTTCATTGTCATTCCCAATTCACCACGAATGCCTAGTAGTATTGAAGATGTAGAAGAGGATGTGGTCCATGCAACTCGTAATGATCATGATGAAGGGATATGGGAAAATTTAGTTTTCTAAGTATGCTTCTACTTGAACTTGTTTATGTATTTGTTTTATGTTTGTATATTTAAGATTTATAAATTATATTGCTTTATATTTTCTTTACAGACACATGGCATCTCCTTCACCATCACCTCCTCCCTCACCTCCCTCATCTCCTCCACCATCTCCTCCACCAAAGAAGACCAGGCAAGCTACATAATTAGTGAGCTTGACGCAGACACATGACAGGAGAGAAGGCGAGTGTGTCCGTTGATCCACACTCTTGGGAAGGTGTACGGTCCGCATCATACCCGATTCAGCGACTACTTGGAGTGCTGTTGCACGGGAGAAGGTAATTCTAAGTTTATATTTCAAGTTTTTTTACATATTTACATATAATTCTTCTTTTCATCTAACTAATGATTATGTTTAGGTATCTATTTTGCATCAGGCTAGGATAATGTTGAGGACACGGTGAAGAATCTGATTTGGCGGGACATTACAGTAAGTTTAAATTTATTCAATTGTCTTTTCTTGAATATTGATTTTTAATTTTGATGCTAATTATGTTTTATTTTGCAGAAGTATTTTGATATTGAAAACTCGAAGGCAGTTAAGAAGAAGATTATGTCCACCATTGCCAAAATGTGGAGGCAGTTCAAGTCCACATTAACTACGAGATGGGTTTATGTTGAGGATGTCGTTAGCGAGGGACTTACTCCTTGCCAGCGATATGGCATATCCGAGGAGGATTGGAGGAAATTTGTAGAGATTAGGACTGGCCCAGAGTGGGAGGTATGAATTAATTTAAATTTATTAAGTTATTGTATTATATTCTAATATCAATTATTTTGCGAGGAGAAAAGATTAAAGGCCAAGGAGATTCGGAAGAAGAATTTGACCCCCACCGTCTGTCTCGTGGGGGTATGATCTCTTGTCTGAGAGAATGATGTACGAGAAGGCTGCACTCAGAGAAAAAGAAGTAACCAGTTATGGAATAAGCCAGGATGATCTCCCCCCACCATCTCCTCCTAAATGTCATGAAACTTGGAAGAGAGCTCGTCAAAAGCCTTCCGGTGGGATGACATCTGAGGAGGCTCAACAGATTGCAGATAGGATTGTAAGTTACTATTCTTTTTAACCCTAATATGATTAATTTGTTAGACTTGTATATTTATATATATAATGTGTTAAATTTATTGTAGGATTCCTTGGAGGAGCAGTGTACACAGGGAACTTTCGTTCCATGTGGTCGTCAGGATATACTGACCACTGCTATTGGTAAAGATGAACACCCAGGCCGTGTTCGGGGTGTGGGGACCGGTGTGGGTATTAGACATTATTTTGGGGCACCAGTCAAGAATACCCAGAGCTCAACAATTAATGAAGAAGAGTTGGAGAAGAAGCTCACGGCGAAGGCGACATCGGTCATCGCGGCCACGAGTTTAGGAGCGACTACTTAGCATGTTTCCGGACTTGGCGGTTAGGATGACATCTTCCCACCAACACGTTCAGCCATCTCCTCCATCTGTTGGCACAATGGGAAGTACTTCCACTAATCTTGCTCCTATTGCAGCTTCTCACATTCTTCTGTACTTTGCACCTGCACCGATAGGTAAAATCGTCATTTATTTTTCATATATGTCTTCATTACAAATGTAAATTGAAATATATCATGCATCCACAGGTCCATCTTTTGGGATGAAACAATGCGCCTTATTGGTGGAGGATGGCTTCCTTGAACCAAGATTGGTGGCCCTTGGTTCAGTTCAGGAAGGGGCTTCTACCATCCACAGTGTGCCTTTGCCACCTGGTTTATTGAGAGTGGTGATAGAAGAGATTCGAGATGATGATGCTCGAGTCCCTGTGCCTACTGATGAGGTATAGGTGGTGGGACAGGCCCTTCACACATTCATTGTTTGGCCCCAACATTTAGTCAGACATGTTTCTAAAGAGGTATGTATGTAATTTTTTATGTTAATGACTTCTCAAAATGTTATTTTTGTACTAATCAGTATTGTTTTAAACATGTAGGATGTTCAGAAGCCTAAAAGTTGTGCTGCTTCTGAACATACTAAAGGAAAACAAGCAGCTCTCCCAAAAAATCCAATTATTGAGTTGATCCATGCCTCTGCAGAATATTATGGCAACTCCTTTGAGATTCACTGGGATGCTAGGAGATTTGGGATAGATAATGCAAGGTTCCCTCTCTACATTTCATACGCTGACATCTCAGAGGTCACATTGGGTAATAGGGATCTCAACATCTCTATTTTACAACTTTGGACAATGTAAGTACATATTTATTATTATAATTTCAATTTCATTATTTAATATATAAGATGTTATTATTTTTCATTTTTAGGATGATGGATGAATTGGGCGAGGAGCGAGGAGCTTTAGATGTTTATGGATTTTTAAGCCTCGAGTCAATCCAACAAGCTGGAAATAGAAGGGAAGAAGTCCAAAGATATATCCAAAATTGGATCCTGACATCTAAAAGGCAGATATATCTTGGAGCTTATTTATTCCAGTAAGTCAATATAAGTTTATTATTGTTTTTATTGTGATTGAGTTATATTCTAAACATTTTATTTTTGTAGGCATCATTGGCAATTCTTCCTCATCAGTCGTCCAGAGAAGACGATATACTGGTTTTGTTCTTTGAATAAAAAACCAGATACTGATTTGAAGAATATTTTGAATAGGTAAGTATTTTAAAGTTTGTGTTTTCAAATATAAGTAATGTTCATATATTGACTAATAACTTCTCAACGAGTGCTATTAAGGTGTGCGGTACCATTGATGGAATGCACATCAGCAAAGCCACTAACCCACATTGGGAAATCCTACATGTAAGGTTACTTTTAATTCTCTAATATCACTATAATATTGAATATGTATTTTTCACAACTAATGACTTGTTTAATTGATTATAGGTTAATAGACAAGCGGGTAGCTACGAATGTGGCTACTACGTAATGTATTGGATGTGGCTTATAGTTTTCGGGAATATCGGAGATACTTGGAGACGAGGTTAGTCCTCCAAAACCCTATTCCTCCAAAACTCTATTTGTAAAGTTTCCTACTTTGTCATACTTAACATACTTTCATTTTGTTCCAGGTATTCAATGATACACGACCCTTGCCTAGAGAGTCTATCGACCAAGTCGGAGAAAAATGGGCACAGAAGTTTTTAGACATTAAAAATAGGGAACAACAGTAGTAATTTTATTGTACTTTTATTTATACAATTGTAATTATGTGTAAATAGATCAAATTTAAATAACTATTGAATATATATAACTCATTTGAAATGTTTTGAAATTTAGCTATTTGAAATGTATTATATATGAAATTGTGGCTGGTTTGCTGGTTTATTTGATATGCACGTACTAAAATTTAGGGAAAATGAGAAAATTAGAAACTGCATTGCAGTTTTAGCACAGACTTTCAACGTCGGTTGGACGTACAACCGACGTAGAAAGTTTGCTCCACTTACAACGTCGGTTATACACATAACCGACGTTGTATGCTATGTGATATTCAACGTCGGTTAAAAGTGAACCGACGTTGAAAATATTACTTTTAACGTCTCCTTATTCAACGTCGGTTTTGGGGCCGTCGTGAAATTATCCACAGAACCGACGTGGATTGTGGTTCCTGTAGCAGTGCACATTCAAAGAATTGCATAGAAAAAAAAACAATTCCCTGCACATAAAGACACATCGAATATTAAACACTCGATGTTATTATTACACGATTCCAAGGAGTATGGAGTACCCATAACAACACTAAGAGTCAAGTGTGTTAGTTTCACAGAAAGTTAAAACTCAATTCGACCAAATTGCTTTCTATAGTTAAAAAAGTATGACTTTATAAACCTCATTTGCTTACAATCTTACAAAGTGCAAATAATCCTATTCTAAATTAAATCTGAAAACCAAAAATAACCCTAACCCATTCTTTAGACCAATTTGAAAATGACGAAATGGGTAGGTAATACGAGAAAAGTAACCAATAGCACAAGAAAACTCATCTTAAACTTGTAATTCCCTCCCAACTCCAGCAAATTAGACACTTTCTGTGAAACAAAAGAACTTGTTTCTCTTTCTACAGCACTTAAGGTCCTACACTGTGATAGCATATGAATAAGGGAAAAGAATAAAGTTGGAAATAATTTGATAATTTGTTCAGGAGATTTAGGGTTTAAAGATACCCCAAAACCTAAATGGTTAGATTACCAACACACTAATGGTGGAAAAACAACATTATGAGCACTGCAAGCACAAACCGATGGAGAACGAAAATGAAAAATAACACTGTGAGCACGAATGTCGGAATAAATACGAACCACCACAACCTGTCGAAGAACAAATTCAAGAATACAAAGAATAAAAGTGAAGAAGAGTGAAAATGACAGTGAAGGAGTAGCAGGGAGTATGGAAGAAACACAGGAGGAGCACGGGAGCACGAAAGAAGCACAAGGGACGAGCACCGGAGTCAGAGAGATGCACCAAAACAAAATTGTGTAATAACATATTCCCTTTCTATGTTAGTTAAAAATATAATTGTCATAGTATGTACACAACTATGAGTTAAACTTATTTACTATGACATTTTTAGTAATAACTGACATAATAAATTTGTAATTTATTACAAAATTACCACCGCACCACTAACTATGACAGCTGAATTACAATTGTCATAAGAAGTCGTCATAGAATTTAATTTTTCTAACTTCATGAAGTTATCATGTAGGTTTATCCTCTCAATTTGAAAAGGATCAAGATGAGTTCTTGAATTTAAACTCTTACTCTCGATTATCATGTCCTCAAATTATACAAAACTTTTAAGTTTAATATATTAAAATATTTATGATATTTGGTTAGACTTTTTGATATTATACAAACAATCACTAAATTAATAAAATGAATAAAATAATATAAGAAAGAAGAACCAAAGTTTTCAATGTAAAAAATGTCAAAAATCAAGAATCATAGACCAAGGGTCAATTTTCTTTATTGGTAAAAGATTAGAAATTGAGACTTGACCCCCTCGATTTTAAAGGGATCGAGAATCTTAATTAAACTTCTCTATTTTTTATCAAACTATGATCCATGTTCCTTCGATTAAGAAAATTTGAGATGAGCCTCTTGATTTCAAACTCTCTCTCTCTCTCGATAAGCATGTCCAATCGAGGATCAAGTAACTTTCGATAAAATCCTTCTATCGTCAAGATTAAAGGAAGGATTTTAAGGAGAGCATTTGATACCAGTTGAAAGTATAGAGTCAGACTCTCAATGGAAAAGTTTTAATCGAAAATCTACTTGGACTCTCGAGAAGAGACTTCGATGGAGAACCTTGTAAATTCTCTATTAGAAATACTCAATGTTTTTATAATCGAATTTGACATATCCAATGAAATTAGATAATTCTATATTTTTCATGAAGCTTCTAGTTTCAATTCTTTTGCAGTTGAATGATCTGGTTTAAGATCCTTGTCTTTTGAAAGCTGTAAATTGGGCGCATACAAAAAACTGGATAAACAAAACTTAAACTAGTGATATATGTGTGTACTATTGCTTTTTCTGATGATAGTGATAACATTATATGTTGTCTGTCCCTTAATTATAGGAATAGGAAATATTCTTGCATTAAATTATTGTCCTTTTGCTTTGTTTCGCATTTTGTGTGATTAATTCAGATGTTGTGCAATTGGGCTTTATTGAGTATCCATCTCATGGTTGTTCTTATTTCATTGAAACTGGACTAAACAGGGTAGTTTTCTTTATTCACTTTGTCAAGATCTGTTGTGTTGTGTTAGCAGATACTAATAATACAATATGTGGGTTTTTGAGTTCTTCACTAGTCCATATTTGTTCTTTATTCTTAATTTGAGCTTGTAATTTCTAAACAAGAGAAGGGTAAGAAAAGGATGGGAGATGAGAATGCTTTGATTACTGATATTAATTATGTTGCAATTTCACTTGGAAACCAGCATTTAAGGTTAACAAGCCTCATGACAAACATACAAAAGATAGTACAAGATCAATTGAGTGACAAATGCTTTATATGTTATGTATAGGAAGTGTTGGTGAATTTGGAAACTGCATATCCTTAGATTCCAATACAACTAAAAAAACAATCTACTAGCTGATACATTCTTAGAATCTTTGACGATTTATATGTTATGTATAGGAAGTGCTGGTGAATTTGAACACTGCATATGCTTAGATTTTTAATTTTTGCCTCATCACTCTGTCCTACAACATATTTACAAATTTGTGCTCTTGTTAATCTTTTGTGTTCTTGTTAAGTTGGAGATGAAAGTTAGTTAAATATGAAATTTAAAATTAACAATCGACCTAAAAGATGAAAAAGTAAAATTTAAGATAATTAAATTTAAGAGTTTAATGTCAAAACAAAATTTGGAGAGGTGTAATTTTTTTTAGGAAGTATTGGTTTGAGAAGAATCAAAGAAAAAAATGGATGAAATTTATTTTAAAGTATATTTGATAAGATTTAACTCCTGAAAAATCAACTAAAAAATATTTAAATATAAAAATTAAAAGATTAATAAAACAGTCATTGAAAAAAAAAATATAAATCGAGATTGATAAAAGTTTATATTTCAAAAGATTGTAAATGTAATGTAAGCTCTATACTTAGAAATCAAATTATTTATGGTAATATAAATAGAATAATTATTTGTACAAACCTATATGTTTATACTATTTTGTAAATATTTGTTTAATTATATGTAATAGTTAGTCATTTCTAAAAAAACTCATAGATAGGTTACAAACAAAACAAATGTTTTTCAGTGAGTAAAATTCACACTTTTGATTGATGGAAAAATGAAAATAAAAAAGATGAAAATAAAAAAAAATATTGATAAAAAAAGAAAAAGAAATTCAAGATTTATTTAATATAAAGAAATATTAAAAAAATAAAAAAAAATAAAATATTTTTAATAGACTATAAAAAGATTATATTAGATTTTTTTTATTGATTCAATAACAATTATTTGATGGCAATTGATACATATTTCAAAATGTGTTTTAAGGTTGTTTGAAGAAATAAAAAAAATATTTATAAAAAAGTTATTTCTTTATATATATGTGTAAAAGAATAAATATATAAATAAAAAATATTAATATTAATATAAAATTTAAAATTTAAAATTATTAATTATTAATTAAGTAAACTAATCTTTAAAAAATCTTACATTTATTCTTTGTTTGTTTCAAATAACAAATTTGTACATATAAATATATAAGAAAGAAAAATAAAGTAAAAAATAAATAAAAAAAATAATTTAATACAAAATCATTTTATAACAAAGATTTGTAAGAAAATGTGATTTATTTTATCAAAGTAAAGTAGTTTATATCGTTAATATAAATTACATATTTGAATAAATAGTAAATTGTTTGTGGAAGTACAATTTCAAAATGAAAGAAATTATGTTTACTTTGAATTAGCATAATTTTTTTTATTAAAATTGTGCTTAAAATATTTTTTTATTTTTTTTATTTTTTTTTAAATTGTACATGTATTTTTAGTTTTTATTTTAAAATTGACTTTTACCTTTATTTAAATAAAAGTTATTTGCACTGAAATAGTTATAAAATGACTATCTTACTGGATTTTTTTCTAAAACTTTTTAATTGACTATTTGATTCTTTTATTCAAAATACTTACCTAAAAATAAAAAATTTATCTGTGATTTTTAATTTAATATTTTTTATAGCATGATTTATTAATTAAAAAATAATATTAATTCAGTGTAATTTAAAGAAAAAAATAGAGTAGATCAATAAATATAAATATTAAATTAAAAGTTAAAAATTACATATAAAATTTTTACTTTTCAAAATAAATATTTTAAATAAAAAATCAACCAACAATTTTAAATATTTTTAAAAGTTTATTTAAAAAATTAAAAAATTAAAAACACATTTGCATGTACGATTTAAATAAAAAAAGTCAGAAATATATGATTAAAACAGTATACAAATTTATATTCAATCAAAATCGTGCATTCAAACACAATTTATTTATTTTTAAAAATTGAACTTTTAATCACGATTTATTCAAATAGGTAATTATTTAAAATTTGTTCATTTATATAATAATGAAATACAATTACACGGTAAAAGATGATAGGTATACAAACTATGTAACACCCCACCCCAGTATTTTAAATTATAAAGATATTAGAATATAAACATATTATATTATAAAGATATTAGAATATAAACATATTATATTATAAAGATATTAGAATATAAACATATTATATTATAAAGATATTTTATTATAAGGATATTAGATTAATAAAAATATTCAGTTATAAAGATATTTAGTTATAAAAATATTATATTATAAAAATATTTAGTTATAAAAATATTATATCTTAAAAATATTATATTATAAAGATGTTCGAGTTATAAAAATATTAGATTATAAAGATTTTTAGTTATAAAAATATTATATCACAAAGATATTATATTATAAAGATGTTCGAGTTATAAAAATATTATATTATAAAGATTTTTAGTTATAAAAATATTATATCATAAAGATATTATATTATAAAGATGTTCGATTATAAAAATATTAGATTATAAAGATATTTAGTTATAAAGATATTAGATCATAAAGATATTATACATTATATATTATAAAGATATCAGATTATAAAGATAATACAATATAAAATAAAAAGGGGCAAGTTGGGTAGTTTGTTTTCACATACCTCTATTCTCTCTGCCTCTATTCTTTCTATTCTCTCTACTTCTATTCTTTCTATTCTCTCTATTCCCTCTCTACACTCTCCCTAAGGTTTAGATACTGAAATCCTAATGGTTTCTAGATCCAGAAGAAGCAATAGGAGGCTAACAGTGTAAGAAAGAGTTCTACCCGATTAGTTTTGTGACCGGGTAAGTCTAAGTCCGTTTATTCTTGAGAATTTTCTTTTGGAAAGTTTATGGTTTTTGAAGATTTTTCTCAATCAATTCTCTTTATGGGGAGATGTTATCCAGGATTTTGAGATAAAAGATGAGCTAAGGATTAGGATTGCAATTTTTCCATCTGAGCAAGGAATAAACAAAAATCCAGGTTAGGGAAGTTAATGTTCAAAAAATATATATATAACTTGATGTTAGGGAAGTTAATGTTCAAAAAATATATATATAACTTGATGTTAGGAAAGTTAATGTTCAAAAAACAAAATATATAACTTGATGTTAGGGAAGTTAATGTTCAAAAATATATAAATTGATATTAAGAAAATTAATGTTATATATATAAAATTAGTATGTTTTGTATATTATTGTTGTATTGAGTGTAATGTGTGAAAAACCTTGTTTTTGTATTGTTTATGATGTTTTTGTGTGTGGGGCCGAGTACAGCCTGGGGTTGGTGCCCATAATCTACCGATATGTTTGTGTGGGGCCGAGTAGAGCCTGGGGTTGGTGCCCATAATCTACCGATATGTTTGTGTGTGGGGCCGAGTAGAGCCTGGGGTTGGTGCCCATAATCTACCGATATGTTTGTGTGGGGCCGAGTACAGCCTGGGGTTGGTGCCCATAATCTACCGATATGTTTGTGTGGGGCCGAGTAGAGCCTGGGGTTGGTGCCCATAATCTACCGATATGTTTGTGTGTGGGGCCGAGTAGAGCCTGGGGTTGGTGCCCATAATCTACCGATATGTTTGTGTGTGGGGCCAAGTAGAGCCTGGGGTTGGTGCCCATAATCTACCGATATGTTTGTGTGAGGCCGAGTAGAGCCTGGGTTTGGTGTCCATAATCTACCGATATGTTTGTGTGAGGTCGAGTAGAGCCTGGGTTTGGTGCCCATAATCTACCGATATGTGTTGATACCCGAGGAGGTACAACTTGCATTTTAGGTGGTGAGCTATGCTAGAGCGGATTCAATGAGATCCCAGGTTCCACTGGTAGTCCCAGTCACATAGACTAAGATGCCAGGTGGTGAGGAGCCGATGGGGGGATGCTGAAGACCTGCTCTGAGGCTACATTGAGGTAGGCCAGGGCCAGAGTAGGGTTGACAGTAGTCCTACCCTGTGGGTAGGGTGGTCAGAGTGTTATTGTGCCGGTACAGTAGCCGACCACAATGTGACCCACAGGTGTTAGTCTCTGAGTTCGGGCATAGTAGCCGTGTTTTCCGGAAGATGTTTTCTTTTAGGACATGTTGAATGTGCATGAGAATGTTGTGAGTATGTGTATTACATGATAATATGATTTGTGTTGTTACTTTCAATTATTAAAGATGCATTAAATTTCAAAGCATTTAAGTATGTTCTATGATGAATGTGCATGAGAATGATATGATGATGAATACTACATGGTGTTATTATTCTGTGTTGTTATATTTTTGAATGATTAGCTTACCCTACAATTGCCGATTGTTTGGCCTGCGATGATCGTGTTTTGCTACATGGGAGCAGATATCTTAATAGGTGAGCGGGATGCTTCAGAGTCCCAGGATTATATTGGAAGATGAAGTAGTAGTTATACGCATATATTTATATGTGTTTTTATTTCTTATAATAGAATTTTGTACTAGTAGAGATTCCCTTTTGTATTGAATACAAATACAAATACAAATTTTATATATAATGTGTTTTATTATCAGTTAATACAAGTTACATTTGCATACTAAGTATAATAAAAGTAGCGATTTCTTGGGTCGTTACAAACTATATATATATATATATATATAATTAATTAAAATAAATACATATTCTAATAATAAAATAATAAATTAATAATAAAAGATATTAGCAAAAAAAAATAATAAAATTAAAATTATAAGTACTGAAAAAAATTTAAATAATAATAAAATTGTATAATAATAAAAAATAAAAAATAATATTTAATTAAAATGAATTTATAATCACAAACAAAAAAGTAATAATAAAACTAAAATTATAAAATAATAATAATAAAATTATAGAAAAATAATAATATAAGTAATTTATAATCACAAATAAAAACAATTTAATATTTAATAAAAAATAATTAATATTTTTTAAATATACCTATCAAATTATTTTCAAACTTTTATTAAAAAAATATCTTCAGTTCTCATTCTGTTTTTTTTAATTTAAAATTTTTATTTTCCAACTCTTTTTTTTTATCTTTTTTTCCTCTTTCAAATATACTTCCTAATCCAAAAATACCCTTTAAAATAAAATAATTATTTTTAGAAATATAAAATCAGTTTTAAGGTTTTATTGTATTAAAACCAATATCTCTTTCTTTATTTTTCCGCTTTTACCTTTTATATTTATTTTTATTCTCTTTTTTAGTGTCATTATCTAAAAGAAAAAAAAAACTTTTTTATTTTTCTCCACTTGTTTTCTCACATTTACATTTTGAACCAAGATATAAATGAAACTTTAACATTAATTATATCTTACAATAAATTGAAAACGTTAATGTTGATAATAATTATTAAATGTAAATTACTTTTTATTAAGAATGTTAAAGACGAAAATATAATTTTATTCATATATTAATATATAAATATAATATGAGCATAATATGAATGGAAGTGTTATTCGATAAATTACTAACACATGTAAAAATACGATAAAACATATTTATCTTATCAATTAATATAAATTTTATTTAAATTAAAATAACATAAAAATAAAATATATTTTATTTAGTTATAACTATTGTAATTTTTATGTTCTTCTTTGATCTTAAAATTACAAACTATAAATTGTTGTCTAAATCGTTCAAATTTAGGTTTTGAAAATGTGTTGGTAAAAAATTGTGTGCTTTGATAATACGTTTTGTATTACAGTAACTTCACTATTTTTTGTTTTTAAATTGTTTTAGAAGAAAAAAGTTTACTTTCGCTTTAACATATTTTTTTTACTATTTTACTATTAATCTTGTCTTGTATTTGTTTATGGAACTATTTGTATAAAGTTTGGTTTTATAAAATTATTTCATTTATAAGTTGTTCGTGTTAAAGGCTTTCCACCATCTTTTATGTGTAATTTTTTCCAATCATTTTGATCTTTTTTTTTCACAATTACATTCCATTTTTCATCCTTCAATTTTTCCAAATCAAATAGGTTCTAAGATAGTTATATTACATCTTTAATAAATCTTAGATAAAAATCACCTCTATTGGAATGTCATCTACATCATCATTAAAGAACTTTGGGATTTGTAGCGGATATTTCTTTGTATTATATTTTAACTTCATTATTGATTTTTCATGAATTTGACATCTTTAGTCACAATAATTTTTTTATTTTGTGGTTGGAAATTATGTAATCTTTGAAAGTGATGTTGTAACCAATAAAAATTTCGGATTCAGTCTTCTTGTCAAGTTTGTCTATTTTAACATGTGGCACATGAGAGAAACAATCACAACTAAAAATTCTCAAAATTTATTGTGAAAAACAGGAAAAAAAAACATAAGAAGAGAGGGTTGAATTATGTTTTAAAACTTTTCTCAGTTTTCTGAATATCATTTGAACACGTAGGGTTCGCCAAACGATAGATTGGATCAATAGAGGAACAAAGTTGCTCAAAAACTATTTTCTCAAACAAAGAATTTTTTCAAATATTTTCCTTTTTAAAGTTAGACAAAAACAATAATATTGAAGGAGATAAAGAGAAAGAGATAATACTCAGATTTTTATACTGGTTCGCTTGAAATGATAGACTACATCTAGTTCTCAATCAACTTGATGCAGTTCCACTAAAAGATTAATGCTGCAAACCACAAGTATTCTTTCGGCTCGTAGTCACTTTTGGCTAACCAATACAAGTATTCTTTCTTACAAAACCACTTCTGACTCAACTAAGTATTCTTTCTTACAAAGCCACTCTTGGGTCAACAAGGGTGATTGAAAAAGGGTTGTCATCACATACACTTGACTCTACTTCAAAAGACACATGTGTTGAATTTAAACTTAGAGATCTACACCTACCACATACCATTCACTAAGTTGTCATCTCAACAAAGCTACATAATAAGATCAACTTTTCTCTCATGTGACAGTGTAAATTTCTATAACCTACTAGACCAGTTCTTTTTCACAACACAGACTAGGTCATAGGAACCTCCTTTGATTCTCACCACTTGATATTTTTCTCTATGTGAGTCCAACATTAGTAGAGTTAGGATATGTCCTCCTCGAATCCCCAATGTAGTACATCACCTACATCTCAACATAGTGTTTCCTGCTTGAATTAACTATGTTTCCAAAACATTACATTTTACATCACAATCATAATATCATACACTTATTCATATACATTTCATTCCAGTTCAAAATATGATACAATCCCATATCCTATTCACATTTTCATATAACACTTATGAGACATAATTCATTATATGATAACTATTAAAGATAACAATGCATACCTAGTTACACTCATTAAATCATACCTAAATATAATTTCTTACAAAGTTAAAAGGATAAGTTTCAACTTCTACGAAGACCTCAAGTTCAAAAAGAATCACCTACTTATTAGAAAAGTTTAAAAATTATAACAACTTCAACTAAAATTGATAATTTGAACTTTGTTCTCTAAAACAGACATAACTTGAGTTCTAGACATCCTTTTTAATTAATTCCAAATTTATTGAGAAGCTAACATCAAAAGCTACAACTTTAATGCAAACCACTAAGTCTAATTCTAAAAACCCCGATCCACTCAACGCCTACAAATTCATTGAGTGGATTTGACAAGAAAATTCTTCACATACTCTTGAGCTCAAATCTATTGGTGCATAGGGGAGATGTTGAGCGAATTTGTGACAGTAAAAGATCACTCCCTCCCAGGTTCAAATGTGTTGGGCAGATAGGGGAGGTGTTGGGTGGATCTATGACAGTAAAATTCACTCCTTCTCGGATTCAAATACATTGAACAGATGGGGGAGATGTTGGGCGGATTATGCAAAAGTTTTCTAAGGTTTGTAGGGTTCTAAACTTCTCATACTCAAATATCAACTATTATGGTTAAAAATTATCATAAAATCTAAAATCTAAAATCAAATGAAAACCAATAATAAACAACTATATATTTTCACCTCATAACATTAAACCTTAAATTCCATCTTTATGATACAATCAAACAACATGTAATCCTTACATAAAATTCAAGATATTGTGATCACACCACCTTCACATCCAGCTCATCTACCCTAAGGTACCATCGAAATCATAATTAACTTCTATTACATGTTAATATTTGCTTTTCAAGATTAAGCCTCCAAAATTTTCTATGTTCATAGAAAACTAAATTTGTACATACAATACTATGATAAAGAATTTAAACATACCCTCACACTCTCTAACTAAAATATATTCATCTTTACCTTAGAAATAGAAAAAAATATTATAGAGATATAATAGCTTTTGTGAGATGAAGTTTGAATAATTATATTTTTTTATTTATAGACTTTTCAACTTAAACAATAAAATATTTATACTTCATTTTAGTTAAATCACTTATGCTCTTAAAATATATTTTTTGAGTCCCTACATAGTATATATGCAATTTTCATTAATGTCTTAAATAAAATTGTCTTGTCTTTTGGAAACTTATGCTCTTGTCTCATTTACTATAAAATATTAGTTTCATATTACAACATATCTCATATATGAGGATGAGATTTTATGATTCTTGTACAATTTTTTTTCATTTCTGAAAAATATTTGGAATATCTCATTTTTCTCTTCAAATTCTTACAATCTAACTAAGTACGTGTATACTAATTCAACGCCATATTTTTTGTCACATAAAATATATAAAACATTTAAAATAATTAAAATTTAAAATTCAAGTGTAGTGTGGATGTGTAGCAGTGATTCATTTTTTCCATATAATTTAAATAACCTTGAGTTTTTCACGTTCTAACTTCTATACTCATTTTTCACTTCATTTCTTTCTGTTTCCTTCTTATCTTTCTTCTCTTCCCTACTACGAAGGTATTCACATTCCCATGAATGTAAAAAAAAGAAAACTTTTTCATATTATTCTTTTTCTGAATCACCATTTTGTCAGTATCTATGAACCTTATAAAATAGATACGCTTGAAAGAATTGTATGTGCTTTACAAAATACAAGGAAAAAATGGTATGCATGGTGCAAACACGGATAAAGCATAAAGTAACTATGGAAACCTAATAGAAGATAAGGAAGGAGTTACCTGGACAATTTGATTTATAGTTTCAATTTGCTCTGTGCTTAAGAAGTTAGATTTCAGTAGTTCTCGAAATAAAACCAAAATCTCCGAACTCAAGTTACTTGCAGTGAGGTTATCCAGTATGCCAGATATACTTGAACTATCAAACACAGATCTCATCCACTGAGGGATTTTACGTAGTTTCAGCAAAGCTATGGCTACAAGTACTTGAGGACTTTGTTTGTGCATGAATGATTGCGATGCTAAGGCAGGATCTGCAAAAGATACTGTCATCTCCTCAATAATCAATCTACACCAGCTACTCTCTTCTAAGAGCTTTGTTACGATACTCAGATTTTCCCATCCCAGAATCATTGAGAGGCAGAGGCAACAATTTGTAGCCACTCTCAGATCATTATAGAAAACCATCCCTTCCAATATACTCCTTGTGGACATTAAGTACCCAACAGTACATCTCAACTCTTCATGATTACTGTTTATTTGATCTGATATTCTGTTAAATTACTCTAACAGGCTATAAGAAGCGGCAATCTTGATTACAGGAGAACCAAAATGCAGAAGTCTGCACAAGTCATGGCAACGAATGCCGATGAAGGCTAGTGGCTCCGATGGTTTCATTGAAACAAGGAAGCTTTGCCAATCACCAAACCCTGGTAGGATAGCATGCAAGCTAGAATCGAAGATTTAGGATTTAAAACCCATTTTCTTAAATATTTAGAAAAGAGCATTAAGGGATGTTAAATATAATTTTCTGGCGTTAATATGCTACAATTAATTTGCCAGAAAGTGAAGAAGATAAAATATACTTTTTCTTTTTATTACTGATGTGGACCGGCTTACCTTTTAACGGCGAAGTAATGAAACAAAAGCACAAATATTAAAGTCTCTCCGGTGCTAGTTCCGTCGTCGTGGTCTACCAAAGCAGGTCCCTTCGAAGAAGCAGCACAGACTACCGTGTTAACCATTGAGATTATAGAAGTATTAAAAAGAATGGCCTTTGAAGTCTCTTCAAGTGTTTTGTTGGTGGAACGATGCAAAATTAAGGAAAGAATGCCAATAACGAAGAGACTCTCGTGACTTAAGATATCAACCTTTTCGGATGGAATTGAATACTCCATCATCTGTAGAAGTGCTAACGTGGTGTGAGAACAATCATTAACTAAATCATTGCGTTTTCTAGTTAGTTTAGGGATAGTTGGTCGGTTATAGAATTTTTGTAACATCAGATCACAGTATTTTTCCACCTCATCTCTGACAATGGTTCTACTGTAATCTACTTCCATTTGGTCCTTGTACTTAAAATATACCTATTTATTTCTAATATTTTCGTGATAATTATTGTAACACATCTCCAAATAGTTGTGGCCTGTTATCCATTATAATGTACTACTGATGTTTTTGCATGCATGGGCACTGTATTACACAATGCTCACATCAGTTATGTTTATCCGTACAGAGTACGGTCTGCTCTGACTAAAATCTTTTACTAAAATCCTCCGGCATATTCAAATTTGAAAATCGGGCTTAATGAAAAAAGTACTAACAAAAGTCAATAATGTGCCATGATAAAAAATGGCTCTAACCAGATAAAAAACAAAGGTCAGTAGGCCACTCTAAGAGGAAGATAGGACCTAAATGAGGTAGTCACCACTTGAGCCACTTGATTGAGAATTGTATCTGGTATTTTCTAATCATGATAATGATTGAATTTATACGGGATGCAATGTGAATAAATAGAAGTTCAGCTACTCCCACCTTCATAGTTACCGCAACCCAACTTTGATCAGCAGACAGTCTTTCAGGATGCACTGAACTCAAAGTGTTAAAAACCAAAATCAAGATGGACATGTAAGTTGTTGTCGACAAGGAATTACTCAAATAAAACCAACTCCTGATTGTTGTCGCTATTCCATGCAAAGATAATTGCTCAGAAGCAGTTGGGCAGACATGGACCATGGTTGCCATGATATTCAGAACACATACTAAGTCATGTTCATGACTTTCTTCCTCCAAGAGCTGTGCTAATAGGCACACGAAAATTCTGGCTGCGTAGTTATCTTCAGTTGATACTAACTCTGCTAGCGTCTGTACGTTTATAGTTTGATTATAGTTTCCGATAATTATGTCAGTCTCTTCTAAGTTATAGCTTCTGCAAAATTTCAAAATCTGATGGCATAATGAGTTGATTATGTTATCTTGTTGAAACAACCATTTCAATGATACTGTGTGAATTCTTGCTGAAAGTAAGTTCCATTCATCATTGTTTATGAGCTGGAATATTATCTCCTCCGCTTCTCGACTGTAGTGAATTTGATAGTTCTTATTGCCAAGACCCCTTAATAAACTGTAAAGATTCACCAGTCGTGTCACGGTCTTATTATCGGTGGTCCGATAATGAAAATCGCTCCTATTGAGAAGAATATATTGTTCAAGAGAAGCTAAAATCAACTTCTCATCTGCAAGTCTGGTAATTAAAGTCAGAAAACTGTTAGGGAAAATAGTTGTCGATGAATTGCTAATCAGGGAACAGGAGTACGAATTTTGGTAATGTAAGTACCTTTCATCGTATAGCGAACTGCTGTACAAAATCAGCAAAACAGCAGACTGACAAGAGGGCAAATCCAAACTGTTAGTACTCCTTTGCCCAAGCAAAAAGAGTAAATCGATAGGATCGCGAGACAGGTGTAAAGCAGCCTCTCTAATTGGTTGTCCAGAATCATTCCCTAGTAGAGAATCCATGAGTGAACCTAGCAACAAATATATTCTATTTTTCATCCTATCTCCTGTGAACAAACCCAGGCATTCAAATGAAAAACTGAACCAACCGACTGAAATCAATGTCTCTGCGTATTCCGTGGCATTAATACTAGACTGCAGAAGCAGTATCGAATGAAAAGTTTCCAGCAATCCCAGGGCAATGTCCTCTTCCATTTCATTGACTCCCATTACAAGCCAAGGCAGTAAATAGGCTCTGCATGTATCTAGAATGCTGCTTTTAAGTTCCAGCTTACTAGAGTTACTGGAGTTTCCATCATGACTGTATGCATAGGCCTCTTTAAGTAGGTACAAGCATTGCAAAATTTGGCTGGTATTCCTTTCAGAGACTGAGAGACAAGCTAAAATGGCATGTCTTGTTGCTTCCCCGACTGATTTTGACAGATCTAGAGCTCCGTTACAAGATGCAGATCTCATGAGAGCCACAAAGACGCAGCAAACCATTATAAAGGTCTCGGGAATCATACCCATTTCTCCATCAGAATGCCTTCTAAGCATTCTTATCAAAACAAGAATCAGTTCCTCTAGTTGAGAAATTGATACAGATCCAGGGCACTCAGAAATGGATTCATAAATGAGCTTCAGTGTCTGACATTGGACAGGGTGAAAAGGAATTTCCGCCACATAGCGTAATGCTGGAATCAGAGTTGAAATTCCAACAACGAGTCTTCGTTTAAAAGTTTCTTCAGCAGTTGATAAAAGGTCTAGTACCTGAAGGCACATCTTGACTGTTGGGTCCTTATACTCTGTTCATTAATAGAATAATTAGTAAACCTACCTAGGTATAACACTAAGGTCAAAATTAAGTTCTGCATTCACAAGCATATAATCGAAAAAGTTGATGTAAACTAAATTAGATTTAGAATAAAGCCAACTAGATCCAGATAACCAACTTTGAATTCCATTCAATCAGAAATTAATCTATATTAGGGCAAATGTTTTCGTTCTATATTGTGGCAATGAACGGGGCTATAAAGTATACACAGTATTTAACATAGCAATATCAATATCACTTTCATCTAGGCAATACAAGGGCCTTGTTTGGAAAGTTCAGTACTAAGTTCTCACCTGACAATCTTAATATTTCAAATAGATAATCTGCAATATTTTCTTCCACCAAGACTCGAATCTGATAGTCTGAAGTTTTGACTGAAGACAAATAGTGAAAGAGTAGATCTAGAGTGCCGATTTGAACTTGACTGTTTGACGAAAGTAATGGGCCTTTGATTGCTTCAGCAAACAGATTTACCAGAGATGTGCCTTTCGTTCCATCTTCAGTTTCTTTAGCGTTAACTCCTCCACTGGAAGAGATGTTATAAGTATCATGTGCACATTCATCCTTGAGCAAATGTCTTCGAGCCAGCATAGTCAAAAGTGCTAATTAACAAAAATGTAAACTGTCTATCAAAAAAGAAACAAGAATGACGATTGTGTTGTAAAGTATAGCATCCTACAGTTACTGATATCTATTCTGTAAACTATGGCCATACTGACTTTTAACCAGCCTTGGAATTGCTAACATTAACCACTCGTTCATTATGCCAGCAACTTTGGTGATTGGAATGTTGTAACCTTTCCATTGAAATTCATGATACAAATGGTCATCAGATGTGATGCATGGCATGTCAGTTCTTTTGTCTTCAAATTGTCAACATGTAACTTCACCTTTAAAAATCTAGTGTTAGATACCACCTTTGTTTGTACCTATTACTATGAGTTGTTCTGTTGACTAGACAAATAACAAAATCATTTTGAGATAACGGCCTAATGTCAATCTCTTGTGTCTACCCGTCCAAAATTTGCTTCACGAAAGGCAAAAGTTTAAACAAACAAGAGAACCAAAAAGAAGTTTCAAATTTTCTTTTCAAGGAACAAAAATATTAAGAACTTGATAACGGACCAACACAATTCAAGCGAACGTCGTCATTTTCAGTCTTCATGAGCACATCGACCAACAGGTACAGGATCTGTGGACAAAAGGGAAGCAGCATATCACTTCCATCTTCCTCTGCTGATGTACTCCGAAGAACAGATAGTTTATAAAGGACAAAGAGAACCTCCCCTCGAATCTCCTCACTGCACCGAGCGAGCAAAGGACTTACCACGTGACAAATTATAAATTCAACGGTACAGCAAGTCGACACTAACAGCATCCAATACATAATATATGTGAACTATACCTCGGCAATTGAAGGCCCGTAACAAGAACAGAAATGAGGCTACAAATGTCCTTTATGTGTTCATGGAGATCATCATCCCTCTTACAATTCAGAAGAGCCCCAAGGCAGTGAAGTTGTCCATTCAGAACAATAGAAACAATCCATAAAAATTTCCATTCATTTTAGAGTTTAATTATAATATAAAGACTTGCAAATCATGTATAATAAGATTATTAACTTCTGCAATAATAACCTTAAAGGTAATCATATCTAGGGTTATTCTTAAGTTATGTCTGGATAAACTAATCTACAAGTACAAACGCATTCAAAAAATGAATTGAACGTTTTAATAAAGTTAGAATAAACTTAAACACTTCTGTTTATGAAATAGTTAATAATATAAATTGATTTTAGCTAACGAAGAAAGCTCAACTTATCTTACTTTATAGTCTTATAAACGGTTACAGAAGAATCTATTCAAACAGTTAATTGATAAGGTAAAAAAAAATCTTCATTATGGCGGTGCTAGTATAAATTAAACTCTTCATTTTATAGTAACATCTGCAATGTGAATCTACGTAGAGAAGTTGATCGTGTAAACATATCGAGGAGGTTAAATTAAGAATGTGGAAGGGAATGGAATCACCATATGCAGCTGAGGGGAGGACCAACCGAGAGCACCGGAAGCGATGCGATCGGAAACCATAGTGATGAATTCGCGGGAAACGGAAGGATCGGCGGACGCAGAGAGGGCGAGGATGAGATGCGTGAGCTGAGCGGCGATCGGTTCGTCGTGGAAGGAGGAGAGGGCACTAACGAGAGGCGAAAGGAGAAAGTGAGGGTGGAACGTGAGAAGCGGTTGAAGGAAGCGAGGGATTGAGAGCGAGCGAGAGAGCTGGGAGAGAGCGTAAGAGACATGGACGGTTGGCGAGAGAGGATTGGAGAGGAGGTTGGAGAAGCAGACGAGGCAGATGGAAGCGCCGTCGTGAGTTTGGAGGTTCAACGAAGATCGATGTCCCTGAGAACATGAAACTGAAAATCCCTCGTCGTCAGCGTCAACAACGTCCACATCGTGTGAATCGCTGCACCAGTACATTCTCTTCTCTGTACTCGCCGCTGACCAGAACGCTGCTGCTACAGCTTTCGCTCTTTTGGCGCCAAACTGATTTTTAAATTGAATAGGTAGTTAGTTAGTTAAGCTCTTTCTGTTGAGCTCTTTGTACATACGGCATAATTGGGCCTCCGGAAGATCCAACTTTTGAAAAATATCTCTAAGGTTCGGCTTTAAAAATTAAAGGTTTAATAGACATTTTGTTCTTAATATTTTGTGAGAATTTGTAATGTTTTTTTATATTTTTTTTTAGTTGAGTCTCAAATTTGATTAAAATCTGTCAATTAATGTGATTCTTTTTGTTAAAAATTCATATATTGTAGTGTCCTATTCGATCTCGTATTCATGCTCTTTTTTCATTAGTCATGTGCCACAAGTTAACTTTGATGTTTCACGTCTCATACAGTAACGTCGTTAACATTAATCTAATAGAAAGAATCATATTGATAAAGTTTAATAAAATTTGAGACTCAATTGAAAAAAAAATAAATGTAAAAAAATATTACAAATTCTCACAAAATATTAAGACCAAAATGTCTATTAAACCAAAATTAAACTACAACTTAAATAAAAAAGTTGTAAATATGAAAACTAGAATAAAAAAAGGTATATACATTGATTATAAAATTATAATTTTCTTCAAAGTCATATATATAAGTTTTATTAGTGAAACCTTAATTACATGTCTATTATTTATTATATAATACGTATACGATAAAAATTTTAATAATTAAGAAATTCTGAAGCAAGAAAATTCAAACAATTTTTTATTTAAAATATTTTATATTATATTAATACAAGTAATTCATATTAACGAAAGAAAAGAAGCCAATAAGAAAACTCTTATGGTAGTAATATTATCACTTTTTTCCATTATTTTGATAATGAAAATATGTAAAAGGCTTCTAATTTTAAATATTATACAAAAATTATATAAGATTTACTATTTAATTACGTAGTGTTTGAGATAAGATTTTTTCCAAATTTTTTCTTATATTGATGAGCTTTTTAATTATAAGATTTTATTACAGTAACATCAAGTTTTTTTTCTATCTTTAACAATGTTGATAAGATGTATAAAATTATCCGCACCAACTTGAAAGATTTAAAAAATAAGTTAGTATACTAAACATTTATTACCTAAATTGAGTTGTATAATTTTTTATATGAAAATATAATTTTCTCTATGTAAAGAAATATAAGTTTAAAATGTGAAAAAAAAAATTATATCAAAACCTTGAGATATACAAACATCAAACTCCTATTGTCTGTCACTTTATTAAAGGTAATTTGTGAATATCTAATTTATTAAATAATTAACTATTATTTTATAAAATATTAATTAAATCATTTTTATATATTTATGATTTATGAATAGATATAAAAAATAATTTATTACAACAAATATGATAATTCTTTAAAATATCCTCAATCAAATATAAAATGACCTTAGAAACAAAAATATAAATATAAATAAAAAGACATTCGGTAAAAATAAAAATAAAACATTTAAATTATTTATCAGATTATAATAATTATTCATTTTAGTTAACATATTAAAATACTTAATTTTTGTAATGCCTATATATGTTATTGACTTTGCCGCATTCCCAAAATGTCAATCTAATCAATATTGCTTCCAAATCTAAATATTATGTTATCATTATCAAGATGAAGATTCTATTTACATATCATAAAATAGTTTTATTTTTAAGTACGGGTACAAAAGAGGTAATTGGTGATTCCATATATTTTAAGGAAAAAAATTAATAATGATAATTAAAAAATAGTTTGTTATATTTTTTAAGTATTTAAAGTTATTTTTAGAATTAAAAAAGTTAAATAATTTAATAGTTATAGTTGATAAATAATTAATTACTTATTGAAGTATTTGTAATTATTTTTTAAATTTTAAATAATTTATTAAGAATAAAATACGAATATGAAAATTGTACATTAAATTTTTTTTAGATTTTTATATTAAATAATTTGTCAATAATAATTACATAAAAAAAATAGTAATTATATATGAAAATATTTGTAATTATTTTTAAATTTTAAATAATTTATTTTTATTTTTGTTTTAAAATATATTAAAAATAAAATAAAAATATAAAATATGAATATGTATCATATTTAACAGTAAAAATTAAAATAAGAAATAAAAACAAAAACAAAAATAAAATAAAAGTACTTTCTGTTATGGTTACTTGTTTCTCATTTTATCCATTAATAAAACAATTGGAGAGGGGGTTAAAATATATTTGAGGAATAAAAAATAATAAAATAAAATATGACAAAAAATATTGAAGTATATTTATTATTGATAATATATATTTAATTTACTAAACAATTAACTACTATTTTATAAAATATTAATTAAATAAATTTTATATATTTATTGTTTATAAATAGATATAAACATAAATTGGTTACAACAAATATGTTAATTACTTAAAATATCCTCAATCAAATATAAAGTAGCCTTAAAAATATAAATATAAATTATTAAATATTAGATAAAAATAATAATAATAATAATAATAAATTTAAAATAATTTATGAGATTGAAATAAACTATTCATCTTAATTAGTTAATTTGAAATCCTTTTAGAATTTATTAGATAATATTTTTTGGAATACATTATCTTTGAGAGTTTAATATTATTGTCTATTTTCTTATCTTTAATCGAAAAAATAATAAACCCGGCTCAATATATATTCAAACTATACATGGAAGAGTTTCACATATCACATACACTTTTTTCTATACTTTTCACATTCTTTGTTCCAAAAGTTTTACTTATGTGCTTTTTCTATTCTTGGGTTTTCAACACCACCTAGCCATGGCAATGATTTCAAGCAAATTATTTCATATTTTTAGTTATTTGCCAGCAAAATCACTTTACAGGTACAAAACTTTGGACAAGGGTTTCTACAATCTTTCAGAAGAAACCTTTTTTATAGAGAATCATGTCCATAACTCGTTGAGAAGAGATGACACGTGTTTCTTTCTACAACCAGAGACATTCCAACTAGGCAATGGAAAAGTTGTGTTGTACCCATTACCTTCAGAACAAGGATCAGGTGTGTCTGGAGATGTTTTGGAATTCTTGTCAAAATCCAGTAAAATCTTATCTTCAACCAAGGGATTGATTATTTGTCGTGCAACAAATAAGACACCTGCTGAGTTTTTCATTTGCAACCCAGCTACAAAGTCTTGGTTGGAAATTCCTTTACCTAGCCATGTTGAAAAAAGATTCAATGTAGATCTTATAATCATGTTGTTGGAGTGTTATGATGACTTTGATGACTACATGGTGGTTCATTTTGAAACTCCAACTGAATGGTCTTCGGATTATGCTTGCAAGATTTTCATGCCTCGGCAAGGATTGTGGAAACCAATGGAAAAGGGTTTCTTTACAGGTGGTAGAAGTATGAAGTTTAACATGCCTGTGCATGACAATGGAGTCATCCACTTCATTTCGGATTGTGGTTGTTACTTCACTCCAGATAGCCCTTATTTTGAATCCTATATAATGTCCTACTATCTCAAGAATGGCACCTCGACAATGCTCAAGTTGCCCAAAAAAGCTAGAAGGAACTATGAGAATTGTGAGATGGCCATTTTCAACTGGGGTAAGGTGTCAATCACAAGTTCTTCCATTTGCTTGGTGAGACTTAAAGGATCTACTTTTAAAGTTTGGATCCTGACAGACTATGAAACAAGTAGGTGGAGGAGAATTATGAAGGCAACAACAAAAGAAATGGGTTTGAAGGAAGAACACCCTAAAGTTAAAGGGTTCACTATTATGAATGGTGATCTTCTCATTTTTTCAACCAAAAAATATATCTATAGTTGTGGCTTGTCTGATGGAAACTATATGAAGATCCAAGAAATATGTGAACACAGATGTAAATATAATATTTGTTTTACTCCATACATGGATACTCTTCGTCCATGTGGACCTGAAGCTACAACTTTGCCTTGTTAGGATGGATGATTCTTTTTGTACTCCTCTCTTTTCTTCTTGATTTTTATATATACAGAAATTTATGTTTTACTCTTGAAAATTTTTCTTCCTGCATTGTATAACTAGACTAAATTATCTAATCCAAAAATTGAAATTGATTTTTTGATTTATGAAGTCAAATTGACTTTTGAATTATGTATTGTGAAACTCAAAACATTCGAATTACATCATTTAAAATTCATTTTCAAATTGCATAATCTAGAAATCATATTTCTATTAAAAAAACTTTTAAATTATACAATTCAGAAAACACTTTTAAATTGAATAGTGTAAAAGTCAAAATTTGACTTAATTTTTTACAATTTAGTTTATAGAAACATTAAACTCATACTCTGTGTCACCTTATTAAAGGAAATTTGTGAATATCTAATTTATTGTCACCTTATTAAAGGAAATTTATAAATATCTAATTTACTAATTAATTAACTATTATCTTGTAAAATATTAGTTAAATCATTTTTATATATTTATGATTTATGAATAGATGTAAAAAGTAATTGCACTGCTACACGAACCTACATCCACGTCGGTTCTGGGGATGATTTGACGACGGTACAAAAACCGACGTTGAAAGAGGAGACGTTAAAAGTAATATTTTCAACGTCGGTTCATTATGAACCGACGTTGAAAATACACTTTCAACGTCGGTTCAATAACCTACTCCCCACGACTCAGACCTTCTGCCAGACGCGAACCGCATCATGCCACCCAAACCGGGCGGTTCACTCTCCGACACGCTGTTCGTGACACTCGTTATTGACTCCTCCAACCACGCGTCGTTCACGCTCGACGTGTCTGTCCGCGCTTTCAAATTAACCGCAACGCTCTTGACACACCATTAGAATCGGATTTCGGCCGGCTTTTCCTTTCGACCGGACCGGAAAATCGCGCAAGCTTTCCAAAAAACCGTGTTTCTTCCCGTTTCTCTTGGGTTTCTCTTTTCTATGCGTATCACGGGAATCCTTTCGGGAACATACCAGCTTGCGATTTCGATCGCGCTTGGATCCGACTCTTCCCATGCATGAGACTTTCGGCGAAGACGGTTCCACGAACCCGGACTCCGATTTTCCGACGGAAGCGCTGCGTTTCGGGAACAACCTGATGTTACCCGGTTTATGGTTGCGGCGGTTCTTGGCGTCCACGAAGGAGGTTTTCGAGGCTTAGGTAAGCCAATGATGGTGGAGGCCTTGGACTTGAAATTGAGAGAGAAGCGCCGGGAGTTGTTATTGGAGCTTGTGCCGGGGTTGAGGTTGAGGTTGGTGGAAGTTGAATTGGCCTTGGTCGATTCCTTGCGCTCGTACACGGCGTTGCGGTCCCACCAGTCGTATTCCTCGTCCCTGGACAGCCAAAAGGACTCTGGCGGAGAATCCGGGTGGGGCTCCGGCGGTTTTCCGATCGCTGGATCCGCCGGCGCACGCTGAAACCAGTGTTTCCACCTGTAGCATTTGAGCAAAATGGAAAGGTTAGTAAGAGAGAGAGAGAGACAGAGGCAGAGGTAGTGCGAAGGAGGTAGCGAAACTCGAAAACGAAGAACGAAAAGTGAGGAAAAAGAGGGCGCGGGACGTGTATTTAAAGGGGTTTTAACGTCGGTTATGGGAAGAACCGACGTTGAATGTTATACATTCCACGTCGGTTTTTAATGAACCGACGTTGAAAGTGTGTCCCACACACTTTTGACGTCGGTTATTCCCATAACCGACGTTAAAACCCCTTTAAAATCCCTTCTACGTCGTTTGTATTTTAACCGACGTAAAACTGCGACGTTAATTCGTATTCGTGTAGCAGTGTTGGTTACAAAAAAATATGTTAATTACTTAAAATATCTTCAATCAAATATAAAATAACCTTAAAATATAAATATAAAATATAAAATATTAGGTAAAAATAATAATAAATATAAAATAGTTTGAGATTGTAATCAACTATTCATTTTAATTAGTTAATTTGAAATTTTTTCAAAATTTACTAGGTAATATTTTTTAATACATTATCTTATGAGTTTAATATTATCGTGAGTTTTCTTATCTTTAACTGTGCAAATAAATAAATAAATTAATTTAATTTAATTTTTTTTAACCAAAACTAAAATTGTTAGAATTAAAAATAAGTATATCAGAAATAATCAACAAAAATATATTCATAGTTTCTAAACTTGGCCTAATATATATTCAAATTATAAGATAGAATGTCTTAGAAGAGTTTCACATACATCACATAATTCCACACTTTTTTCTTTGTTTCTCATATTCTTTGTTCCAAAAACTTTATTTTTGTGCTTTTTCTATTCTTGGTTTTTCAACAACACCAAGTCATCGCAATGATTTCAAGTAAATTATTTCATATTTTTACTTATTTGCCAAAAAAATCACTTTTAGAAGAAACCTCTTCTATGGAGAATCATGTCCATAACTTGTTGAGAAGAGATGACACATGTTTCTTCCTACAATCAGAGACATTCTGATTGGACAATGAAAAAGTTGTGTTGTTTCCATTACCTTCTGAACAAGAATCACGTGTGTCTGAAAATGTTCTGGAATTCTTGTCAAAATTCATAAAATCTTAGCTTCAACCAAGGGATTGATTATTTGTTGTGCAACAAATAAGAAACCTGCTAAGTTTTTCATTTGTAACCAGGCTACAAAGTCTTGGTTGGAAATTCCTTTACCCAGTCATGTTGAAAAAGATTCAAGATTCAATATAGATATACAATCATGTTATTGGAGTGTTATAATGATTTTGATAACTATGTGATGGTTCATTTTGAAACTCCAACTAAATGATCTTCGGATTATGCCTACAAGATTTTCAAGCCTCGAGAGGGATTGTGAAAATCAATGGAAAAGGATTTCTTTGCAGGTGGCAGAACTATGAAGTTTAACATGCTTGTGCATGACAATGGAGTCATCCACTTCACTTTGGATTGTGGTTGTTACTTCACTCAAGAGTGCCCTTATTTTTGAACCTTATATAATGTCCTATAGTCTCAAGAAAGACACCTCGACAATGTTTAAGTTGTCTAAAACCGCTAGAAAGGAACTATGAGAACTGTGAGATGACCATTTTCAATTGGGGTAAGGTGTTAATCACAAGTTCTTTCATTTTCTTGGTGAGACTTAAAATATCTACTTTTAAAGTTTGGATCCTGAGAGATTATGAAACAAGTAGGTGAAGGAAAATTATGAAGACAACAACAACAAAAATGAGTTTGAAGGAATAACACCCTAAAATCAAAGGGTTCACTGTTATGAATGGCGATCTTCTCATTTTTGCAACTAAAAAAATATATGTACAGTTGTGGCTTGTCCGATGGAAACTATATGAAAATACAAGAAACATGTGAACACAAATATAATGTTTGTTTTATAGATACTCTTCGTCCATGTGGACTTGGAGCTACAACTTTGCCTTGTTAAGGTGGTTGATTCTTTCTAAAGTCACATCTTTTCTTCCTGCTTTGTCATATATATAAAAAAATTTCTTTTACTCCTAAAAGTTTTTTGGATTATATAATCTCTAAGTCAAATTTTGACTTTTGAATTACACAATCCAAAAATCAAAATTGATTTTCAGATTTAGGAAGTCAATTGGATTTCTGGATTATGCAATCTGGAAGTCGATTTTCACATTTGAATTACACAATTTGGAATTCAATTTTAACTTATATAATTCAGAAGTCATATTTCTATAAAAAAAAATTTGAATTGTATAATTCGAAAGACATTTTTTAATTGAACAATCTGGAAGTTATTTTTTCACTTTCAAATTATGCAATTCGGAAGGATTTTCTGAATCACATAATCCATAAATCATTTTTTCATAAAACTTTATGAAGATGCAAATAAAAGTCATATTTTCACAAAAAAAAATTAAATTATATAATCCAAAAGACATTTTTAAATGGAACAATTTGAAAGTTATTTTTTTACTTTTGAATTATGCAATTCGAAAGATTTTCCAGATCACATAATCCGTAAGTCATTTTATCCAACCTTGTGGAGATGCAAATAGAAATAAAAATAAAGGATATGCAGATAGAACTAAAGAGAGTACAAAAAGAATCATGATTCTTATATTACATTGTTTCAATATATAAATGCTATTGATTTTATTTTTCTTTTTGTTTATCATATCTTGTTATAATTTCTTTACATCAAATAGTAAAATGTTTATAATAGTAAAGATTACTACAAAGCTTGATAGATTAGATAAGTTTGTTTGTTATTGAATTCACAATACCTTACCAATTCAATAATTATACTATATATATATATATTATACATATATATGATAGAAAAATGAATTAGAATAGCTTGTTAATTATGTGATTATTTATTAGAAAGTTGTTCTTTTTTTGCCTCTTTTCATATGGATAATTTAAAAAAATCTATAAAGTTTTATTAATTTAATAAATTTTTATAATTTTAATTTACTTTAAAATTTCTTATCTCAATGACATATTATTATAAAATATTTCAAATTAATTATAAAAGTAAATTACTAAATACAATGGAACATAATTATTGGAAGTGTAAAATAATAAATGCGATTGAACAAAAACGTATAAGCAGCAATAAAAAAGTTAAAATATTTTAGGTTTCGATTTAATTAATTTTCAATTTAGGCCTGTTTTACAATTCAGTTATGAACATCTCTACAAATAATTCCTGTTAATCTACTTTATTTTTCACTTTTATTCACATCACTTTCTTGAATATGCAAAAATTTTATAAAAATGTCTCTTCAAAGAACTTTCAATTTCTTTTATTTAAATGTTTCAATTCTTTTGAATTTAAAAGTTCAGAAAATAATTGAAGTGCGACTTACTAACGTGGAGACATGCATCTAAATAGTAAATATGTCAATCACTACAGCATGACAATATAATCGCTAACACGACATGATAAAGTACATGACATGTTACAACTTGGTATTATAACATGATTTTTAAGATTTTTAAAAATTCAAAAGAACCAAATTAATCTAGAAATTCTTGTAAAACTAAAATAATTTTTATCCATATTTATATAAAGTCAAAGAAAAACGTATTTCAGCATGTCCCTCTTCATGCAAGATTAGAAGTAAGAGAATAATCAAAGGGCACTCAAAGTATGAATTTCACCGAGATGGGTCCTATAGGCTTACTTCACAATATACAGTACAAAACAGTATCAAGAGAATGATATCAAACTCAACATGAGAAAATGCCTTTCTTACTTTGCTACCTGGGGAACATAAAAGTAAAAGAACTATATAAATTAATCCAGCTGAGGAACCCAAAAATTCAGATCTGGGTCAAAACAAATAGGAAAAACTGAGTCAAAAATATATCCCTCATTTGCTATGCTGCTGTCGCAGAGGTGGTTTCCTAACTCCTTTTTCTATCCCTTCTTCCAGCACAATACCCAAACTTAACATACTTTCCAACCCTTTATTTTCTCCACAAAAGAAAAATCGACCAGAACCCTAAAGAATCATGTTTCAGGTCTCCCTTATTCTTCAATTCATGTAGGCTCCAACCTTCTCTTTGTTAAAAAACAAAGGAAAGACAGGAAAAGTATTGAATGCAACAGCACAACGCAGGACACACACATGATTGGCCAATTCCCCAAACCAAAGTCCAGACAGAACCCATAAAATCTCAATCTCTACTATTATCTGTCCTCAAGATTGGACAGCCAACCTCTGCAGATGCTCAAAGAAAACTTGAAGGCTCACATCATCAGTAAATATTACATCAGAACCAGCAGCCATCTCATGCGCATTATTATACGTTGCTGAGGGATTCAGTTTTGCTAATAAAAATCTAGCCTGTTAAACATCAATGAAAACACACTAAGTTTCAAAACGACTGCAAATCTAAGCTTGGTGAATCAATGAAATGAACAAACAAGCTGTTAATATATTATGTGGTGGAAGGGGAGGAAAAGCAACTGTAACAGTTAATGAAGACAAATAACACTCAAACTGGTCTTGGTAAACTATACTGACCTGGGAACCATGTTGATCACACACTACCAATCTAGGAACTGGGAACCGTTCTCTAATTATCATTTGGGAATCATCATGTGGAGCTCGTAATAGCTGTGCAAATGCCTGTGTAATGTATTAAAGTTATCAGCAGAGCAAGAAAAAAAAGTACCAACAAAGATGGCTCGGAATAAAATAACTTTAAAAAATCCGAAGAAACTATTATAAAATCTAAAGATCACTTTGCGAGCATAATTTGCAGGTAACAATGATTTCTTTGGCACGATATGACAAAGAACAAACCTGGTGTTCTGGCTGATTCTGGTATCCCAAGTTGCGCCATTGAGCTATTGTCATCCCATGAAAAATAACCACACTAAAATATGAATCTAGCAACAAAATCCGGTCTGCAGCAATGGAAGCCACATCTAACAATGCTGGTGCAGGCAGTGAATTAAATGAATATGCTATCAGTGACGGCTGAATCATAACAGCAGCATTACTAATATTTTCCCTGTTTAACAACATGCGGAAATATGCAGTCTCGTCTGGACTGTTGTTAAAGACCTGCCAACACATCAACACCAACAAAGTTAAATAAATAAAGTTTGAAAAGCAGGACAGGAAGAAAATTACAACAAAAGCTACCTGTACAAACTGTGAGCGTCGCAGATTGAACATAAACTGAGGGAAAAGTGAAAATGATGGGTTTAATGTAAATGATGAGGGATCATCCTTGCGGTAGTCACCAAACTTAGAACAAAAGGCGAATGAGAAACCGATCTAACCACCGTGTAGCATCAAATGTTTCCTGATAAAACAATAATTAATGGTTAGCTAGGATTTGTTTGTAGAAAGTTTTACTAAAGAAATTTTGCCATCGATAATATGACAGAATACCAATTCATAAACTAATATAATTTAATTTCAAAAGTAAAAATCACACTCAATACCGCCACAAATCGTTGTCCCAGAAACAGTATATTTTCTCCACAAACTGCAAATTACAACCTAGTTGCCTATTACACCCACTATCACAAGATATATCTTAATCCATAACTTTCCTCAGTTATTTTCTATGAATTACTCTCATGACGAAGTTTCTTATACAGAACTAATATAATTACTAATGCAGGATAAGTGATTTTCTACACGGGCACTCCTAATAGTAAGTGCCACCAATTTACCAATGGGTCCTTCCTAACAAACCTTGGTTCTTGTTCCCATCACAATACATGCCCAACAACCAAGGTTTTGATATTTGATAAAATGATTATTTGCAGCAAGTTGTGAACCAAGCACTTATGCAGGTACACCTTTCATCAAAACATCAATATAAACCTGTTCTCCTAATTTCAGGTTTTCCTAAAAGAAAACACAAATTTGAATGAAGATATTGTATAAATTACTGAATCTTTGAAAAATAAATCTCGATGGTCTTAAATTATTTTAGAAATACCAAAGAAAGAAACGGGTAATAACACAACTTGTGACATACCTCACTCTCCAATTTTAGAGAAGCAAATCTAGCCATTACAACTGCTGCAGTTTCTTGGTCAAATCCTTGAACCAATTCCTGAACAAAAAAAGTTATACAAGTAGTTAAAAGCCCTGTATTTATCAATTTAAGAATTTCGTTGTCAATAAATAATTGTCCAACACTGAAAATAATGCATACATGCTAAACTAATTCAATTCAGTTTATGACATAGATATACACAATGAACACCCATAAATGTAAAGATATTAGATAGATATCAGCATATGACATAACATGAGAGTCAGACTTGACAATTGACAGCAAGAAACAAGAGTAAAACGGAAAAACATTAAAGCTTTATTAATATTATGATAATTGTAGGCGCTCCAAATATTACTTTGACAATGACAACGGACAGGCATCCACCAAATATATAAAAAAGGCTGAAACTACCTCAGAGCTAACAGTACTATCTACCCATCTTCTAGTTACTGTTGTGACACGAAGAACCGATTGACCACTTGGGTCCTGGTAGCTGCAACAAGAACATGAGCATTAATATTCAACGCCCAGTGCATAATTACAATTAGATACAAAATAGTACATATATGAGATCATATTAGTTGAAGTTATGTGACATAACCTTGTAAGGAACTGTAGGTACAATTGTGGGTTGACAGCACCTGGGGTGTTTGCTCGATCACTTGATGAAAGATCAAACATCACAGTCACGCACGTACTCTTGTCAAGGCCACACATCTTCCATGCTGTTGTGTTTCCTTCTCCTATAACAGTATCAGCAACAGAAGGCCCTTTCTGCAGTATGATTGTAACCATCAAAATCAAGAAAAATCATCTTGATTCAGTCTTAGTTCTGTTACTTCAATTGACTCAATACCAACTCCAATTCCGGAGTTAATAAGCAACAGAGAATTAAGAATTTCAAACAAAAGAATATCCAACCTTTTCCAAGGAAGTGCAAGGACCAATAACTCCCTGAATTTTGATTTCCTTGGAGCAATTTATCTCCAGGGTTCCACTGAAACATAAATAAAGCTGGTGGTGAGCACATCTTATAACAGATAAGGAAACAAATGTCTGAAGAAAATATGAGATAAGGGGAGAGAAAAATGAAAACACATTCACAAAAGGAAAATGTCAGTATGACATTTAAAGTGAACGAATTCTCACTTGAAACAAAGACCAGGAGATTGTTCCCCGTCCTCAAAAACACGCTTAAAAGAGTCCTTGAAGACTGAATGACCAAAACTTTCAGCCAGGACAACAAGACCACCAGTTCTTTCAACTGCAACTTTAATTTCCGCAACTCCGACCTTCGTATTTAAAGCATCCATGAATCGGCACAGGACAGAAAGAGCATAATTAGATTCTAATTGTTTTTCAATGTAACATTCTGACAAAATTATAAACTCAACTTCATGCATGCCCACTGCATAATATAAACAAGAACTTCCTTGAATACCAACAATAAAATCAATCACAAAAAATAAAATAAAAATTGAAATATTACCAGATTCTCTCTTAAGCAGATAAATAATTGAAAATCATGATGCCATCATACAATCATAAGCGTTCTTAATTTTTAAAATATTTTTGTATAAATATTTTTTAAAAACATAATAAAATTTGTTATGTTTTTTTATAACTCATATATCCCATTATTTAATTATATTTTTGTAGCTCATTTTTTAGATTTTAATGTTGACATAAGTATAAGTGTTGATGAAGTTTTCTTTCAATAAGTCATGAAGATTAAAGTTTTGATGATGAAGATATAAAATTTTAATGCAACATTAAAGACTTGTTTTTATCTCACAACGGAAGGTTGCTTCATGGAATAAAGGCAAGACATAAAGGCAAATAAATGCTTTCAAGATAGAAGATTGTTGAATATTTTTTCAGGAGCTCAAGTTTCAAGTTTAGAAGTTTTTGTTTTTGGTGATAGATAAAAAGAGTAAGTCATAAATCTCATTCAAGATCATTTCAAACTTGAGAGCAAGTTGTTTTCTCGCAAAAATGTTTTTCTACGCTTTTAATCGATTAAGTAACGAAATAGAATCGATTATTTCACTTAAAATTTAAATTAAAAGAGTTTAACGAACAAAATAATCAATTAAGTGTTTTTGATAATCGATTATATTGCTTTTGGGTTTCATATAATTGATTATGGCCTTAATTTAATCGATTATATTAGGAAAAATATATTTTCCAGTTTTACTCTGATATAATCGATTACACCTTTTATATAATCGATTAAATACGATGTTTTTGCGAATTCAATGCTGAATCAACCTAAGAATGGAAACTTTGAGCTGATTTCAAATTATAAAATGAAAGAAAACGTCTTAGGTTAAAAACATCTGAAAAACACAAAATTCAAAGTGTTCTTGCGCTAAAGTTTTCAAAACCGCTTTCTTGCTCTCTCAAGGTTGATCTAAGTTCTTGGAACTGGTGATCATTGTGCTTAAGCTTTCATATCCAGCACTCATCAGGTGTTTTCTTTACTGTTTTATTGGTTACTGTAATTCATCCCTTGGATCTGTTCTAAAGGGAAGTGTGTTCATCTCTTGTGTGTCAAGAGAGGTGGGAATCATCCTTAGTGTGTCTGAGGAGGTGTGTTCATCCTTAGTGTGTCTAAGGAGATGTTGCTATTTATCTTTATTTGTTTTTACATGTGGTCACTGGATTGGTGTTTGTAATTGCAATTAAAGATAGTGGGGGTGATCATAACGTGTTTGTGGTGATTGAGAACTGAACGTAGGATTGGCTAAATCCGAACCAGTATAAATCTCTGTGTTCTATCTTTCTTTCCTTATCTCTTTATTTTATTGTGGATCATATTAACGATTGCTATTCAAACTGCTCTTATCAAACGTTAAGGAAAATCTGAATCTTGTTTTTAGAAAAATTATTTAAAATCTGGAAAAACACTTCAAACTAATTATATAAACTAATTATATATATACACTTCAAATTGTTTCATATATACTACTTCAAACTAATTACAATTTGAATTTGATGATTCGATCGGAAGATCTCCTGGATAAGATGATTTTCTTTTATAATTTTTTTTACTAAACCACTATTCAAGATCTATTACAGAAGAATTCTCAAAATTTCAAGAAAAATATTCTTTTTTACTTTCGTACCAACAAAAATCAAACGATTAAAAACAACAAAAGTTTACTTAAAATTTCAAAGAAAATTCTCCTTTCAAACTAAAATTATAAAAAGTCTTATATCTCAACCAAAAACTATATAAAATCTTATAATTCACCAAATAAATACAAAATATCAAAATTAAAATCTATCATTAAAGATGATGTTAATTACATAAATATAAACACTGAATCAAACAATAACTAAAGAAATACCGAAATAAAATGAAATAAAGTTGAATAATCTACTCCTAATTGCAGTATTTAGTTATAAGAAATAAACATAAAACTATTTAGATTCTTATTTTTCATAAATAATTATGTTTTTCATTTTTTTTAAAATGGTTAGGGTGTTTGTTGGTAGAATTGAGTTTTATCAAACCTATTGTGCTGTACTAAAATACTTTGACTAAAGTTGAGTTAAATTTACATCATTTATCTATTAATTCCAAATCAAATCAATCCGATCAACAATCAATTAAATTAGATTGGATTTGTATTATTCATCTCATATATTCGAAATCAACTAACTCATAAATAGTAAGTTGGAATAGACTTAATCAATCAATATAAAAAAATACATTTATTTCAAAATTTTAAAAAGTATTATTTTTCTTCTGTTTATTACATTTTGAAATGTATTTTTATTTTATTTAATTATTGTTCAAGGATGTATCCGATTAAATAAATAATTAAAATGTAATACTAGGAGGTGATCCTTAGGTTAGTTTGAACAAATTTGTATGATTAAATTAAAATATAGAATAATTTGCAAAATGTAAACAATTATAAAGGAACGGATTGATTTCATTATTCAATTGCAAATTCCCTTATCCTAGTTACACAGAAAAACACACTTTGTTCATCTTAATCCTCATTCCAACCCAAATCAATCTACTAAGTGAAGATTAACCCGAGGATTCCTTACACAAATTAAGCAAACATATACATCATCCAATCTTTAATCAATCAAATAATTAAGCAAACTGCGAAAACAATATTCATAAGCATGAACGAAAATAGAAGCACAGAGATTAGAAGATGGAGAATCAAGAAGAACAAAGAGAAAACGTGAATTAAACCTCAAAGTTCATAGTAATCTACTCAGAAAATCAACCTTTGAAAATTAGCTCTCCATGGACATTCAAAACAAAAATCAATGGAGAAAAGAATAAAGATGAAAGCTGAAAAATAAAAAATGAAAGCCGAAAGACGGAAATGTGAGCAGCTATGCATGAATGTGTATTTTGCCTCCTCTCCTTAGGATTTTGTAACCCTAGGTCAGCGCCTTTCTCCTAAAACGTCTGGACCTCATAGAAAAATACTGTCTGACCCAAATTACGAAAATATAGGAAAAATGAATTAAAATCCTAAGTGGAGGCTGACGTGACAGAAATTTCTTTAAGTCCATAATATTTCCTATGTCCCTGAAAAATAAAACACACAAAAATTAGACAAATAAATTCGAATTAATAAAAATCTGAATTACTGACCCAATAAAGTCTAAATAATAAAAACGTGTCAATGATGGATAATTAGACACAAAATAATAATTAAAATAACTACAAAAAAGTAAGAAAATATGGATAAATAATTATTCATCAATTATATATTTTGCAATCAACTATCACTAGTTTACAAAATTTAACATTCAATTTTTGGTCATTATATCGACTCGTTGGAATTTTAATATAGTGATAATTTGTTATAAAAAAAAGTTGTAGAAAAAGATATTTAAAACAATAAAATTAGTTTTGATCTTTAAAAAAATATTCATGTTTAAATATTAAAATTAAAATTTGTATACATAAAAACTTTTTAATTATTATTTTATCCAAAGTATAAATTGGAGAATAAAATATGTAAGTAATGTTTTTTATCAGTAGATAGAATACAACTATGATATATGTAAACTATATCATTAACTGAACTACATAGATAATGACAAGATAATTCGAGTGTTGTTTTTAAACAAAAGATCTTACTTTAATGATATATTTTAAAATAGAACAATGGTATTTTTGATAACACAATAAAATCATATAACCATTTGATATTTTATTACTTTTTTATAATTATAAAATTTATTTTTTCTATGACTATATTACTCTTAATAGATTCTCAAATTATTGTATGATTATTAAAATATATTTATGTAATTGGTTAAATATGTTTTTAGTCTCTGAACTATTTGTCAAAATTGTGTTTCATCTTTGAGGCAAACTTTAGACCTATTTCATTTTTATACTTTATAAACTAATATAAATCATCCTTAATGACAAATAAAACATCTTTAAGAAAAGAAAAATGAAATAGAAGAGAAAGAAGTTTAGGAAACACATGATAGTAAAGTAGGAAACTATGAAAAAAGAAAATAAAGAGATAAAAAGGAATTCTGACACATTATCAAGGATCTTTTACATGAGTCTATAAAGTGTTAGACGCAGAGATATACCAAGAAGGGGGGATGAATTGATATTTGATTTTCTTTGAAAATTGTAAAGTTTCAGATTTTTCTGATGCTGTCAAGAATAGATTAGTTAACTGATTTCAGAGAAATAGTCAATTAGTTTTACCAGACAATTATTAAAGAGGATAAAAGAAGAGAAAGAATGCACAAGAATTTATACTGGTTCACTCTTTTTCAAGAGCTACATCTAGTTTCGATCTGTAACACTAACAGATCTCAAATCACTAAATGATCAAGTCTTTACAAGAACCCCTCTTCTAAAGACTAACAAAACCAAAAGATGAAATTCTAAACCCTATAGAATTCAATCTAACCCAGACTCACACCAAGTCTGCAGTGATCACCCCAATCACCAAGATACAGCTTTTGTAACCCCACAAAACAATCTCAACCCAGAGAACAATACAATTCAGAATATGCTAATCAAGACTCTCTTCTTGATTCTTTCTAAAGCTGAATTCTTCAAAAGAATTTGTGAGTAAGCTTTTCTTGATTCACTCTTCTTTGTTCTCTCTCTGTTCTTTTCGCTATTCTTTCGTATTTGAATCTCCCACGAGACTTGTATTTATAGAGAAAGAGATGAGCTTCAAACAGACGCTATTCTATTTCTGCATACTAGAAGGCCAGGAACAAAATAGTCGACTAAATAGCTAAATAGTTAGCTTATTTCATTAAAGGCACATTCCTGACATATTAATGAAAATAGCCAACTAATATATCAGAATTAGTTGACTAATTGAAGATTAATGAAAACAGTAAACTAATATAGCAGAATTAGCTAACTAATAACAGATAATCTAACAGCTATTCAAAAACTACATAATCATCAATTAATCACCAACGTTCCAGCAACATCATCAAATCAAATTCATCAACATAAAGTATAAGAACGAAATAAGTCCAAAGTTTGTCCTAGAGACAAAACAAAATTTTGACAAATAGTTCAATAAAAATATTTACTTCTTATAATTTTTGTAATCTTGTTTACTAAAATCTATGTTCCCAAGTTATGCCATATTTTTTTATTTCTGGATATGGTATAATGAATTATATAATTAATATATAATTAAATAGATAAAAAGAATAAAAGAGAAAATTCTTGATGGGAAAAACAAAATCGAGAATGGTGAACTTTCTAATTGATCGATGTAAATATTAGACTCAAGTAATAAAGCATGTAAGGACATATAAAATCCAATCAAGGATCCCTAAATTTAAAAGTAACTTATAAAATGGAATAATTTAACTCAGCTATAATAGAAGTACCATCCAAAGAAATATCTTATAACTATTAAGAAGGTTAGCTAGACTATAACACAATTACCTTTTTTTTGGCAGAAAAATGTTAAGATAGAGAGAGGAGATTATTATAAGAATAATAATAAACACAATTGACAATGACAACCTCGCAAATCGCAATAGGAACTGGACAACATGTTAATTCCCTTCAATCCTATTCCTACCTTTGTGTCAACCTCTATAGCTATAATGCAATTTTACTTATGATAAGCCAGGTCCACCTTAAGGTCCCAGTAAATTGTTTTAGGTTAAAAGAAAACTCTAATTTTTTTTAAGTACTAATATACTTTTATTCAATTAATTATAAAACTATATTTGAGAATAAAATTTAATTAAAATATTATGAGTGTTTGTTAATTTTTATTGATACTAAAAATGATATTTAATGAATTAACAACTTTTTTCAATAAATCATAATTTTCTTTAAATAAAAGAGATTTGTTAGTTAATACTAATAGCTACAAAAATTGAGAGCTTTTTTCATCTATATTATTTTACCAACTAGTTTCTATCTTTTTCTTTTCTCTCTTTGTGACTTCTCCTTTCCAATCCTAACTCTGGAGAAGCTCTGACTTCTCTCTTCCAGATTCGCAATCTCTAATCATCTTTTTTAAAATAAAAGTCTACAACTGTGATCTAGAGAGGGAGAGGAGTATTTCTAAACGATAAACTTTGGTTGTAGGTAAGTTTTGTCTCTCTCTGTGTTTTCTCTTTTTCTATTCTTCTGTTCTTGAGGGTTAAGTTTGCATGTTTGAATTAGACCTTGTAAGAGAATCATTAGATACTTGGCTTGAGGTGTTATGAGAATATTATTTGATGTGATGATATATATATATATATATATATATATATATGTGTGTGTGTGTGTGTGTGTGTGTGTGTTAAGAATTGTGATTTATTTTATATTAAATGGTTTATAAATGGTAGAAATTTTATATTACCCATTTCTTGAATTATTTCTATAAACTACAATGATCATGTTAATTTTACTTGGAAACATAAAATATTTTAGGGACAAAGTCTTAGAGAAAATATTGAAAAACATGTATTGACATCTCTCTCTCTCTCTATATATATATATATATACATACACATACACATACACATACACACACACATATTTGTGCATATTTGTACACCAATATTGTTTAGATTTTTTAGCTATTTTGAGTGATTGTGATCAACATGATATAAGTTAAAGTTGTATGTATAATTTCCCTAAAAAGAAAAATGTTAAATGAAATTAATTACGACAATTTAATAGATAATTTTGTATCACAAAAAGCTCAAAAAATAAATTTTAAATACAACTATAATACATTTTAACATAAATTTTTTTATTAGTAAATAAAAATGTCTAATTTTTTAAGTTTGTTTTTCTTAGACAAATAGCATCAAGAGGGGGGGTGAATTGATGAGTTTAAAGATGTTTATCCTTTTTCGATAAGCCTGAAAACGTTAAACGGAGCGGAAGCAGTAAACAAATATAAAAGGATAAGGGAAGAGAAGAACACAAGGATTTATACTGGTTCGGGTATAGCCAACCCTACATCCAGTGCCCAGTCACCTCAATTCGAGAATGACTCCCAAACACTATCTTTAGAAAAACTATTACAATCAATATTACAATTGAAACTTGTAAAAGAAAATCTAAAGACTGAACACCTCTCTTGAAACCCACAAGAGATGAAAACACCTCCCTTGAAAACTCACAAGGGATGAACCACTACACCAACACTGGTGTTCACAGATATAAGAAAACAAATACTAAAACAGTATCACCTGGAAAGAGAGAATCCAAAACAACGTTACTGATAGTTAGCTCCTTTCACAAGTGATAAAGAAATGTTGTAGATCAGAGAGTGTAAACAAAATATTTTGTGCTTGAGGTTAGCTCTGTGTCTATCAACGTGTATTTTTCCTCTTTATATAGGAAATGAAAACTGAGAAAACCTTTCATAGAATTAAAAACCATTTATGAAATGTTCACACATTTAAAATCTGTTTATGATGTCTGAAAACGTAAGATCTGTATAATAATTGAAAACGTTCATGATTTTAAATGCTAATTTGAAATTCAAAAAACTTTTCGAAAAACTGTTGAACATGTTAAGTACAAAATCGATTCTGTCAAAGTTTTAGAAAAACTTTAAAACAGCACTTCATAATCGAGTCGATTTCATTATATACATAATGACATAATCGAGTCAACTACGTTGTATAAAAAAGATATAATCGAATCGATGTAAAAAGGTTTTTTTGAAAAACACAACATAATCGATTGTGTTAAAACCATCGAATATGTTATATCGATCGATTAAAGTAAAAACAGTTTTACTCATAAAAATGATCACGAGTCAAAGAGTGCTGGATCAGTTTGTTAGTTTCAATTTCTCTTATTCTAGAATGATTTGACGCTAACAACTCCAACTACGATCTGAGCTCCACCGATTCTTCAAAACTTTCAACTCTTCGATCTTTTCAAAACTTCAATCTATTCATCCTTCGATCTGGTTTACTTGAGAAAACATCAAAACTCGATACATCTTCAAAGAGACTTGACTTGATCCTCTTTGGTAACATTCTCCCCCTTTTTGATGATGATCAAGAAAACCTATTTAAGAAGAATTTTGAAGAAATTTCTTGACTTTGAAGTCAGCTCAAGATTAGTACAGAGATAGCGTAAAACATAATTAAACTGTACTCCCCCTATTTTGGGTAAATATTACTGTACTCCCTTTTCAAAAACATTATACATTATACTCCCCCTTTTTATTGATAATCATCGAAAAACAGACAGAGAGATAAAAACAATATCGAATAAAAACATGGTATCATGTTCACACAAAAACTTGAAATATCAAAACGAATTACCATCCAAAATTCCTAATGCGATACGCAAATCATAAAACCTATCTCTAGGCAAAGGTTTGGTAAAGAAATCTGCTAACTGATGTTTGGTATCGATAAATTCTATTATGCAATCTCCTTTTAAGATATGGTCTCTAATGAAATGATGCCTAATCTCTATGTGTTTAGTTCTAGAATGCATTATAGGATTTCTAGTTAAATTAATTGCACTAGTACTATCACACTTAAGAGGGATATGGTCTAAGAAAATACTATAATCTTTTAACTGATGTTTCATCCACAAAAGCTATGAACAACAAAAACCGGCTGCTATATACTCAGCTTCAGTTGTGGATAGAGCAACACAAGCCTGTTTCTTGGAGTGCCAAGAAACAAGTGAACAGCCAAGTAGGTTACATGTCCCACTTGTACTTTTTCTGTCCAGTTTACATCCTCCATAATCTGAATCTGAATACCCTATAAGGCTAGGTGAACCTCCAGAGGGATACAAAAGACCAAAGGATTTAGTTCCTTTTAGATATTTAATTATTCTCTTAACAGCAACTAGGTGTGATTCCTTATGATTTGATTGATATCTAACACAAACACACACACTATGCATAATATCTGGTCTGCTTGCTGTAAGATAAAGTAAGGAACCAATCATACCTCTGTATTTGGTTTGATCCACCATCTTACCTTTTTCATCTTGATCTAAATAACAAGATGTTGACATCGGGGTAGCTGCTTCTTTTGCATTTTCCAATTCGAACTTCTTTAAAAGTTGTGAGCAATACTTCGATTTCGAAATAAAAATACCTTCGAGGTTTTGCTTAATTTGTAGACCTAGAAAATATGTTAGCTCACCCATCATCGACATCTCGAACTCTCCCTGCATTATCTTAGCAAATTCTTGGCAAAGATCATTGTTAGTCGATCCAAATATAATATCATCAACATAAATTTGAACTATAATAATATTGTTCTTCGATTCTTTTATAAATAGTTGGATCTACTTTACCTCGTCGATAATCATGACTAACTAGAAAATTACTTAGCCTTTCATACCAAGATCTGGGCGCTTGTTTAAGTCCATAGAGTGCTTTCTTTAGCTTGTAGACATGATTCGGATATTTAGAATCTTCAAATCCAGGGGGTTGACAGACATATACTTCTTCTTTGATATAACTGTTTAGAAAAGCACTTTTCACATCCATTTGATATAACTTAAACTTCATAATCACTGCGTAAGCTAGTAGGATTCTTATTGCTTCGAGCCTTGCAACTGGGGCATATGTTTCGTCATAGTCGATTCCTTCTTCTTGACTATAACCTTTCGCTACTAGTCTTGCCTTATTCTTGGTTATGTTGCCATTTTCATCAAGCTTGTTCCTGAAAATCCATTTTGCTCCAATTACCTGCATAGAATTGTTTCTCGGAACTAGATCCCACACTTCATTCCTTTTAAACTGATTTAATTCCTCTTGCATCGATTGAATCCAGTATTCATCTTGTAAAGCTTCTTCCATGCTCTTGGGTTCTACTTGTGAGACAAAAGCTACATTCATGCAGAAGTTATTCATTTGACTTCTTGTTGAGACTCTTCGATCAACATCAACATTATCCAAAGATAGTCCTCGGTGTTCTCTACTCCTTAGGAAGTTCTTGAATTGTTGTCGGTTCATTGAGATTCAAATTCTCGAGGCTTTTTCTAAGATTCTCGACACTTTCGTCTTGTGGTTGATCTTTCTCGATTGCTCCCTGTTCTTCTTCTATATCTATTGATTTCTTTCTCGACTCAAGAGGGTTTTCCTCAAGGTCCAAAAATTCATCAAACGTTACATGAACAGATTCTTCTACATGTAATGTTCTGCTATTATATACTCTATATGCTTTATTGGTTAAAGAGTATCCTAAAAATATTGCTTCATCTACTTTTGAATCGAATTTGCCAAGGTTACTCTTTCCATTGTTTAAAACAAAACATTTGCACCCAAAAACTTTAAGATGAGAAATGTTTGGTTTTCTGCCTTTAGAAAGCTCATAAGGAGTTCGTTTCAAAATGGGTCTTATTAAAGTTCTGTTCAAAACATAACATGCAGTAGACACTGCATCTGCCCAAAAATATTTTGGAAGATTGTTTTCATTTAACATAGTTCTGGCTAATTCTTCCAAAGATCTATTCTTTCTTTCTACAACTCCATTTTGTTGAGGGGTTCTTGGACAAGAGAAATTATCAGAAATTCCCAGTTCTTCACAAAAGGTTTCAAATAACTCATTTTGAAATTCCCCACCATGATCACTTCGAATAAACTTGATTTTTAAATCTTTTTCATTTTGAATAGCCTTGACAAATTTCTTAAAAGAGCTGAAAGCATTATTTTTAGTTACTAAAAAGAATGTCCAGGTAAATCTAGAGTAATCATCTACTATTACTAATGCATAAAAATTACCACCTAAGCTTCTTTTCCTAGAGGGACCAAATAAATCCATATGTAAAAGCTCTAAAGGTTTTGAAGTAGAAACGATTTTCTTACTTTTGAAAGATGTTTTTGTTTGCTTTCCTTTTTGACATGCAGCACAAATTCTATCTTTTTCAAAACTTAATTTTGGAAGACCAATTACCAAATCTTTTGAAATTAAACGACTTAGATGATGCATGTGAATGTGTGCAGCTCTCCTATGCCATAACCAAGGATCCTCTTCCTTAGTTACAAGACAGGAGATGGTCCTAGATGAACTGCCAAGATCAGTAATATAAATATTATTTAGTCTCGTACCTGTTAAAACAGTCTCATTCGATTCTTCTTTAACTATGTTGCACGTTTTTTACTGAAAGATAATCTTTAGTCCTTTGTCACATAATTGACTTATGCTTAAAAGATTATGCTTTAATCCTTCTACCAGCAAAACTCCTTGAATCATAAAGTCATCACTGATCCTGATTGTTCCTAAGCCAAGAATTTTTCCTTTATTGTTGTCACCATATGTAACATAGCCTTGGCTTTTCTTTGTGAGACTTTGAAACTTTTCTTTGTCACCGGTCATGTGTCTTGAACATCCACTGTCAAGAAACCAAACCGATTTCTTATGTTTGTAGATTGCCTGCAACACAGATATAATAACTTAGGTACCCTTTTTAGTCTTGGGTCCTTAGTAGTTAGTAGAAACAACTTTCTCAACCTTTATTGATAATATAAAAACTAATGTCATTTAATCGAAAATATTCTCATACTCGATTTATGTCATAATCGAAAATGTCATAATGGAGTTTTTGCAAAAATTGAAAATGTCATAATCGATTTATGTTACAATCGAAAATGTTATAATCGATTAAATGCTATCGAAAAAGATTTTAATGCGAGCAGTTTTTATATATGATGTTTAGGAATCCATTTAAATTTTCCACTTGGTACGCCAATATGTTTTACAAAACATTTGTTAGATGAATGACCAATTTTCATGCAATAAAAACAACTTAACCTTTGTGGAGGAGTTTTAAAAGAATTTCTGTGAAAATGTTGTTTTTCTTGAAAACATGTTTCTTTCGATTCTTTTACAAAGATAGTTTTATGGGGTCCTAGACTTTTCTTGGGAATATAACCAAGTCCAGCTTTACTAGAGCTCCCCCTATGTATACTTAACATATTTTCGAGATTTTGTCTTGAATCTGAAAATTTATTTAAAGTCTTTTCGAGCTTAAAAATTTTATTTTCAAGTTGAATACAATTTTCACAAGGTTTGATCACTTCTTTATATTTCGATATCGATTTAAATTTTTCAAAATCATTTTTCAAACCTTCATTTTCCTTCTCCATAAGACTTAGTTTATTTTCTAAAGCATGAAAATTTTGTTTCAAAACAGAATGTTTTTTTATCAATTTATTGAAATTCATGTAAAGATTTTGATACTCTACATGTAATTCATCATATTCATTTTCAGAGTTAGTAGAGCTTACCTTTGACGTGGCTTCATCTTCACTATTTGCCATTAAACACAAATTTGCTTCTTCCTCTCTATCACTGTCATCTATCAAACTTTCAAAGGTTGTCGATTCATTATCCTCCCATGCAATGTATGCCTTCTTTTTGTATGGTTTGAAGGGCTTCTTTGATTTCTTCTTTTCCTTTTCTTTATCTTCCTTTTTGGTATAAGGACAGTCTGACTTTATATGACCAAATCGATTGCATCCGTAGCATTTGTAGTTCGTTGCTTGGTCACTTTCTTTCTTTGTTGATCGACCTTTTTTCCTGTTCTTCATGAACCTGGAAAATCATTTTACCATTAAGGAAATATCACTATCGGAAAACTCACCTTCAATGTCTTCTTTCGATTTCTCGGCTTTGAATGCAATGTTTTTTACTTTAACATTGTCTTCTCCGTCTTTTAATCTCTGAAGCTGCATCTCGTGTTCTCTCAACTTTCCAAACAAAGTTGCTACGTTCATCTTTGTTAAGTCTTTAGACTCAGATATGGCAGTGACTTTCGGTTGCCAATTCCTATCGAGAGACTTGAGAATTTTGGTGTTCAACTCCTCATTCGAAAAGCTTTTTCCCAGTGCTTCTAGATGATTTACTATATGGGTGAACCGCGTCTGGAAATCACTGATGCTTTCGTTTTGACCAATGGCAAGCAACTCGTATTCTTGGACAAGTGTGTTCTTCCTTGCTCGTTTCACTTCGTCCGTTCCTTCATGAGTCACCTCCAGAGTATCCCACATCTCTTTTGCCGTCTTACATCTTGATATCCTGTAAAATTCATCACGTGTAACAGCAGAAACAATAGCATTATGAGCTCTTACATCATATTGTGCTCATTTGTTTTCGTCTAGAGTCCATTGATGAAACGCCTTTGGTGTTTCTCCTTCAGCAAGCATCACCATTGGTACGTAGGGACCGCTTAGAACAGCATCCCAAACTCCATAATCGAGAGTTTGTAGGAATATCTCCATTCTTAACTTCCACAAGGGGTAATTGTCACCTTCAAAGAGTGGTGGCCTGTTGATAGATGCACCTTCTCTGTAAACCTGATTCTGCATAGACATCTTAAGGATCTTTTAGAAACAACTTATCTAACCAAGCTCTGATACCACTTGTTAGACAAATAGCATCAAGAGGGGGGGTGAATTGATGAGTTTAAAGATGTTTACCCTTTTTTGATAAGCCTGAAAACGTTAAACGGAGCGGAAGAAGTAAACAAATATAAAAGGATAAGGGAAGAGAAGAACACAAGGATTTATACTGGTTCGGGTATAGCCAACCCTACATCCAGTGCCCAGTCACCTCAATTCAAGAATGACTCCCAAACACTATCTTTAGAAAAACTATTACAATCAATATTACAATTGAAACTTGTAAAAGAAAATCTAAAGACTGAACACCTCTCTTGAAACCCACAAGAGATGAAAACACCTCTCTTGAAAACTCACAAGGGATGAACCACTACACCAACACTGGTGTTCACAGATATAAGAAAACAAATACTAAAACAGTATCACTTGGAAAGAGAGAATCCAAAACAACGTTACTGATAGTTAGCTCCTTTCACAAGTGATAAAGAAATGTTGTAGATCAGAGAGTGTAAACAAAATATTTTGTGCTTGAAGTTAGCTCTGTGTCTATCAACGTGTATTTTTCCTCTTTATATAGGAAATGAAAACTGAGAAAACCTTTCACAGAATTAAAAACCATTTATGAAATGTTCACACATTTAAAATCTGTTTATGATGTCTGAAAACGTAAGATCTGTATAATAATTGAAAACATTCATGATTTTAAATGCTAATTTGAAATTCAAAAAACTTTTCGAAAAACTGTTGAACATGTTAAGTACAAAATCGATTCTGTCAAAATTTTAGAAAAACTTTAAAATAGCACTTCATAATCGAGTCGATTTCATTATATACATAATGACATAATCGAGTCAACTACGTTGTATCAAAAAGATATAATCGAATTGATGTAAAAAGGTTTGTTTGAAAAACACAACATAATCGATTGTGTTAAAACCATCGAATATGTTATATCGATCGATTAAAGTAAAAACAATTTTACTCATAAAAATGATCACGAGTCAAAGAGTGCTGGATCAGTTTGTTAGTTTCGATTTCTCTTATTCTAGAATGATTCGACGCTAACAACTCCAACTACGATCTGAGCTCCACCGATTCTTCAAAACTTTCAACTCTTCGATCTTTTCAAAACTTCGATCTATTCATCTTTCGATCTGGTTTACTTGAGAAAACATCAAAACTCGATACATCTTCAAAGAGACTTGACTTGATCCTCTTTGGTAACAGTTTTAGGTCTCCTAAAGTCCTGAGTCGCCCCTGTGTTAAGCTACTTGTAATTGAAATGTATTAGATGATTATGAGTTTGTTTAACTACAAGCAAATGAATAAATAAAAATCATCGCAACTATAATAAAATATTAATCAAAACATTGCAAATGCTTAAGTGCTACCACATTCAAAGAATTGCATAGAAAAAAAACAATTCCCTGCACAGAAAGACACATTGAATACTAAACACTCAACGTTATTATTACACGATTCCAAGGAGTATGGAGTACTCATAACAACACTAAGAGTCAAGTGTGTTAGTTTCACAGAAAGTCAAAACTCAATACGACCAAATTGCTTTCTATAGTTAAAAAAGTATGACTTTATAAACCTCATTTGCTTACAATCTTACAAAGTGCAAATAATCCTATTCTAAAGTAAATCTGAAAACCAGAAATAACCCTAACCCATTATTTAGACCAATTTGAAAATGACGAAATGGGTAGGTAATACGAGAAAAGTTACCAATAGCACAAGAAAACTCATCTTGAGCTTGCAATTCCCTCCCAACTCCAGCAAATTCACCACACTTTAGACACTTTCTATGAAACTAAAGAACTTGTTTCTCTTTCTACAGCACTTAAGGGTCCTACAATGTGGTAGCATATGAATAAGGAAAAGAATACAGTTGGAAATAATTTGATAATCTGTTCAGGAGATTTAGGGTTTAAAGATACCCAAAACCTAAATGGTTAGATTACCAACATACCAATGGTGAAAAAACAACACTATAAGCACTGCAAGCACAAACCGATGGAGAACGAAGATGGAAAATAGCATTGTGAGCACGAATGTCGGAATAAACACGAACCACCACAACCTGTCGAAGAACAAATTCAAGAATACAAAGAACAAAAGTGAAGAAGAGTGAAAAGGACAATGAAGGAGTACCAAGGAGTATGGAAGAAACACAGGAGGAGCACCGGAGCACGAAAGAAACATAAGGGACGAGCACGAGAGTCAGAGAGATGCACCAAAACGAAATTGTGTAATAACATATTCCCTTTCTATGTTAGTTAAAAATATAATTGTCATAGTATGTACACAACTATGTGTTAAACTTATTTACTATGACATTTTTAGTGATAACTGACATAATAAATTTGTAATTTATTACAAAATTGCCACCGCACCACTAACTATGACAGCTGAATTACAATTGTCATAATAAGTCATCATAGAATTCAATTTTTCTAAGTTCATGAAGTTATCATGTAGGTTTATCCTCTCAATTTGAAAAGGATCAAGATGAGTTCTTGAATTCAAACTCTTACTCTTGATTATCACGTCCTCAAACTATACAAAACTTTTAAGTTTAATATTTTAAAATATTTATGATATTTGGTTAGACTTTTTGATATTATACAAACAATCACTAAATTAATAAAATGAATAAAACAATATAAGAAAGAAGAACCAAAGTTTTCAATGTAAAAAATGTCAAAAATCAAGAATAATAGACTAAGGGTCAATTTTCTAGATTGGTAAAACATTAGAAATTGAGACTTGACCCCCTCAATTTTGAAGGGATCAAGAATCTTAATTAAACTTCTCTATTTTTTTATCAAACTATGATCCATTTTGAGATAAGCCTCTTGATTTCAAACTCTCTCTCTCTCTAAGCATGTCCAATCGAGGATAAAGTAACTTTCGATGAAATCCTTCTATCGTCAAGATTAAAGGAAAGAAGATTTTAAAGAGAGCATTTGATAGCAGTTGAAAGTATAGAGTCAGACTCTTAATGGGAAAGTTTTAATTGAAAATCTACTTGGACTCTCGAGAAGAGACTTCGATGGAGAACCTAATAAATTCTCTATTAGAAATACTCAATGTTTGTATAATCGAGTTTGACATATCCAATGAAATTAGACTATTCTATATTTTTCATGAAGCTTCTAGTTTCAGTTCTTTTGTAGTTGAATGATCTGGTTTCAGACCCTTGTCTCTTGAAAGCTGTAAATTGGACGCATACAAAAAACTGGATAAACAAAACTTAAACTAGTGATATATGTGTGTAATATTGCTTTGTATGATGATAGTGATAACATTATGTGTTGTCTATCCCTTAATCATAGGAATAGGAAATATTCTTGCATTAAAGTATTGTCCTTTTGCTTTGTTTTCCATTTTGTGTGATTAATTCAAATGTTGTGCAATTGGGCTTTATTGAGTATCCATCTTATGGTTGTTCTGATTTCACTGAAATTGGACTAAACAGGGTAGTTTTCTTTATTCACTTTGTCAAGATTTGTTGTGTTGTCTTAGCATATACTAATAATACAATATGTGGGTTTTTGAGTTCTTCACAAGGCCATATTTGTTCTGTATTATTAATTTGAACTTGTGATTTCTAAACAAGAGAAGGGTAAGAAAAGGATGGGAGATGAGAATCCTTTGATTACTGATATTTATTATGTTGCAATTTCAATTGGAAACCAACATTTAAGGTTAACAAGCTTCATGACAAACATGCAAAAGATAGCAGAGGATCAATCGAGTGACGAATGCTTAATATGTTATGTATAGGAAGTGTTGTATAGGAAGTGCTGGTGAATTTGGAAACTGCATATACTTAGATTCCAATACAACTAAAAAAATAATCTACTGGTTGATACATTCTTGGAATCATTGACGATTTATATGTTATGTATAGAAAGTGCTGGTAAATTTGAACATTGCATATGCTTAGATTTTTAATTTTTGCCTCATCACGCTGCCCTATAACATATTCATAAATTTGTGCTCTTGCTAATCTTTTGTGTTCTTGTTAAGTTGGAGATGGAAGTTAGTCAAATATGAAATTTAAAACTAAGAATCGACTTAAAAGATGAAAAAGTAAAATTCAAGATAACTAAATTTAAGAGGTTAATCTCAAAACAAAATTTGGAGAGGTATAATTTTTTTTAGAAAGTATTGGTTTGAGAAGAATCAAAGAAAAAAATGAATGAAATTTATTTTAAAGTATATTTGACAAGATTTAACTCCTTAAAAAAATCAACTAAAAAAATATTTAAATATAAAAGTCAAAAGATTAATAAAACAGTTATTGAAAAAAAAAATATAAGTAGAGATTGATAAAAGTTTTATATTTTAAAAGATTGTAAATGTAATGTAAGCTCTATATATAATTAGAAATCAAATTATTTATGTTAATATAAACATAATAATTATTTGTATAAACCTATATGTTTATACTATTTTGTAAATATTTGTTTAATTATATGTAATAGTTAGTCATTTCTAAAAAACTCATAGGTTACAAACACAACAAATGTTTTTAAGTGAGTAAAATTCACACTTTTGATTGATGAAAAAATGAAAATAAAAAAAAGAAAATAAAAAAAAATATTGATAAAAAAAGAAGAAAAAAGAAAAAGAAATTCAAGATTTGTTTAATATAAAAAAGTATTAAAAAAATGAAAAGAAAAAAAATATTTTTAATAGACTATAACATTCTTATGATGATATTAGATTTTTTTATTGTTTTAATAACACTTATTTAGTGACAAGTATACGTCTTTCAAAATGTGTTTTAAGGTTGTTTGAAGAAATAAAAAATGAAATATTTATAAAAAAGTTATTCCTTTATATATATATATATATAAAAGAATAAATATATAAATAAAAAATATTATTATTAATATAAAATTTAAAATTATTAATTAAATAAACTAATCTTTAAAAAATCTTACACTTATTTTTTGTTTATTTCAAATAACAAATTTGTACTAATGGACTCATAGTAAAGAGGAACAAAGTAAAAAATAAATAAAAAATAATAATTTAATACAAAATATTAAACAAAATCATTTTATACTTTTGCATGACAACAAAGATTTGTAAAACAATATAATTTATTTTATCAAAGTAAAGTAATTTATCTTGTTAATATAAATTACGTATTTGAGTACATAGGAAATTGTTTGTGGAAGTACAATTTCAAAAGGAAAGAAATCATGTTTACTTTGAATTAGCATAATTTTTTTTATTAAAATTGTGCTTAAAAACATTTTTTTATTTTTTTTTAAATTGTGCATGTATTTTTAGTTATTATTTTAAAATTAACTTTTTTCCCTTTATTTAAAAAAAATTATTTGCACTGAAATAGTTAAAGAATGACTATTTTACTAGATTTATTTCTAAAACTTTTTAATTCACTATTTGATTCTTTTATTCAAAATACTTACCTAAAAATAAAAAACTTATCTATGATTTTTAATTTAATATATATTAATTTAATATTTTTTTATAGTATGATTTATTAATTAGAAGAATAATATTAATTCAAAGTAATTTAAAGAAAAAAAAATAGAGTAGATCAATAAATATAAATACTAAACTAAAAGTTAAAAATTTTTTACTTTTCAAAATAAATTTTAAATAAAAAATCAACCAACAATTTTAAATATTTTAAAAGTTTATTAAAAAAATTAAAAACACATTTGCATGCACGATTCAAATAAAAAAAATCAGAAATATGTGATTAAAACACTATACAAATTTATAATCATTCAAAATCGTGCATTGAAACACAATTTATTTATTTTTAAAAATTGAACTTTTAACCATGATTTATTCAAATAGGTAATTATTTAAAATTTGTTCATTTATATAATAATGAAATACAATTACACGATGATAGGTATACAAACTATATATATATATATATAATTAAAATAAATTCATATTCTAATAATAAAATAATAAATTAGTAATAAAAAATATTAACAAAAAAATAATAAAATTAAAATTATAAGTACTGAAAAAAATTTAAATAATAATAAAATTATATAATAATAAAAATAAAAAATAATATTTAATTAAAATGAATTTATAATCACAAATAAAAAGTAATAATAAAACTAAAATTATAAAATAATAATAATAAAAAAATTTAAAATAATAATAAAATTAATTTATAATCACAAATAAAAATAATTTAATATTTAATAAAAATAATTAATCATTTTTTAAATATACCTATCAAATTATTTTCAAACTTTCATAAAAAAATTTCTTCACTTCTCATTCTGTTTTTTTTAATTTAAACAATTTTATTTTCCAACTTTTTTTTTTCATCTTTTTTTCCTCTTTCAAATTTACTTTCTTATTCAAAAATACCCTTTAAAATAAAATAATTATTTTTAGAAATATAAAATCATTTTTAAGGTTTTATTGTATTAAAATGGATATCTCTTTCTATATTTTTTTGCTTTTACCTTTTATATTTATTTTTATTCTCTTTTTTAGTGTCATTGTCTAAAAGAAAAAAAACCTTATTTATTTTCCTCCACTTGTTTCCTACATTTACATTTTGAACCAAAATATAAATGAAACTTTAACATTAATTATATCTTACAATAAATTGAAAACGTTAATGTTGATAATAATAATTAAATGTAAATTATTTTTTATTAACAATGTTAAAGACAATATAATTTTATTCATATATTAATATATAAATATAATATGAGCATAATATAAACGAAAGAGTTATACGATAAATTACATGTAAAAATGTGATAAAACATATTTATCTTATTAATTAATATAAATTTTATTTAAATTAAAAAAAAATATATATAATATATTTTGTTTAGTTATAACCATTGTAATTTTTATACTCTCTTTGAATTTAAAATTACAAACTACAAGTTGTTGTCTTAATCATTCAAATTTAAGTTTTGGAAGTGTTTTGGTAAAAAATTGTGTGCTTTGATAATATGTTTTGCATTACAGTAACTTCACTTTTTTGTTTTTAAATTGTTTTAGAAGAAAAAAAGTTTATCCTAAAATATTTAGTTTTTCTATGAAACACTTTAACATATTTTTTTACTATTAATCTTGTCTTGTATTTGTTTATGGAACTATTTGTATAAAGTTTGGTTTTATAAAATTATTTGATTCATAAGTTGTTCGTGTTAAAGGCTTTCCACCATCTTTTATGTGCCATTTTTTCCAATCATTTTGAGCTTTTCTTCACAATTTTATTCCATTTTTCATCCTTCAATTTTTCCAAATCAAATAGGTTCTAAGATAGTTATATTGCATTTTTAATAAATCTTAGATAAAAATCACCTCTATTTGGAATGTGATCTACATCATCATTAAGGAACTTTGGGATTTTGCAACGGATACTTCTTTAAATTATATTTCAAATTCATTATTGATTTTTCATGAATTTGACATCTTTAGTCACAATAATTTTTTTATTTTGTGGTTAGAAATTATGTAAGCTTTGAAAGTGATGTTGTAACCAATGAAAACTTCGGATTCAACCTTCTTGTCAAGTTTGTCTTTTTTAACATGTGGCACATAAGAGAAACAATCACAACTAAAAAATCTCAAATTTATTGTGAAAAACAGGAAAAAACATAAGAAGAGAGGGTTGAATTGTGTTTTAAAAATTTTCTCAGTTTTTCGAATATCGTTTGAAGAAGTAGGGTTCGCCAAACGATAGATTGGATCAACAGAGGAACAAAGTTGCTAAAAAACTATTTTCTCAAACAAAGAATTTTGTCAAATGTTTTCCTTTTTAAAGTTAGACAAAAACAATAATTTGCAATTGGAGGAGATAAAGGGAAAGAGATACTACTCAGATTTTTATACTGGTTCGCTTGAAGTCATAGACTACATCTAGTCCTCAATCAACTTGATGGAGTTCCACTAACAAATTAATGCTGCAACGACAAGTATTCTTTCGGCTCGTAGTCACTTTTGGCTAACCCATACAAGTATTCTTTCTTACAAAACCACTTCTGACTCAACTAAGTATTCTTTCTTACAAAGCCACTCTTGGGTCAACAACAAGGGTGATTGAAAAAGGGTTGTGATTTACAGTCACAACATATTTTTTCTAGTTTAGAAGATTTACATCTTAGAAAGGAAAAAGGTAATTTGGTTTGGCTTTTAGAGGTAGCAAATAAACACTGACAATTTTCTTCTAAAGGTTAATGAAGAGTTTTTAAACAAGCAGAGTTCTAGCACAATTTTTTAATAGTGTTTTTTTTCATGCTCTTCAAGATGAACTTGATCACTTATATAGTGCATGAGCAACTAGCTGTTACAGATCTGTTCTGACATCTTCAGCTTTTGGTTGAGGTTTGAACACTTCTTCTTGTAGCTTTTGATGAAGGCTTCACGTAGGTGCATTAAATGCACTCCTTCATGCATTAAATGCACTCCTTCATGCATTAAATGCATACTTATTCTTTTCTCACAAAATCTAATAGCTTGTAGCATTTATCCTCTATTGGAAAGTGAATTTTTCTTCTTTTGGTGAAAGCAGCACTTACACGACAAGTGTACTTAAAGAGTTGACAAAAGCTCAGCCGTGTCAGGAATTTAGTGAAAAAAACAACTTTTACTTTTCTTAAGGAAGGCGTTGTGATGGGACACGAGAACCACCTATGTACTTGATCATCATACTGACTAGAAAAATATCTCTAAAAACTAAGGAACAAACATTTAATGTTAGTCAAAACAAAATATATATCATCTTATGACTTTTCATTTGATGATTTTTTTGAGGTATCATCTGTCTGACAATACATGGCATGATCTGATGAGAGTCTGTTTATCAAGACTCTTCATTAGTTGAGACTTATCATTTGTCGAAACTCATCGTCTGTCAAGACTTATCATCTGTTGAGACTCATCGCCTGTCGACTTTCAACATTAATTGTTTCTAAGAATTGATTCAAAATTATGGACTGCTGAATTTTTTCCTTACATTTATAAATCTGGTCTATTTCTAAACTAGTCTTCTATATATCTATTCACTAATAACATCTCATTTCAGAAAATAAAATTAACTTCAACCACCACATACACTTGACTCTACTTCAAAAGACACATGTGTTGAATTTAAACTTAGAGATGTGCACCTATCACACATCATTCACTAAGTTGTCATCACAACAAAGCTACATAATAAGATCAACTTTTCTCTCATGTGACAGTGTAAATTTCTATAACCTACCATACCATTCTTTTTCACAACACAGACTAGGTCATAGGAACCTCCTTCGATTCTCACCACTTGATATTTTTTTCTATGTGAGTCCAACATCAATAGAGTTAGGATATGTCCTCCTCGAATCCCCAATGCAATACATCACCTACATCTCAACATAGTGTTTCCTCCTTGAATTAACTATGTTTCCAATACATTACATTTAAGATAATAATGCATACCTACTTACACTCATTAAATCATACCCAAATATAATTTATTACAAAGTTAAAAGGATAAGTTTCAACTTCTACGAAGACCTCAAGTTCAAAAAGAATCACCTACTTACTGGAAAAGTTTAAAAACTATAACAACTTCAACTAAAATTGAAAATTTGAACTTTGTTCTCTAAAATAGACATAACTTGAGTTCTAGACATCCTTTTTAATTAATTCCAAATTCTTTGAGAAGCTAACATCAAAGGCTACAACTTTAATACGAACCACTAAGTCTAATTCTAAAAGCCCCGATCCACTCAACGCCTACAAATTCATTGAGTGGATTTGGCAAGAAAATTCTTCACATACTCTTGAGCTCAAATCTATTGGTGCATAGGGGAGATGTTGAGTGGATTTGTGATAGTAAAAGATCACTCCTTCTCAGGTTCAAATGTGTTGGGTGGATCTATGACAGTAAAATTCACTCTTTCTTGGGTTCAAATACACTAAACAGATGGGGGAGATGTTGGGTGGATTATGCAAAAGTTTTCTAAGGCTTGTAGGGTTCTAAACTTCTCCTACACCTCAAATATCAACTATTATGGTTAAAAATGATCATAAAATCTAAAATCAAATGAAAACCAATAATAAACAACTATATATTTTCAACTCATAACATTAAACCTTAAATTCCACCTTTTATGATACAATCAAACAACATGTAATCCTTACATAAAACTCAAGATATTGTGATCACACCACCTTCACATCCAGCTCATCTACCCTAAGGTACTATTGAAATCATAATTAACTTCTATTACCTGTTAATATTTGCTTTTCAAGATTTAGCCTCCAAAATTTTCTATGTCCATAGAAAACTAAATTTGTAAATAAATGATAAAGAATCTAAACATACCCTCACACTCTCTGAAGTGATCTCAATTCATTAAAAACCTCAATCCATGAAAGGAGGAGTCACCACAAGAAAATAAGAAAAGGAAACTATAAAAGAAAAGCTTACAAAGAATTTTGAAGAAAAGGAAGGAAAAAAAACAAGGAGAATGTACAAGAAGCTTGAAGAAGAGAATAAAAATATTAATAGCTCTTGTAATTTCCTTGTAAATAAAAAATAGAGTTAGTTTAGTGTCTTTCTTTGAAATAGAAATAAGAAGCTACTTGTTTGGACACATGGATAGTATAAAAAACAAGGGCCTTGTTTGGGAAGCTTTGGAGCATCTTCAAAACATGGCCTAACCTTTTAGAATTCTACCCATGTGCATGTAATTTCGTGCTCCCCTCTTTATATAAGGGTGTGAGTCTAATTTGTAACATAACTTTGAAGATGAATTGAGAGTAAGAGTTAATTCTCTTTGAAATTCAAGAGGTAAGCCTCATTTCTAGAATCTTATCTTGAGTTTTTCATAATTCAAGTGGTGATTGTCCTTTGCACTTATCTTTCTTCATGAAAGTGGCGTGTTCTTCATTCTCTTGTCTTCTCCATGTTTTCTCTTTTCATTTTCTTTTATGCTCTTCATAGCTTCACCTTACATCTTCATTTTAATCCATTTTCCACCGATTAAAATACTTGTTTTCACTTCCTATGGCTTCCTATGATATGTATCTTGATTTTAATCGGTTGAAACATCGTAAAACTTGTTTTCCTTGAATTGTACCGATTGAAACCCATAACAAAGGGGCTGATTGTGTTTTTGACATTTCTAAGTCAATTGAACTGATTAATTTCATTGTTTTCGTCTTCTATGGGTTCTAACTTGAATTTAATTGGTTGAATTGAATTGTTTTTCAATTTCTAAGTGTGGGCCGAATTTGAACCCTAAAATTTGGGGAAAAATCTGATTTCATGTTCTTCGTTGCAATTATACATGCTATTTTGATTCCATATGCTTCTACACATGTTTGATAGATCCTACATCACTTGCAATGCCTCCTAGGCATCCATCATTTGTTATCAAAGCTCTAAGGCTTCAAACATGATGTATTTGAGTCAAGAACATGAATCTGAATTTTTTTTAGTCACAAAATCTGCAACAAAATTAGTCTCCAATTTTGTTTCCATAGCTATTTCCATGACTAGTTTTTGGTTGTTGAAAAATTTGTTGCAAATCTGAAAATTTTTTGGTTGTTTAGTCATAAATTCTCGGTTAATCTTGATTACTAGATTGTTGTTAATTGACGCATATGAAGTGTTTGACAAAATGACATTCATTAATCTTTGGTTGCCACTAGTTTGAGTCATCCTTTTATTGTTTTGAGTCATATGTTTTTCAAGTTTTCTTTACCATCTAATTCTTGTGTTACTTGATTTAGTTTAGTCTAAATTTCTTTTTGAGATTACTTGTGAATTGAATTGATCAATTGACTCCAAACATAGGGGTTAAGTGTTCAAACTTTGTGAGATCAATCCTTGATATATGTGTTTAGGCATTGGATCATAAAAGCACAAAAAAAAACATGAAAAAAAATGTACATGGCTGCATCTGTACAAGTCTTTGGCCTAGAATTGTGTGCAACAAAAATAAGAAAAAAATTTCTAAATCCTTGCCTAGATACATTATTGAGTGATTGATCATTGGTTTGGCAAATTAATCCTAACATTGTGGTTGTTGTTGAACTTCTTTTCATGAGTGGTTTTGATTAGGAATTTGTCTAAATTTTGTTGAGTAATCTTTCCATTTTCTTGGTTCTTTTCTTGTTTTGATTTGTTCCAAATTGTCATATTATAGTTACTCTTTTGTGTTCCTTTCTTGCTTTTACCCTTTCTAGTTTTTAGTCTTTAAAATTCCTATAAGTTTTGTCTTGAAGTTTTCTTGTCTCTTGGAATTCTAAGTGCTTTGGTCAATCATTTCCTCTTTCACTTGAATAGATAACTAAGTGGATTTTTGAATTGAAGCATTATCTTGAGAACTTTTGAAGTGAATTGCTACAAGTGAGAGAGCAATTTTTGAGTGATTTTGAGAGCCAAAACCGAGGGTTTCAAGTTGAGATTCTTTGTTGCTAACCAAATTTTCTTTGTTAGTTTTTGTATTTTGTGAATTGTTTTTGTGTAGGAATGTCTACCCGAGAAGAAACTCCTCCTTTGTCTCCAAGACATGCCCAATTATATGCAAGAGTTGAGGAACTTATAAGACAAGTAGCCCAAACTCAACTCAACTTGCAAGCATATGAAAGAAAAAGAAGAACCCCTCAAGTTGAAAGTGATGGAAGAGGAGGAAGAGATGTATATCAAGAGAGAGTTGCCAAAAGTAATGTTATATTTCCCAAATTTGTTGGTGATAGTAATCCGAAATTGTATTTTGAATGAGAATCTAAAGTAGAACAAATTTTAAGTGTTTAGACTTTTGAAAATCTTATGCAAGTTAAACTCATTACTCTTGAATTTAAACAATATGCTTTAGTGTGGTGGAATCAAATAAAAAAAAAAGTTCTTAGTGGTAGGAGGTTAGCCATTACTTCATGGCATAATCTTCAAATGTGCATGAGAGATAAATTTGTTCCTTCTTATTATAAGAAAGAATTGTATCTTAAGCTTCAAAGGCTTGTACAAGGAACAAGAAGTGTTAAAGACTACTTTAAGGATTTGGAGTCTACCATGGCTAAGGCCGATATTGAAGAAAGCTTGGAGGCTACAATGGCTAGATTTCTCAATGGTCTCCACAAAGAAATTCAAGATGTGATAGAATTACAAGAGTATGACATGTTGGAACAACTAGTACATCAAGCCACTAAAGTGGAGAAACAAATTCAAAGGAAAGAGAATCAAAGGAAGCTATATTCCAACATTGCACAAGGCTCTTGGAAAGACAAAGGTAAAACAATGTGGGATGATAATAGGAAACAATCTGAGAGCCACGGTAAGTCTTCCTATTCCAACTCCAATTCAGATGTTAAATCTACTCCTTCCAATTCTTCATCTTCTTCAAGACCAAGTTCCATTAAATGTTACAAATGTTTGGAGCATGGACACATTGCTTCCGAATTTCCTACCAAAAGAAACATGGCCTTGAAAGGGGATGAAGAATTAAGTGAACAAGAAAATAAAGGTGCAAGTCGTGAGATTATTGTTTCGAGAGTTGAAAACCGTGAGCAAAAAGAAAGCAAATCTGCACATGAGAAGAAAATCAAAGAAAAGAAAAAGAGGAGAAAGAAAGAAAAGAAAAAGAGGAGAAAGAAAGAAAAGGAAAAGAGGAGAAAAGAAATAGAAGAAAAAGAAGAAAAGGAAAGGCTAGAAAATATTAGAGAAGAGGAAGAGTCTCTTATAACACCTCCTTCAGACATGATTGAGAATGAATCCTTAAAGGGGGATTGCACAACTTTAAACTCTTTTTCTCCTTCAATTCTTGATTATAATTCTTCTTTAAAAAAGTTACTAACTTGTCTTATTTTGTTTTATTGCCTAGGGAAGACTTGCATATTAAAGAACAATGGCAAAAACAATGGGGAGAGGAAGAGAAGATCATAGAAGACAAAAGCACAAACATGGAAGAAAATGATTGTAGAAATGTTTCTAATCTTTTTGTATATTCTAAGGACTTGAATGGACATTCTACCATGTGTGCTAGACTTTATAGGCAAATTTCATGCTTTTATTGTTGTAAAAATGGTTTGCATAGAAACTTTGCCCTTTATAATTCAAATGAATTTTTTTTAAGTGAAAATAATAAAAGTTTAGGAAAATCAAAAGATTTTGAAAAATATTTCATAACATTAACAATGCATTGGTTTGCATTTGATCCAGGAATATGGAAAGGTAAACGAGTATGTAAATACTATTAGTATTTTTTATTCTTGCAAAAATAATACTTGTAATCTTTTCTTTGGTAGGTACAATAAGTAATAACAATAGTTTCAATGTGAGTGACTTATCTTCGTATGATGTAGGTACCCCAAAATTCGAGGACGATTTCTCTTCAAGAGGGGGAGAATGATTTGATCTCAATTCATGAAAAACCTCAACCCATGCAAGGAGGAGTCACCACAAGAAAATAAGAAAAGGAAAATATGAAAGAAAAGCTTACAAAGAATTTTGAAGAAAAGGAAGGAAGAAAAACAAGGAGAATGTACAAGAAGCTTGAAGAAGAGAATAAAAATATTAATAGCTCTTGTAATTTCCTTGTAAATAAAAAATAGAGTTAGTTTAGTGTCTTTCTTTGAAATAGAAATAAGAAGCTACTTGTTTGGACACATAGATAGTATAAAAAACAAGGGCCTTGTTTGGGAAGCTTTGGAGCATCTTCCAAACATGGCCTAACCTTTTAGAATTCCACCCATGTGCATGTAATTTCGTGCTCCCCTCTCTATATAAGGGTGTGAGTCTCATTTGTAACATAACTTTAAAGATTAATTGAGAGTAAGAGCTAATTCTCTTTGAAGTTCAAGAGGTAAGCCTCATTTCTAGAATCTTATCTTGAGTTTTCCAAAATTCAAGTGGTGATTGTCCTTTGCACTTATCTTTCTTTATGAAAGTGGCGTGTTCTTCATTCTCTTGTCTTCTCCATGTTTTCTCTTTTCATTTTCTTGAATGTTCTTCATAGCTGCACCTTTATTCTTCATTTTAATCAATTTTTCACCGATTAAAATGTTTGTTTTCATCTTCTATGGCTTCCTATGGGTTCTATCTTGAATTTAATTGGTTGAATTGAATTGTTTTGTAATTTCTAAGTCTGGGCCGAATTTGAACCCTAACAATGGGGAAAAATCTTATTTCATGTTCTTCCTTGCAATTCTACATGCTATTTTGATTCCATATGCTTTTACACATGTTTGATAGATCCTACAACACTTGTAATGCGTCATAGGCATTCATCACTCTCTAACTAAAATATATTCATCTTTACCGTAGAAATAAAGAAAAATATTAGAGATATAATAGCTTTTGTGAGATGAAGTTTGAATAATTATATTTTTTTATTTATAGACTTTTCAACTTAAACAATAAAATATTTATACTTCATTTTAGTTAAATCACTTATGCTCTTAAAATATATATTTTGAGTCCTTACATAGTATATATGTAATTTTCATTAATGTCTTAAATAAAATTGTCTTTTGGAAACTTATGCTCTTGTCTCATTTACGATAAAATATTAGTTTCATATTACAACATATCTCATACATGAGGATGACATTTATGATTCTTGTACAATTTTTTTTCATCTCTGAAAAATATTTGGAATATCTCATTCTTTCCTTCAAGTTCTTACAATTTAAGTAATATAAGTGTTCTTAATTTTTAAAATATTTTTGTATAAATACTTTTTAAAAACATAATGAAATTTGCTATGTTTTTTTTACTACTCATGTATCTCATTATTTAATTATATTTTTGTAGCTTATTTTTTAGATTTTAAGAGGAAAGTCTAAGTATATTTTATTTAATTGATCTTATTTTACATTTTATTTTATTATTTTTATTTTTATTTTTCATATTTCTATATTTACAATAAAAAAATATTTTTTAAATAAAAGTTATAAAAATAAAATTACAAAACCTAATGAAAGATAAATCTTTTATTGATTATTTACACTGAAAAATAAATAACTAAAAATTTTAATTTTGATTTTATTGATAAATTCTAAAATTTAATAAAAGAATAGATAACAATAGTTAAAAAAATGTGATTTTTTATAATTATATCATTATATTATTAACCATAATAATTTATATAAATTTAAAATAATATTATTTTGTCACTTTAAAATTATTGCATAATTCATCGTTTATTGAAATTATGATAAGATGAAAAAAATCATATATACTACTTCAAACTAATTACAATTTGAATTTGTTGATTCGATCGAAAGATCTGCTGGATAAGATGATTTTCTTTTATAATTCTTTTTACTAAACCATTATTCAAGATCTCTTACATAAGAATTCTCAAAATTTCATGAAAAATATTCTTTTTTACCTTCGTACCAACAAAAATCAAACAATTAAAAACAACAAAAGTTTACTTAAAATTTCAAAGAAAATTCTCCTTTCAAACTAAAATTATAAAAAATTTTATATCTCAACCAAAAACTATATAAAATCTTATAATTCACCAAATAAATACAAAATATCAAAATTAAAATCTATCATTAAATATGATGTTAATTACATAAATATAAACACTGAATCAAGCAATAGCTAAAGAAATACCGAAATCAAATGAAATAAAGTTGAATAATCTACTCCTAATTGCAGTATTTAGTTATAAGAAATAAACATAGAACTATTTAGATTCTTATTTTTCATAAATAATTATGTTTTTCATTTTTTAAAATGATTAGGGTGTTTGTGGGTAGAATTGAGTTTTATCAAACCTATTGTGCGTTCTACTGTACTAAAATACTTTGACTGAAGTTAAGTTGAATTTACATCATTTATCTATTAATTCCAAATCAAATAAATCCGATCAACAATCAATTAAATTAGATTGGATTTGTATTATTCATCTCATATATTCAAAATCAACTAACTCATAAACAGTAAGTTGGAATAGACTTAATCAATCAATATAAAAAAATACATTTATTTCAAAATTTTAAAAAGTATCATTTTTCTTTTGTTCATTACATTTTGAAATGTATTTTTATTTTATTTAATTATTGATCAAGGCCGTATCCGATTAAATAAATAATTAAAATGTAATACTAGGAGGTGATCCTTAGATCAGTTTGAATAGATTTGTATGATTAAATTAAAATATAGAATAATTTGCAAAATGTAAACAATTATAAAAAGAACGAATTGATTTCCTGATTGAATTGCAAATTCCCTTATCTAGTTACACATAAACACACACTTTGTTCATCTTAATTCTCATTAATTCCAACCCAAACCAATCAACTAAGTGAATATTAACCCGAGGATTCCTTACACAAATTAAGCAAACATATACATCATCCAATCTTTAATAAATCACATAATTAAGCAAACTACGAAAGCAATATTCATTAAGCATGAACGAAAATATAAGCACAAAGATTAGAAGATGGAGAATCAAGAAGAACAAAGAAAAAACGTGAATTAAACCTCAAAATTCATAGCAATCTACTCAGAAAATCAACTTTTGAAAATTAGCTCTCCATGGGTATTCAAAACAAAAGATCAATGGAAAAAAGAATAAAGGCGAAAGTTGAAAGATGAAAACGAAAGGCGAAAGACGGAAATGTGAGCAGCTGTACATGAATGTGTATTTTGCCTCCTCTCCTTAGGGTTTTGTAACCCTAGGTCAGCCCCTTTCTCCTAAATCATCTGGATCTCATAAAAAGATATTGTCTGACCCAAATTACGAAAATATAGGAAAATGAAATTAAAATCCTAAGTGGAGGTTGACGTGGTAGAAATTGTTGGACTTGAAGACTTGGTTTCAAGTGGATTTGATGTCTCCAACCACCTTTAATGATGAAGATGTTGGTGCTTGAAGAATGAAGATTTTGTCTTAGGATTAGAGAGTCTTAGGTTGTGTGGTATGATGCATTTCAATCTATCTTGATCTTAGTCTTGGAGTTTAAAATGTTTTGAAATGTTTTAAAAAGGTTTTAAAATGATTTCAAAGGTTTAACTGATTTTTAACTGGTTAAAAATCTGATTTCAACTAGTTAAACTGTTCTTCATTTTCAAAGCTTTGTATTTTGAAAATTTCAGCTGACTGTTTTCGAAATTTAAACCAGCTTAAAATCCTGGTAGCTTTGTTTCAGGAAATTCAGTTTCTGGAATAGCTAGTTAAAACGAGATTTCAACCGATCGTTTTCAAGTTTCAGTAAAACAGGTGCTCACTGGAAAATTGGTTTTTAATGAAAACAACCGACTAAAACGCGTTTTAACCGACTATTTCCTGCAGAATCAGTTTTAACAGTTTTCTATATATATCTTGAAACTTAAAGAACTAAGTGACGAAACCTTTTCTAAAAGACCCATTGAGCAAGAACGTTCCTAATACACTCTAAAACAGTTTGCGAATCACTCCAAGACGATCAAGATTCATTTGAGTGCGAATCAAATCAAGAATTGCATGCTCTGTTTTTCTGCTTCTTGCTGGTGCTCTGCTTTCGTTTCGCATTGAATTTCCAGGTGAATTCAATCCAATTCTTTGTGTGTTTGTTAGTCTGCGTGTTTGTATCTTAATCGGGGTGATTAAGAGATCTTGTAATAGGGTTTTACAGGTGTTTAGAAGTCTTGTAGGGTTCAAGACTTGGTGCAGCTTCTGGTTTCGGTTTTGCATGTAGTGTTCATGTAAAACTGGTTTTTAGTGAATTGATTGAATTTGTTTGATTAGGAAACCGGATGTAGCCTTTGTTGAAAGGTGAACCAGTATAAATCTCCTGTGTTGTTCTTCTTCCCTTGAACTCTTTACTTTCGGTAATTGAAGTTTAAATTGAAATTGAATTGGATATATGATCAATTGATAAAGAGCATTTCAAGAACCTATAAAACCGATTTAAATCTTCAATCCGAATCTGGTTTTTCATAATTGGGCATTGGGTTTCGAAAATCTTTGAAAGTTTAATTCACCCCCCCTCTTAAACTCAGCCATTTATTCCAACAATTGGTATCAGGAGCTGGTTCTTGAAAAATATTCAAGTTTTCTGAAAAATTTCAAACATGGTCGAAGGAAAATTGCCTTTTGCGTAGGGTGCTTCTATAAACAGGCCACCTATGTTTTCTGGGGTAAACTATCCATTTTGGAAAGTGAGAATGAAGATTTTCATTGAATCAATTGATATAGGGATTTGGAATGCTATAGTCAATGGACCGTATATCCCTAAAGAAGAAAAACCATGGGAAAGTTTAAATGCTGATGAACAAAAGAAAGTGCAATATGATTGTAAAGCAAAGAACATCATTACATCTGCACTTAATCTTGATGAATTCTTTCGTGTTTCACAGTGTTCCAATGCTAAAGAGATGTGGGAAGTTTTGGAGGTTACTCATGAAGGAACAGCTGATGTAAAAGAGCAAGAAAGCATACTTTAATCCAAGAGTATGAGATGTTCAGAATGCTTCCTGGAGAAACTGTTTCGGATGTGCAAAAGAGGTTTACACACATTATAAACCATCCGATCGGCCTTGGAAAAGTCTTTGAGAAAGAGGAGTTGAACATCAAAGTGCTGAAATGTTTGGATCGAAGTTGGCAACCCAAAGTTACAGCAATTTCTGAATCCAAGGACTTGTCAACAATGAGTGTTGCTGCACTTTTTGGAAAGCTAAGGGAACATGAGCTAGAGTTGAATAGACTTGCTGAACAAGAAGACAATGACAAGAAAAAGAAAGGGCTTGCCTTGAAGACTTTGGTTCACAAAGAGGAGAATAGTGAGGATGAAGGACATGGAGGAAGTGATGCAGAAAATCTGAACCTCTTAGTTAGAAAGTTCAACAAGTTCTTGAAATACAAGAACAAAGACTACAAGAACAAGAGGTATAATAAAAAATCTGATTTAGCTTCTTCTAACTTTACTTGTTTTGGTTGTGGAAAACAGGGACACATTAAGGCTGAATGTCCAAACTCACAAAACAAAGAGAGAAATGGAGAAAAGAAGCATGAAAGATCATTCAAAACCAAGAAGGCTTATATAGCATGGGATGAGAATGATATCTCCTCTAGTGACTCTTCAAGTGATGATGAAAGAGCCAATCTTTGTCTTATGGCTAATGGTGATACAGACAAGTAGTGTAAGTTCCTCCACTACTCAAAATGGTCTTCCTTATGATCACTGCTGCAAAATTTTCTGGAATTGCATGAAGAGGCTAATAAAGTTGCTTGTTCTAATAATAGGCTTAAAGGTATGAACAATTGGCTAGAGAACAAGGTGAAAGAGCTAGAGAAAGAGCTGGAAAATTCAAAAACTGATTTTGAAAATCTGGAAATGATTTACAAGGTTTCTAGTTGCAATGATGAACATGTTGGAAAAATCTGCACAAACTGCAGTAACTTTAGAAAATCAAATTGAGTATTTGAACAAATCTTTAGCTAAATTCACCATGGGAAGAGCCAACTTGGATACACTTTTAGAATTTAAAAATTGTGTAACGAATAAAGCTGGACTTGGATTTAAAAATGGTTTCCAAAAGAAACAACAACCTTATAGAAATTTCTTTTCACATAGAAAATCGTCCAAGCACATCATCCATTACTTGCTTCTATTGTATGAACAAGGGACATACTTCAAAATCATGCAAAATCAGAAAATTTGGTGTTCCTAGTGGTCAATTTGTTTGGAAGCCGAAATGTGGTAGAAAGGTTATTAACTTTGTTGGACCCAAATTGATGTGGGTACCAAATTCTCTCCATTGATTGTGTTTTGCAGGTGTTCTTGAAGGCCAAGGAATCATTGTGGTATCTAGACAGTGGCTGTTCAAGGCACATGTGTGGTGACAAAAGGAAGTTTGTCAAACTCACCTTGAAAAATGGAGGTTTTGTCACATATGGAGATAATAATAAAGGGAAAATCCTTGGAAGTGGTGATGTTGGTAACATTTCTTCAATCCTCATTGAAAACGTGTTATATGTTGAAGGTTTGAAGCATAATCTTCTTAGTATTAGCCAGCTATGTGATAAAGGTTTTAGAATCACTTTTGAATCAAATCATTGCAAGATCTTTGAGAAAAATTCTGATAAAATCTGCATGTTAGGCAAGAGAATTGAAAACATTTATATGCTTGATCTTGATCATATGTGTGCAACTAAATTTACATGTCTCATGTCTAAGGAAGATAGTTCTTGGCTTTGGCATAGGAGAGCTGCACATATTAATATGAACCATTTGGAAAAACTGTTTTCAAAAGAACTTGTTTTAGGGTTACCTAAACTGAAATTTGAGAAAGATAAAATCTGTCATGCATGCCAAAAGGGTAAACAAACCAAAGTTTCTTTTAATCTGAAAAATTATGTGTCAACAACAAAACCTTTGGAACTCGCTGCATATGGATTTGTTTGGTCCATCTAGAACAATGAGTATTGGTGGAAACTATTATGCTTTGGTTATTGTTGATGACTATTCTAGGTTTACTTGGACTTTGTTTTTGAAAAATAAAAGTGATGCATTTCATGCTTTTAAGAAACTTGCCAAGGTTTTACAAAATGAAAACAGCTGCAACATAAGTGCTCTTAGAAGTGATCATGGAGGGGAATTTGAAAATGAAATGTTCAATCATTTTTGTGAAAAATATGGGATTAAGCATAACTTTTCAGCACCTAGAACTCCTCAACAAAATGGTGTTGTTGAGAGGAAAAATAGATCACTTGAGGAACTAGCTAGGACAATGCTTAATGAATCAAACATCCCTAAATATTTTTGGGCGGATGCAGTAAATACTGCATGTTACATAATAAATAGGGTTTTGATAAGACCTATTTTGAAGAAAACCCCTTATGAATTATACAAAGGAGAAAACCCAACATAGCACATCTTAGAGTGTTTGGCTGCAAGTGTTTTGTTTTAAATAATGGCAAAGAAAAACTTGGCAAATTTGATGCTAAAGTCGATGATGCATTGTTTTTAGGCTATTCTTTACATAGCAAAGCATATAGGATCTTCAATAAGAGATTAGCTATCATTGAGGAATCAATACATGTTGTTTTTGATGAGTCTAATGTGCAAAATGAAGGTGCAAGTGAGTGGTGCAGGTGCAGGTGAAGAGAACTTAATTGAAGGTGTATCAACCGGACATGTAGAAACCGAAAAGGCTGCTGCAGTGGAATTTCAACTGGTGAAAATCGGAAAGAACCGATCGAAATCCTGGCACCGTAATTAAATTCTCGAGAAAATGATCTACCTAAAGAATGGAGGGTGCCTCGTAATCTGTCCATTGGAAATGTGATAGGAGATGTCCAAAGAGGTGTTTCTACAAGAAGGTCTATGCATGATACATGTTTAACTGCTGCATTTGTTTCCCAAGTTGAACCTAAATGTGTTGATGATGCTTTATTGGATGAAAACTGGATTTTGGCAATGCAAGATGAACTGAACCAATTTAAAAGGAATGAGGTTTGGGAACTAGTCCCTTGCACACCTAACATGAATATAATTGGCACAAAGTGGGTGTTTAAAAATAAAATGAATGATCAAGGAGTAATAACTAGAAACAAGGCTAGGCTTGTTGCTAAAGGGTATAACCAAGAGGAAGGAATAGATTATGAGGAAACATATGCTCCTGTTGCTAGGTTAGAAGCTGTTAGGTTATTACTTGCTTTCTCATGCATGATTGGATTCAAACTGCATCAAATGGATGTGAAAAGTGCATTTTGAATGGATATATAAATGAAGAAATCTATGTTTCACAACCATCCGGATTTGTTGATCACAAATTGCCTAACCATGTATATAAGCTCAAAAGGCTCTTTATGGACTCAAGCAAGCTCCAAGACAATGGTATGAAAGGTTAAGTAACTTCCTTATCTCTCAAAACTATGAAAGGGGCCAAGTTGATAAAACTTTGTTCATTAGAAAGTCTTTGGACAGCATTATACTGGTGCAGGTTTATGTGGATGATATAATATTTGGATCCACTAATGAGAAGCTTTGTGAAGAATTTGTTGCAGCTATGCAGGGGGAGTTTGAAATGTCAATGATGGGTGATCTAAACTTCTTCTTAGGCTTACAAGTCAAGCAATTAGATCATGGAACATTCCTCAATCAGCCAAAATATTGCAAAGAGTCGTTAAAGAAATATGAGATGGACAGTCGCAAAGAATCAAGCACACCCATGGCTACCAGCAGCTATCTTGATGCGGATGAAAGTGGTAAACCTTTTGATTCCACTAAGTATAGAGGTTTGATAGGTTCACTATTATATCTAACTGCTAGTAGGCCTGATATAATGTTTAGTGTATGCATGTGTGCTAGGTTTCAATCTAATCCCAAAGAATCACATTTCGGAATTGCCAAAAGAATTTTGAAATATCTAAAAGGAACTATTAATGTTGGTTTGTGGTATCCTAAAGGTGCTTCTTTTAATCTAGTAGGCTATTCGGATGCAGACTTTGCTGGATGTAAACTTGATAGAAAAAGCACTAGTGGAACTTGTCATCTACTAGGAAGTAGTCTAGTATCATGGTATAGCAAAAAGCAAGCTAGTGTGGCTTTGTCTATCGTCGAAGTCGAGTATGTTGCAGCTGGAGCCGTTGTGCTCAAACTCTTTGGTTAAAACAACGAGCTTTTTGATTATGGTTTGAAACTAGATCACATTCCTATTAGGTGTGACAATACAAGTGCTATCAACTTAACAAAAATCCTATTTTGCACTCTAGAACGAAACATATAGAAATAAGGCACCATTTCATTAGGGATCATGTTCAAAAGGTGATTGCATAATTGAATTTGTTGACTCTAATAACCAACTTGTCGATATATTTACCAAACCACTCCCAAAAGATAGGTTTTTCCAATTAAGAAATGAGTTGGGTGTTCTTGATGTTTCAAATGTGATGTAATTCCCGTATATGATTCATTTCTGCTGTTAATCATGTCTGTATTTGTGTGTTTGAATGCTTAAATCTGCATAATTCTTGATTAATTACAGTTAGATTTGCATATTGTATGTTATAAGTGAAATCTGCAATGTTATTCAGGATTTTAGCTAGTTGTTTCGGGCTTTTAATCAGTTGTTTTGTCTAATTTGGGGCTGCAGTGTATGTGCAGTAATTTCGTCTCTGTTTTAGCCGGTTGATCCGTCGATTTAGTCGGTTAAAATCGGTTATCTCGCATTAAACCAGTATCAAGATTTCTGTTTTAATCACCTGTTTTTCATAAATCAATCGATCGAAATTGCTCGTCAACGATGCAAAATTTAAAATTTGTGCGAATTTGTCTGTTATATCGCATTGATTCATATTCAATTGGTGCATTTAAGTTGATTAAATGAGAATTGAGCATTTAAACATGATAGATAAAGCCGATTCAAAGAATCTTGATCGCTGCTTTTGTCTTGTAGTGCCTTTGCTTTACTTTTTAACCGGTTTCTCTCTCCAAATACGTGTTGCATTGAACTAATCGAATTCTCTGGTCAAAACTATGCCTCGCTGCATATCTCTCGTCCAATATATTCCAACCGAATGCAATTGATTCCTTCTTTGATCGAGCAAAGCACTAATTTCTTAATAAATTGAAAATCTGCAATGTTAAATACATGTGGGTAGCATTGTTACTTTAGCATTCACTTTACTCGCGCAAAAACTCTGCATATACTCGCTTTCGTGCATTTCTTTTCTCGCAATGGCCTCCTCTAGCAACCCAAGGAAGAGATCAAAAAGGTCGGGTCATCCAAAGGTAAGGAACCAGAAATTCCAGCAACTCATACTTATAGACATGGGTCTATAGAAGCTTGGTTTGAAGGTGATGAAGAGAGGATTGAGAAGTTTCAATCTCATATCAGTAGGAAGGCTGTAAACTCACCCAAAGTGCTTAGTTCTCGATGGTTGGAAGATGAAGGACTGATCGATATTATAGCTATGATTCAACATCGGATCTGCAGAAATTTCTGGAATTAAATGGGTTCATATACCCAGATTTGGTGAAAGTATTCTACACAAATCTCAAACATGATGGATCTGTTTTAACTTCCAAAGTGAAAGGAACAGAAATGGTTATAAACAATTCTGTCTGGAAAAGAATTGGGGCATCAAAACTGATGGCATTGTGGTTAGCAGGGGCTTGTGTGGTTCATTGGAAGATTTTAACAAGGTGCAAACATACAGAGAGTGTTTGAGAAATTCTCAAGGTTCTGTTCGTGGATTCCAAGTTGGTGGACTTACATTGACAGCAAGGGTGCTTACATTTATCATCACATGGATGATCACTCCAAGGGGCAGCAATCATGCTACAATGAATGAAGGTGATCTTCTTCTACTTTTTTGTCTAATGAAATCTGTAAGGATTAACTGGATTCATATCATCAAAGATCACATGATGAAGTCCAAAAGGTCGCCAGATTACCGTCTTCCATATCGTCGTGATTATCTCCAAATTCTTTGAGTATTTTGGTGTGGACATTAGAGGTGAACAGTAAAATCAGTGATAGGGAGAACCCACCAGCTGGACAATAGCTTTCTCTTTAAGTTTGGATTTACCAAAAGCAATGGAACTTGGATCGCTGCACAAGATATCGTCAACGAAGGGCAAAATTCTGCTGAACGCTCGTCGGTGCTCGGAACCGCAATCGATGAAGCTGGAAATTCGAAGCCTGGTGAAGAAGGATACTCCATGGGAGATATTGTACCTTATGTTCCTCCAGTTGACCGTGGACCTCCACTTTCATTGTTTGAACAGGCAGTGTTCCAAAGATTTGATGCCATCCAATCTCATCAACAATATCATCACAACTACTGCATTAATAGGTTTGGGCGCATTGATCAAAGTATTGAAGATTTACATGCCCAACTTGCGCAGATTAATATGGGTTCCTATGCTACTCCTGGTGGTGATAGTGAAGAAGATAATGACTGATATCAGCTGCTGAAGTTCCGCTTGCTGTCACCGAATCTGCCAGTAGTTGGTTTCGAGCATGTTGTCCCTCATGCTATTGTTATTTTCCGTGTATCTCTTGTGCCTTTTAATTTCTGTTAGTTTGTGTTGCTGTTTGTGTTGTTAATTGGGTTAAATTCCCATGTATCTTGAACAGTTTTTAAATTGTTGAATGCATTTGAAGGCACATGAAGCACAAGTACAAGAGAAAGGGGGAGAATCAGAATCTAGTGAAAGGGGGAGAATCTGGAATCTGCTGCTGCTGCTGCTTTTTTTTTCTCTGCTGATGTTGCTGTTACTGTATATGTATTTCTGCTGCTGTATTTTTCGAATTTTTTGTTTTGTACAGGACTCCTACATTCTTCAAAGACAATGAATGCATCAAGTGGTTGTCATCATCAAATAGGGGGAGTTTGTTGGACTTGAAGACTTGGTTTCAAGTGGATTTGATGTCTCCAACCACCTTTAATGATGAAGATGTTGGTGCTTGAAGAATGAAGATTTTGTCTTAGGATTAGAGAGTCTTAGGTTGTGTGGTATGATGCATTTCAATCTATCTTGATCTTAGTCTTGGAGTTTAAAATGTTTTGAAATGTTTTAAAAAGGTTTTAAAATGATTTCAAAGGTTTAACTGATTTTTAACTGGTTAAAAATCTGATTTCAACTAGTTAAACTGTTCTTCATTTTCAAAGCTTTGTATTTTGAAAATTTCAGCTGACTGTTTTCGAAATTTAAACCAGTTAAAATCCTGGTAGCTTTGTTTCAGAAATTCGGTTTTCGGAATAGCTAGTTAAAACGAGATTTCAACCGATCGTTTTCAAGTTTCAAGAAAACAGGTGCTCACTGGAAAATTGGTTTTTAATGAAAACAACCGACTAAAACGCGTTTTAACCGACTATTTCCTGCAGAATCGGTTTTAACAGCTTTCTATATATATCTTGAAACTTAAAGAACTAAGTGACGAAACCTTTTCTAAAAGACCCATTGAGCAAGAACGTTCCTAATACACTCTAAAACAGTTTGCGAATCACTCCAAGACGATCAAGATTCATTTGAGTGCGAATCAAATCAAGAATTGCATGCTCTGTTTTTTCTGTTCTTGCTGGTGCTCTGTTTTCGTTTCGCATTGAATTTCCAGGTGAATTCAATCCAATTCTTTGTGTGTTTGTTAGTCTGCGTGTTTGTATCTTAATCGTGGTGATTAAGAGATCTTGTAATAGGGTTTTACAGGTGTTTAGAAGTCTTGTAGGGTTCAAGACTTGGTGCAGCTTTCTGGTTTCGGTTTTGCATGTAGTGTTCATGTAAAAACTGGTTTTTAGTGAATTGATTGAATTTGTTTGATTAGGAAACTGGATGTAGCCTTTGTTGAAAGGTGAACCAGTATAAATCTCCTGTGTTGTTCTTCTTCCCTTGAACTCTTTACTTTCGGTAATTGAAGTTTAAATTGAAATTGAATTGGATATATGATCAATTGATAAAGAGCATTTCAAGAACCTATAAAAACTGATTTAAATCTTCAATCCGAATCTGGTTTTTCATAATTGGGCATTGGGTTTCGAAAATCTTTGAAAGTTTAATTCACCCCCCCTCTTAAACTCAGCCATTTATTCCAACAGAAATTTCTTTTAAGTCCAGAATATTTTCTATGTCCCTGAAAAATAAAACAAACAAAAATTAGACAAATAAAAATTAGACAAATAAATTCGAATTAATAAAAATCTGAATTACTAATCCAATAAAGTCTAAAAAATAAAAATGTGTCAATAATGGATAATTAGACACAACATAATAATTAAAATAACTACAAAAAAAGTAAGAAAACGTAGATAAATAATTACCCATCAATTATATATTTTGCAATCAACTATCACTGGTTTACAAAATTTAACATTCAATTTTTCGGTCATTATATCGACTCGTTGGATTTTTAATATAGTGATAATATGTTATGAAAAAAGGTTGTAGAAAAAGATATTTAAAACAATAAAATTAGTTTTGATCTTTAAAATAAATTCATGTTTAAATATTAAAATTAAAATTTGTATACATAAAAACTTTTTAATTATTATTTTATCCAAAGTATAAATTGGAGAATACAATATGTAAGTAATGTCTTTTATCAGTAGAATCCAACTATGATATACGTAAACTATACCATTAACTGAACTACATAGATAATGACAAAATAATTCGCATGTTTTTTTTAAAGAAAAGATCTTATACTTTAATGATATATTTTAAAATAGAACAATGATATTTTTTATAAAGCAATAAAATCATATAACCATTTGATATTTTATTACTTTTTTATAATTATAAAAGTTTATTTTTTTTCTATGACTATATTACTCTTAATAGATTCTCAAATTATTGTATGATTATTAAAATATATTTATTTAATGGGTTAAATATGTTCTTATTCTCTGAACTATTTGTCAAGATTGTGTTTCATCTATGGGGAAAACTAATATAAATGATCATTGATAACAAATAAAAACATCTTTAAGAAAAGAAAAATGAAATAGAAGAGAAAGAAAAGGAGTGAAAGAAGTTTAGGAAACACATGATAGTAAAATAGGAAACTATGAAAAAAGAAAAATAAAGAGATAAAAAGGAATTTTGACATATTATCAATGATCTTTTACATGAGTTTATAAAGTATAAGAACGAAATAAGTCCAAAGTTTGTTCTAGGAACAAAACACAATTTTGACAAATAGTTCAATAAAAATATTTACTTATAATTTTTGTAATCTTGTTTTCTAAAATCTGTATTCCCAAGTTATGCCATATTTTTTTATTTTTGGATATGGTATAATGAATTATATAATTAATATATAATTAAATAGATAAAAAGAATAAAAAAGAAAATTCTTAATGGGAAAAACAAAATCGAGAATGGTGAACTTTCTAATTGATCGATGTAAATGTTAGACTCAAGTAATAAAGCATGTAAGGACATATAAAATTCAATCAAACATCCCTAAATTCAAAAATAACTTATTATATTAAAATAAAATGGAATAATTTAACTCCGTTGTAATAGAAGTACCATCCAAAAAAATATCTTATAACTATTGAGAAGGTTAGCTAGACTGTAACACAATTACTTTTTTTTTTGGTAAAAAAATGTTAAGATAAAGAGAGGAGATTATTATAAGAATAATAATAAACACAATTGACAATGACACCTTGCAAATCGTAGTAGGAACTGGACAACATGTTAATTCCCTTCAATCCTATTCCTACCTTTATGTCAACCTCTATAGGTACAACGCAATTTTACTTCTGATAAGCCAGGTCCACCTTAAGGTCCAAGTAAATCGTTTTAGGTTAAAAAAAAACTCTAATTTGTTTTAAGTACTAATATACTTTTAATAAATTAATTAAAAAACTATATTTGAGAATAAATTTAATTAAAATATTATGAGTGTTTGTTAATTTTTATTGATACTAAAAATGATATTTAATGAATTAACAACTTTTTTCAATAAATCATAATTTTCTTTAAATAAAAGAGATTGTTTAGTTAATAATAATAGCTACAAAAGTTGAGAGTTTTTTTCATCTATATTATTTTACCAACTAGTTTCTATCTTTTTTTTTCTCTCTCTGTGACTTCTCCTTTCCAATCCTAACTCTAGAGAAGCTCGGACTTCTCTCTTGCAAATTCGTGATCTCTAGTCATCTTTTTTAAAATAAAAGTCTACAACTGTGATCTAGAGGGGGAGAGGAGTATTTCTACCCGATAAACTTCGGTTTCAGGTAAGTTTTGTCTCTCTCTATGTTCCCTCTTTTTCTATTCTTCTATTTTTGAGGGTTAAGCTTGCATGTTTGAATTGAACCTTGTAAGAGAATCATTAGATACTTGGCTTGAGGTGTTATGAGAATATTATTTGATGTGATGACATATATGTGTGTGTTAAGAATTGTGATTTATTTTATATTACATGGTAGAAATTTTATATTACCCCTTTTTTGAATTATTTCTATAAACTACAATGATCATGTTAATGTTACATGGAAACATAAAATATTTTAGGGACAGAGTCTTTGAGAAAGTATTTAAAAACATGTTGTCGCAACTGGGGTCACAACGGGACGACAAAAATAAACACTTTCTAAAATCAGAAGAGTCACCACGATAGTTTATTTAGGAAAACTACAGAAAACCTTTTTGAAAATTTTTTTGTCTTTGAAACCAAATTCAAGTTCGGGGATCGGTTACACGTAGGGAAGGTGTTGGCACCCTTATGACGTCCGTCCTAAGACGGTTACCTTTAATTAAATATGCGAACTAGCTTAATTCTTATAATATTTATTTTTCCCCAAAATCAAACAAATACATACGTAAAAATTTTATTATTTATTATTGTTAAAGTAAGAAAATATTTTATGAAATTATTTATTTGGGCCCGAGACAAGGATTGACCTTGCTCCTACGTATTTCCGTTCGTTGTGGAAAATCAGGATTACGTAGTTCTTTGATAAATATTATGTAAGAATTGATCAGTTTTAGTTTTGAAATTTTTAATTTTTTTTTTATGAAATTTATAATTCGTATTATTTAAATCATGAGATAGTGGGAGAGACTACACACTTACAAATCATACAATAAATTTAAAAAGAAACTTTAATTTAAATCTTATTTTATATAGATTATTTTTGAATAATTAAATATGAAATATAAGATAACGCGAGTGGTGCTACATATACTTTTAAATAATTTATCTTAAATATTTTTATATATTTTAATTTTTAAATAATTATTTTCAAAAATTTATTTATTAAAATATATTTTTTAGAGTAAAATATAAAATATAAGATGACGCGTGTGGTTATACATATATTCTTAAATAATTTAGCTTAAATATTTTTATATATTTTTTAATTTCTAAATAATTATTTTCAAAATTTATTTATTAGAATATATTTTTTAGAGTAAAATATAAGATATAAGATGACGTGTGTGGTCATACATACATTTTAAAATTTCTAATTTTTAAACAACTATTTTTATCATTTATTTAAATAACTTTTAATAACAATATAAGATGATGCATATGGTCATACATATATTTTGAAATGTATAATTTTTATATAACTATTTTAAACATTATTTAAATAACTTCTAATAAAAATATAATATGACACATATGGTCATACATATATTTTAAAGTGTATAACTTTTAAATAACTATTTTTAACATTTATTTAAATAACTTCTAATAAAAAAATGACACATATGGTCATACATACACTTAGAATTTATAATAAATTTTTTATATATAGAGGTAGTGCAAACTACACAATTATATTCAAAGAACATGTTATATTTAACAACAAAATAATATACATTAAATTATTAAAATTTAATTAACTTAAAGATTATATTATATTATATTAATAAGTACTTTAAACATGAAATATAAGATGATGCAAATGATCATACATATATCCTAAAATGTTAAATTTATTTACAAAAGTGATAGTAGGATACAAGATGACGTGGGTGGTCATACATATATCTAAAATTTATTTAAGTATATATTTTTAAAACAACATTAAGTATTACATATAAGATGACGTATGTAGTCATACATATAGATAATGTTTAACTTTCAAAACAACTATTTATTTACATAACTCTTAATAATAAAATATAAAATATAAGATGACATGTATATCATTCATATAATCTAAGAAATTATTTAAGGGTAAGATTTTTTAAGCTTTTAAATAACTATTTTTAAAATTTATTTATTAAAATAATTTATAAATAATGAGATGTATAATATAAGATGATGTGTGTAGTCATACATATATTCTAAATAATTTATCTTTTACAAATGATTTCTGTAAAAATATTCTTAATGATTAGATATAAGACATATGTGTTTGAAAAAAGTATGATTTAATATTTTTAACTTTATATTCATAAAATAAACTATTTTATTACTTAATAACAGGTGCAATTAAATTTTTTTTGTTATCAATTGTGTACGTAAACTCTTACTGCAACATTTTAAAAGTAATGAATGAATAGTTCAATCAAGATTATAATAATAATAAACAAAAGGGTAAAAAGTGAAATGAGATCATCTTTACCACTTACATAATTTTAAAATGGCCATGTTTCAGTACCATCCTCTGACTCTATTTCAAAAGGAATGTATTCCTTATTATTGCGATGAAACTAAGAAAAGGAAATTGCTCATGTCTCACTCCATTGTATGTGTAAATAAATCATGCTTAAGTTATAGGTGTATTATATTTACTTTCGCATTCAAATAAACCATGCACAAGAATAAAAAAACATGTATTCATGAGCTTTTATTAGTGCATGCTAACTCAAGAGAAATTGGTGAGCTTATATAATCAGAACTCGCCCCCTGTTCATCCTTTACGTTATGTACCCACATGTATAAGAAAACATGCAAACATGCAAATGTATAAAATGAACCATCTACAAACTTTACCGTTATGAACCAAAATAGCAAGAAACGTATCATTGCATCAAGGTTATACACACCAATACAATCATACATGCCACACTCAAGCTTCTATTCGAAGCACAACAATTAATAAAATCATATCAATATAAATGTATTCATCACTCTTAGTGTGACCTTTCCTCTTATACAATATACAACCTCATGAGTAAAGAAGAAAAGACAAAAATCTTTAGTGTGATCTTTTCTCTTTCTAATGCTTCCACTTGTTTGCCTTTTTCGTTTCTACGAATATGCTTTTTTAGGGTTTCTCCCTTGTGGTTCCCCCAATCTGATTTCTCCTTCCCCTATTTATAAGCTAGGTGAAGAGAGAGAGAAAAAACTGAAAAACTTGAAAGAGAGTTGGAAAGTTGAGAAATATATGGAGAGAGTGGAAGAAATAATGGGTATTATGGGAGAGAGAAAAAGTATTCCGTTGATTGTGGGAGGATTGAGGGTTAGGTAAAATAAAAGAATAAAAAAAATATATATATATAAATAAAAATACAAATAAAAATAAATAAAAATAAAAATAAATAGAGTAATATTAAATAGTGACTTATACTTAAATATTTTTATTTTAAATTATAAACTGTTAGATTCAGAGATATATCAAGAAGGGGGGGATGAATTGATATAGGATTTTCTTCGAAAACTATTGAGTATCAGATTTTTCTGTTGCTGTCAAGAACAAATTAGTTTACTAATTTCAGAAAATAGTCGATTAGTTCTATCAGAAACTTATTAAAGAAGATTAAAGAAGAGAAAGAATGCACAAGAATTTATACTGGTTCACTCTTTTTCAAGAGCTAAATCCAGTTTCGATCTATAACACTAACAAATCACAATACACTAAATGATCAAGTCTTTACGAGAACTCCTCTTCTAAAGACTAACAAAACCAAAAAGATGAAATTCTAAACACTATAAAATTCAATCTAACCCAGACTCACACCAAGTATACAGTGATCACCCCAATCACCAAAATACAGGTTTTGTAACTTCACAAAACAATCTCAAACCAGAGAACAATAAAATTCAGACTACACTAATGAAGACCCTCTTCTTGATTCATTTTAAAGCTGAATTCTTCAATAGATTTGTGAGAAAGCTTTTCGTGATTCACTCTTCTCTATTTTCTTTCTGTTATTTCGTACTTTGAATCTCCAATGAGACTTGTATTTATAGAGAAAGAGATAAACTCCAATCAGCTGTTATTCTATTTCTGTTATACTGGAAAACCTGGAACAAAATAGTTAGCTAAACAACGACATAGTTAACTAATTTCATTAAAAGCACATTCTTGGCATATTTCCTATATTAATGAAAATAGCCGACTAATATATCAGAATTAGCTAACTATTTAAAGATTAATGAAAATAGAAGACTAATATATCAGAATTAGCTAACTAATAACAGATAATCTAACAGCTATTCAAAACTGTAGAAACACCATTTAATCATCACTGTTCCAGCAACATCATGAAATCAAATATATCAACAAACTCCCCCTATTTGATGATGGTGACCTGCAAAACCTGTTGAAATCAAAGAGAATAGATGGAAGATTATCTCCCCCTTTGACATTAGCAAATAGGTACAGATAAGCAGATTATATAGGCAATGTTTTAATAATGCAGAAATATAAGTGCAGATAATGTTACAGACCCATAAATTGTTCATGAAGCAACAACATAAAAACGAAAATATGAAAGGAATTTAAACAATAGATATTAATCTTCATTTTCATCTTCATCATCATCATCATCAACATCCTCATCCATGGCAGCAACAGTTCCAGAGATTCCTTCAAAGCTTTCAACAGAAACTTGAATCTTAGCAAGTTGTTGCTGTATGAGTTCAATCTCATAATCAATGTTTGTGAACCTTGCAACCATGGTTTCATGAGTGTTTCGCTGCATAGAACCAAGAACATTAAGATGTGTAATAAGCATTCTTTCAAATTCAGATAAAGGGATTCATTGGTATGCAGGAGGAGTTGTGTATGGAACCATCTGATATGCAGAGTAGTCTTGAGGATCAGCATGTGTTGATGATCTTGGTGCAGAGGAGGATGAACCAACTTCAAAAACACATTCATCATCAATCTTTGTCAGCCCCATTTTCCTAAGGTAATAGTTGTCAAAGATATGCTTGTGATTGATGATCCTGGTTGTATCTCCTTCAGTGGAAATATTAAAGTGGTCCAGAACTTTGAAATGAAGATTGCATAGGGAAGTTTGTGATCATTGAGTCGCTTTCCCTTGAACATATGCCCTTTGATGACATAGATCCAATTGACTTTTATATTGTTCTTCATGCAATGTATCAAAGCCAGATCCTCTTTGTTAGATGCGGAAGTATATCAAGAAGGGGGGGTTGAATTGATATACAGATTTATTGAAAAAATTTTCGTATCAGATTTTTACTAATGCAGTACTGAGAAATAATTGACTGATTAACACAAAATAGTAGGTTAGTTCTTAATGCAGAATTTAACAGATGATGAAGGATAAGAAAAGATAACACCAAGGATTATACTGGTTCGTTCTTTGTGAAAGAACTACATCCAGTTGGTGATCTGCAACTCCACAGATCTTAATCACTATCAGAAATGAATTCTTTACAATAAATCTTTCTTGAACACTACAAGAAACTCAAAGAACCTATTCTAAACACTATAGAATAGAAATTAACCCACTGACTCACAATGAGTCACTGTGATCACCCCAATCACAGATAACAGGGTTCTAAAACCCTCTCACAAATCTCTACCTAGAGATTAAAGAATACAAAGAAAAGTGAAAATAAGATTCTTCTTGAAAAGCTGAAAGCTGTAACACAAATTCTGCAGAAATCATTTTGCTCTGATCTGTATGCAACTTAGTATGTATTCTCTTGAATTCTTTCACACCTTGATTCGTCCTTGAGAGTTATATATATAGGCAAAGTTAAGAGCTATGGGTCGTGCTCTGTTGAAATCTTCAAAGGCGCGTTCTTCTGTTGTTTTCTGCATAAAGGGATCTGGAACAAAATAGTCGACTGAAGCAGCAAAGCAATTAGCTATTTTCATTAAACTCATATTCCTGGTACATTAATGAAAATAGTCAACTAAGGCAACATGATTAGCAGACTAATTGAAGATTAATAAAAACAACAGATTATTATATTTCAATTAGTTAACTATATAAAGATAATCTAACTTCTCCACTAAGCTGGTTAGTCAAGAACCATTAATCAAAGACCCAGCAACATTCTTAAAACATCATCAAAGCCTTTTAAACATCATCAAATCCGAAATCATCAACAAACTCCCCCTATTTGATGATGTCAACCTGCAAAACCTGTAAAAACACAAAGAGAAGAGATGGAAGATTATCTCCCCCTTTGACATTAGCAAATAGCAGATATAGACAGTATAGAGCAATTATTAGCAGGTTCTAAAATGCAGATATTAGCAGAATGAAAGTATATGTTTAATATTACAGACCCGAATTGTTTTAATTGTAGAAATATAATACTGAAAATATTAAAAAAAATCAGAGATATAAGAGCTCATGCATCATCATCTTCATCCTCATCTTCCTCATCACCATCATCATCATCTTCATCATCTTCAGCATTATCCTCTTCCATGGCAGCAGAGTTTTGTGTATAGGAGCCATCATAGCTTTCCACTGTAACTTGAAGTTCAGCAAGTTGTTGTTGGATAAGCTCGATTTCATAGTCTATGTTAGAAAATCTGGCCACCATTGTCTCATGTGTGTTGCGCTGCATGGAGGTAAGCACATTAAGTCTAGATATTAACATATGTTCAAATTCAGAAATGGGTACTCCCTGATATGCTGGAGGTGCTGAGTAAGGAACCATTTGATAAGTTGAGTAGTCTTGCTGATTCCCAGATGAAGTGCCAACATTAAAGGTTGATCTTAGTGCAGATGAGGAGGATCCAACTTCATAAGTCCAATCATCATTGATCTTGGACAGGCCCATCTTACGGAGATAATAATTGTCAAACAAATGCTTGTTATTGACAATGCGTGTGGTTTCTCCTTCAGTGGGAAAATTGAAGTGGTCCAGAAACTTGGAAATAAGGATGGCATAAGGAAGCTTGTGATCATTTAGTCTCTTAGCCTTGAACATATGTCCTTTGATTACATATATCCAATTGACCTTGATATTGTTCTTCATGTAATGAATCAAGGCTAAGTCCTCCTCCATGAGCTGTGCATGGTTACTCCCCCTGGGAATGAGCTGCCAAGCTAGAATAAATGCCAAAAGCCTTTCATCACGTTTCATCCTCCCAACATTGTATTTGAGGATAACAACTTCATCACAATTGCGCAGACAAGACCTATAGACAACATCCTTGTTAAAGTCTGGTACAACCCCTGTATTTCCCTTGCTTATTTTAATTCCTTCATTCTTCAGACCATCAACCCTTCTCCATAATATGTTGTCAATTCTGACTTCTCTTCCTCTCACTTGAGAGACCAGCACATTGTTTTCTACCTTCAGGTTAGCATAAAACAGCTTAATAAGATCAATATAGAAGTTACCTTCTAATTCTACAAACTGTCGCAGTCCCTGTGCCTGAAGAGAGTTTTTCACGAAAATCAAGTTCTCATTATTAAGCCAGTTGAATTTCAATATTTTTGTGGTAAGAATCAGCTTCCTTTGCATTTTTAGCTCCACCGCTTCAACAATCTAATTGTGTTCTTCGTTTTCTGATTCAGTCTCCTCATCAGAATCATTTTCTGCAGGGGCTACTGGTTGAGGAAGCTTAACACGGACCTTGTATCTCTTTGGAAATCTTCTTTCTGTTGGATTTGAAGGTCCAACAGCTGATTCTGGAACCTGAATAGGTTGGTCTGGAGTCCCAGATGTGGAACCTCTGTTTCTATTAGTTCTTGCTGGTTGATGAGCAGCAGCCTATGTGGATGCACAATTTCGTGATGACCTTCTTAATCTTTGAAATGTAGTAGCAATTGGTGCATCAGAGTCATCACTTTCTACTAAGAAATACTCATTTGTTGACATTTTAGCAGAAGAAGGATGAGTGAATGCAGTAGTTCTGTAATGCGAAAGATGCAGCAAGAGAGATGCACAGTTGCAATATTTGATATGTAGGAAGATAAGAATTATATAGACAGATTCATAGGCATGGTCAAATGAATATTGATCAGTGAATATTTTGAACAGATCTTTACTCAATCACAGACGCTCAGTATCAGAGAATGCAGAGAGAATATGTTGAGAAATGGAAACTCAGTTTTGCAAAACCAATAAAGTAATCTCACATGCACCTAAAACTGTTCATGCTTTGAACGACAGTGCACCCAATGTACGTATTGGTCATTTACTGATATGGTTTGAATTGTTTTGATGAAATTTAAACTGATTTCTTGAAAACCCAATTGAATTTAATTGCAGTTAATGGAATTAATTAGTTAGTCAAGGCAATTAATAGACTGTTCTGATAGAAACAACACCAGTAAGCACATTAAATGAAATACGTCTGTTATTTTATAGAAATAAGCAAGTTATTTTATGTAACAGTAAAGAAATATTGTCAGTTAAGTGAAATAAGTCGACTGTTACAAGAAATTAACACACTGAAATCTGCAGCAGTAAAATATTTTTGTCAGTTAAATGAAATAAGTCAACTATTTCATAGAATTAACAAGCTATTTAACTCTGCAGCAGAAAATTTAAGAAAGATGATTGATGTTTAGGATTCCCAATTCATTTCTAAGTTTGAAAAACCTATCACGACCAAGAGGTTTAGTGAAGATATCAACTAACTGGTCATTAGTGGATATGAATTCAATCCTACAATCCTTCTTTTCTATATGATCTCTTATAAAGTGGTGTCTTATTTCAATATGCTTAGTTCTAGAGTGCTGAATGGGGTTCTTAGTTAGATTGATAGCACTGGTATTATCACATAAAATGGGAATATCAGAAAGATGCAAATTAAAATCACTTAGCTGTTGTTTTAACCATAAAATCTGTGCAGTACAGCTACCAGTAGCTATATGTTTGACAAAGCTTGTGTCACGCAAGCTTTTCAAAGTATTTTGAACTGACTATTACTAATGCAGTATAGAAGTCAACTCGAGTCAATCCAAGGAGTGAAGTGTTATACCAAAAGATAAATCGAAAAGGTTCATGTGAGAGAAAGAAAATAAAAAAAAGAAAAAAAAAGGGGGTTTGTTTGATCAAGGAAAGCACCGTCAGGAGCAGCTCAATCGATGTTATGCGCTGCTCCCTTTCTCGATTATAAACGAAATTACTAAAATGGGAAATGTTGTAAAACAGTGAAAATCGAAATGCAATGAATAATCGAAACTATAAATATCAAACATCAGCAACTGTGAAAATTTTAGCAAATAACGAAAATCGAAAAACTATAGAGAAACGAAAATCGAAATGCGTCGAAACAATGGGAATCGAAGGACATTGAAATGCAGTGAAACGCAAAGTGCAGTGAAATAACGAAAATCGAGAGACAATGTAATTGCAAAGAAAATCTAAACGCAAAGAAAACAATAAAAATTGGACTTCAATAAGGGAAATGAAAATCGAAGTATTGCTAAGTAGCGAAAATCGAACTATAACAAAGTGGCGAAATGTAAAAGAACGTCTAAGGCGATGGATAACTGAAATGTAAAGGAACAGTAAATATCAAAAGCAATAAAACAGTAAAATCAAAATGCTATTGGAAATATTGCCCTAATGCCTTGATTGGGCCCCGCAAATCATCACCCAATGACTAATTGTACGATTCTGTCTTGGGTGAATTTTCTTGTGCTGCTGTAATTCTCTTCTCTTTTTACTGTTCACCATGTGTGTGAAGCTAGCAATTGGGCTGATTTGGCAATTCCTTGTCATGCTTTAATTGGGCTGATTTTAATTCACAGCTTATGCATTTCTCCATTCAGCTCCTGGATCGATCCTTCCACCAAAAAGGGTTAGCGCAAAAATTGGAAAAACAAGTCAAAGCTAAGTCAATTATTTTTCAGCTATAAAATGAAAATCTAAGACCCTATTTTACTTATTTACCCTTATTCACGAAAACTATAAAATTCAACTTAAAGTTCCAAGAAATTGAAATTAAAGTGTCAAGAAGGTGCATTAAGCCATAAGACGTGAGCATAGAAATCGAGTGATCAAATACCCCCACACTTAGACTTTTGCACTCCTGAGCAAAACATAAGTACTGAAAATACTGTGGAAAAATTATCGACAACTCTAAGAGCAAGGAAGAATTCCATCCATCACAGTTTATCAGAACTTGCACCAAAAATAACATGACATGTAACAACTCAGCAGTGATTTCAACCGGTTCAGAATAAGAATCGAAATGACAAACCTCTCGAGGCACTGTTTACACACACTCTCCTGTTTGTTGGCTCAAAATTTCACTCAGTACTTCATGGAAGCATGCATTACCTTGAATTTGAAAGATCTCTACATTCCATTCCTTGAATCGATTTCAACTCTTGATCAGAAGGACTTTTATTGGCTTGTAATGGGGCTGAGGTGAGGGTAAGGTGGAAAAGGAATTTAGGCTAAACCATCGATACTGGAAAGATCTTGGCTCTCGGCTTAAGAACAAGCATGAGATTCCAAAGATAGCAGCTCTACAGATTTTCAAAGACTGATATATATCGGTTACAGCTGAGATTTTTCTTTGTTTTTGCTCGATATTTGATGATCGATTTTATTTTTTTTGCTCGATTTTTTTTCATGATCGATTTTTTTTTTATGCTCGATTTTTTTGATGCTCGATGCATATTTTAGTTCCTATTTTTCTCAGCTGTGCTTAGTGAGCTGCAACCCAGACTATTTACAACTTCTCAGCAAGTTCTTGCACTTGTTTTTCCAGATTCGATGGTTGGTTGAAGGTTGGTTAAAGGACAGCGAGGTGTGGTGGGTTTTCACAAGGAAAAAGGGTCGTAAGGCTAAAAAATGGGTGCAATGGGAAAGTTGGATGAACGGTAGGCTAGCTGGCTAAGTGACTGTAATAGAAAAATGGCCTAAATCATTTCAAGAGTATCATCGATCAAGTGTTGTTCAGCAGAGTTCGATCAAATCCTGTAATGCCTTGCAATCATGGGTGTATCACACAACAAAACTATATCGGCTCAAATCTCACCAGGGTTTATGTGTCAAGTCGATTCTCATCCAAACAAAATCGAAAAAGAACTGAATTCATCACATGCCTATGTTAATTAGAGGGAAGGCTTTTAACCATGACATGGAAAATCGAAACTGCTAAAAAATGAGTTATTGACAAAATTCCAAACAGATTAGCACTTATTTTTCAAAACTTTAAAACAACTTCTAGGAACGTCAAAACAAAACAAAACAAAACAGATCAAATAAAATCAAAACAAAACAAAACAGATTAAATAAAATAAAATCGAGAATCACTCTCCCCCACACTTGGAACAAACATTGTCCCCAATGTGAGTGAGAGGAAAGGGAAAGAGAAAACAAACAATAGCCTCGTCAGAAATTTCCACAGCTCCATGGGGAAAAACCGTGCAAGTATGACCGAAACTTGGCCAATGCAAGAACAATGATTCCAGCCTTCAGTAGCTTGGTAATCTCCTCCTTTACCACCCCAAGGATCGTGGGATTTAGCCTTCTCTGTGGCTGCCTTACGGGTTTCAATTCATCATCTAACAGTATTCTGGGCATACAAACAGATGGGCTGATCCCAGGAATGTCTGCCAATGACCATCCAATGACTTTTCTGTATTTCTTCAATAGTTGCAGCAATTGGCCTTCTTGGTTCTCAGTTAAGTTCTGGGCAACAATGATTGGGTATTGCTGATCTTCATCCAGATATACATATTTCAGAGTGTCTGGAAGAGGTTTGAGATCAAACTGCTTTGCCTGGAATTTTGCTACTGCTGCCTCTTTTGTGTGGTCAATTGGTGTGTGTGGCAAGCTATCTTCTCTCTCATTCCCTGCAAAATTACTAGCCAAAGGACTGATGATGGAATTTATTTCATGACATGCTGTACAGGTATTATTTGTGCAATCACAATCTGTAAAAGTGTCATTATCTACACTAAGGAAGTCTAGGAATTCAGAAAATTCAGTATAAAGCTCAAAGTCAAAATCTGTTCCTAGTTCTACTGCTGCAAAGGGATGAATTTCCTCAGGTGGCTGTATGGTTTTGCAGACAAAAACTAGATGTTGTTGTCCTGTAGAGGGATCATGGTGTGGAACTGTTGGACTTGCAGTCTGCTTTTTCTGCATCTTCTGATTTTCCTCAACCAGTTCCTTGCCACTGCGAAGTGTTATGGCACTGGCATTTCCATGCTGATTCGGTACAGATTGGGAAGGTAACTTTCCTGATCCTTGTTGTTTGATCTCATTCATTTTAGTAGCAAGTTGCCCCAACTGTGTTTTGAGATCCTGTACCGTGGCTGTGAGGTTCTGTTCAATCTGGGCATCCATTTGTGCAGCCATTCTGTCAGCCATTTGTTTGATCATATCTTCTGTAGACAAGTTTGCATTGCCTGGTATTGCTGGACTAACATTCGGTGTGGTTGCAACTAGATTAGCTTGATTGTTGTGCAATGGAGGAGGCACATACCTCTGTTGGAATTGGTTCTGGTACTGGTTTGGGGGTTGCTAAAAATTTTGATGTGGAGGAAAAGAGGTTCGTGGCTGTTGTGGCTGAGATGTACCGTATCGCAAATTTGGGTGGTCCCTCCAGCCTGGATTGTATGTCTGAGCATAGGGGTTGGACTGCTGGTTGGACTGATTTCTGTAGGAATTCGATTGCATCTGAAACACCCCACTACTGTTTGACTCTTGTAATTGTGGGCACACATCGGTAAAATGCTCAGTAGCACAGATTCCACATACTTTCCGTTGTCCTGCACTGACTTGTTGTCCCACTGCTAACTGTCTAACCATCGAGGTTAATTCATTCAACTTGTTCTCCAACCTCATATTCTCAGCTGCATCTGCTGCATTGGTTTGCAATTCACGCACTGGCCTGCTATTATGTCTCACACCAAACTGCTGGGAGTTTTCTGCCATATTGGAAATTAAATATCGAGCAGCAGTGGGGTTTTGTCCATCAGTGCGCCTCCGCTGGCTGAATCGACCATGCTTCTTTCCATCGGTAGAAGTCCCTCGTAGAAATATTGTATTAACAGTTGCTCAGTGATCTGATGGTTAGGGCAAGATGAGCACAACTTGTTGAATCTCTCCCAGTACTCATACAATGATTCGCCTTGAATTTGGCGTATGCCACTTATCTCTTTTCTGACCGATGCAGTCCTGGATGCAGGAAAAACTTTCTCTAAGAACCTCCTCTTCATAGTTGTCCAGGTGGTGATCAGAGTTGGTTGTAAGTACAGCCAATCCTTAGCAGCATCACATAGGGAAAATGGGAAAGCCTTCATTTTAACAAGTTTCTCTGGCACATTGACAGGTTTCATGGTGGAACAAACAACGTGAAACTCCATCAAATGCTTGTGTGGATCCTCCCTTGCTAATCCATGAAATTTGGGCAGTAAATGGATCAGTCCAGACTTCAATTCATAGCCCACTGCACCATCTGGGAGCTGTGGTAACTGAATGCACAGGGGCTGGTAGCCGATATCAGGGTTGGCCAATTCTTTCAAAGTTCTTTCAGCAGCCATGTCTTCACTGTTCCCGTACTCAGAATGGGAACTCCCTGCTTCAGACTCTGTCTCTTCTTGCTTTGTAGGCTCTGCTCGACGTGATTTTAGTAGCTGCCTGTATGTGCGTTCAATCTCAGGATCTAGTGGGTACAAATCTGTTGTACTGGACCTGGTCATAAATAGTTAGGCTGAAAATATTTTGCATGCAGTCATCGAGCACAATGAAACATTATCATCACAGAGGAATCAAACCACATTGCGGCGAAGAAAGGAAAATAAGAAAAGAAAGAAAAACAAGACAAACAACAATGAACCTGATAAAAAATATTTAATGGCCAAACAACAATCCCCGGCAACGGCGCCAATTTGACAAAGCCTGTGTCGCGCAAGCTTTTCAAAGTATATTGAACTGAATATTACTAATGCAGTATAGAAGTCAACTCGAGTCAATCTAAGAAGTGAAGTGTTATGCCAAAAAAAATAAATCGAAAGGGTTCATGTGAGAGAAAGAAAATAAAATAAAATAAAAAGCGGGGGTTTGTTTGATCAAGGAAAGCACCGTCAGGAGCAGCTCAATCGATGTTATGCGCTGCCCCCTTTCCCGATTATAAACGAAATTACTAAAATGGGAAATGCTGTAAAACAGTGAAAATCGAAATGCAATGAATAATCGAAACTATAAATATCGAACATCAGCAACTGTGAAAATTTTAGCAAATAACGAAAATCGAAAAACTATAGAGCAACGAAAATCGAAATGCGTCGAAACAATGGGAATCGAAGGACATTGAAATGCAATGAGAATCGAAATGCAGTGAAACGCAAAGTGCAGTGAAATAACGAAAATCGAGAGACAATGTAATTGCAAAGAAAATCGAAATGCCAAGAAAACAATGAAAATTGGACTTCAATAAGGGAAATGAAAATTGAAGTATTGCTAAGCAGTGAAAATCGAACTATAACAAAGTGGCGAAATGTAAAAGAACGTCTAAGGCGATGGATAACTGAAATGTAAAGGAACAGTAAATATCAAAAGCAATAAAACAGTAAAATCGAAATGCTATTGGAAATAGAACAGTAAAATCGAAGAGCTACTAATACTGGCACGCAATTAAAAAGGAAGATTGAAATAGCTCATTCACCATTCTTGAAATGACAAACACAGATCACACAGGTACAGTCTCAACGAGTTTTAAACGCAATAGCTCTCTTGCAATGCTCTAATGAAAACTAAAATAAAAGAAAAATGCAGCAGTCCCTTTGTATTACGTCATCCTAAGCTATCGTCTAAAATTCTGTGCCTCTGAAAATTCTATTCTCTGCAATGAAATTCTTTGTGCGTGTATTCTCTCTCCCTTTCTGCATCGCTCACGTTGCTTTTATAGCTGCAGAGGTTGCCCTAATGCCTTGATTGGGCCCCGCAAATCATCACCCAATGACTAATTGTATGATTCTATCTTGGGTGAATTTTCTTGTGCTACTGTAATTCTCTTCTCTTTTTACTGTTCACCACGTGTGTGAAGCTAGCAATTGGGTTGATTTGGCAATTCGTTCTCATGCTTTAATTGGGCTGATTTCAATTCACAACTTATGCATTTCTCCATTTAGCTCCTGGATTGATCCTTCCACCAAAAAGGGTTAGCGCAAAAATTGGAAAAACAAGTCAAAGCTAAGTCAATTATTTTTCAGCTATAAAATGAAAATCTAAGACCCTATTTTACTTATTTACCCTTATTCACGAAAACTATAAAATTCAGCTTAAAGTTCCAAGAAATTGAAATTAAAGTGTTAAGGAGGTGCATTAAGCCATAAGATGTGAGCATAGAAATCGAGTTATCAATGTTAAATAAAGACGGCAGTGTAAAAACCAAGAGGGGGGGGGTGAATTGGATTTTCAATAAACTTTTTTCCCTTTAAAATAAATTTCCACATTTTTGAATTACTTTCAAAAACTAGGATGCAGATTTTCCTTAACCTTTGATTAGTGCAGTTTGAGTTGCAATCGTTAAAATGATCCACAATAAAAAGATAAAGGGAAAGAGAAAGAACACAAGGATTTATACGGGTTCGGATTAAGCCAATCCTACGTCCAGTTCCCAACCACCACAAATGCGTGATGATCACCCCACTATCTTTAATTGAAATTACAAACACCAATTCATGCAATAACAAATAAAGATAAAGGAAACACCTCCTTAGACACACTAAGGATGAAACACCTCCCCAGACACACTGAGGATGAAACACCTCCCAGACACACTGAGGATGAAACCCACCTCTCTTGACACACAAGAGATGAACACACCTCCCTTAGAACAGATCCAAGGGATGAATTTTCCCGTTTATAAAAACAGTAAAAAGAATACACCTGATAATAGTGCTGGATAGAAAGCTTAAGCACAAAGATCACCACTTCCAAAGACTTGATCAAACTTGAGAGAGCAAGAAAGCGGTTTTGAAAAGCTAAGGCGCAAGAACACTTTGAATATGTGTTGTTTTCAGATTATGTTTAACCTAAGACATTCTCTTTCATTTTATAATTCGAAAATGCTCCAAAGTTTCCATTCTTAGATTGATTTAGCATTGATTTCACAAAAACGACTCATTTAATCAATTATATAAAAAGCTTAATCGATTATATCATATTTGAAAACTGGAAAACTTATTTCGCCTGATATAATCGATTAGATTAAGGCCATAATCGATTATATTAACCCAGAATCAATATAATCGATTATCAAAAACACTTAATCGATTATTTAGTTCGTTAAACACTTTTATTTCAAATTTTAAGTTAAATAATCGATTATCTACGTATCATAATCGATTAAAAGTGTAGAAAAACATTTTTGCGAAAAAACAACTTGCTCTCTTGTTTGGGAAGGTCTTGAATGGGATTTATGACTTACTATTTTCATCCAACACCCAAAACAAAACCTTCTAAACTGGAAACTTCAGCTCTTGAGAAAATCTTCATCAATCTTCTCTCTTGAAGGCTTTAAACACTCTTTATGCCTTTCCTTTTCTATCTAGCAACCTTCCTTGGTGAGATGACACAAGTCTTTAATGTTGATTGGATCACTTTAAATCTTCATCATCAAAACTTTAAGACTTCATTAAAACTCTGGAAGACTTCATTAACACTTGGTATTGAACTATGCTAACACTATATATTCAGCTTCTGCTGTGGAAAGTGCCACACATGCTTGTTTCTTGCTGGTCCAAGAAATCAAACAGTTCCCAAACAAGTGGCATGTTCCACTTGTGCTTTTCCTATCTAATTTGCAACCTGCAAAATCAGAATCAGTATAGCCAACCAAATTTAATTCATTACCATTAGAATACCACAACCCAACATTCACTGTTCCTTTGAGATACTTCAAAATTCGTTTTGCAGCAGTGAGATGTGATTCCTTTGGATTAGCTTGAAATCTAGCACATAAACACACATCAAACATTATGTCAGGTCTGCTAGCAGTGATGTATAGCAAAGAGCCAATCAATCCTCTATACATAGTTGCATCAACTGATTTTCCTGATTCATCCAAGTCAAGATAGCAACTTGAAGACATTGGAGTAGAGGCATCTTTGCAACTTTCCATGTTGAGTTTCTTTAATAACTCATTGCAGTACTTTGATTGATTTATGAAGGTTCCATTTTGCATCTGTTTAACCTGCAATCCTAGGAAGAAATTTAACTCCCCCATCATAGACATCTCAAATTCACCTTTCATGGAATCTGCAAACTCTTGGCAAAGAGATGGATTAGATGAACCAAAAATGATATCATCAACATATATTTGTACTAGTATGAGGTCATTAACAACTTTCTTAGTGAAAAGAGTTTTATCAACAACTCCTCTTTTAAAACCTTGTGATATGAGGAAAGTTGTAAGTCTTTCATACCATTGCCTAGGAGCTTGTTTAAGACCATACAAAGCCTTTTTGAGTTTGTAAACATGATTAAGAAACTTAAGATCAACAAAGCCAGGTGGCTGTTCAAAAAACACATCTTCGTTTATGAAGTCATTTAGAAAAGCACTCTTAACATCCATTTGATAGAGTTTGAAGCCTTTAAGACATACAAATGCAAGCAACAATCTGATAGCTTCTAACCTAGCCACTGGTGCATAAGTTTCATCATAATCTATGCCTTCTTCCTGATGATATCCTTTGGCTACTAATCTAGCTTTATTTCTGGTTATAATTCCATTTTCATCAAGTTTGTTTTTAAAAACCCATTTTGTTCCTTTAACATTCATTTCACTGTTTCTAGGTACTAGATGCCAAACATTATTTCTAACAAACTGATTTAACTCTTCAAGCATAGCAGTAATCCAATTATTATCAAGCAATGCATCATTAATACTTTTAGGTTCAATTTGTGATACAAATGCCATGTGAATGCAAAAATCAGTTAAAGAGTTTCGAGTTGTAACTCCCTTTTCAACATTTCCAATGATGTTATCCAGAGATAATCCTTTTTGAGTCCTCCATGATTTAGATAAGGCATTGTCTGTTGCAGAGTAGTTTACTGATTCAGAGTTATAGTCGACTGGTTCATCTTGTCTCGTCAAGCATCAACGATTTTTCTCGCATAGTTTTCATTTTTTCTGATTTTTCGGACTTTTCATCATCCGAACCTCGCAAGGGAATTACCTTTTCTCTCTTTTTGACATAAGAACTCATCAAATACAACATGAATAGATTCTTCTACAGTTAAGTTCTTTTTGTTAAAAACACGATAGGCTTTGGTATTCATAGAATAACCTAAGAATATACCATCATCAACTTTTTCATCAAACTTCCCTAATGATGCTTTTCCATTGTTTAGTATGAAACACCTGCAACCAAATACTTTGAAGTATGCAATACTAGGAGTTCTACCATTCAAGAGTTCATATGGAGTTTTATCAAGAATTGGTCTAAGCAATACTCTATTAAGTACATAACAAGCTGTCGAAACTGCATTTGCCCAAAAGTATTTAGGAGGCTTGGATTCACTCAACATGGTTCTTGCACACTCTTGAAGTGTTCTATTCTTTCTTTCAACAACTCCATTTTGTTGTGGAGTTCTAGGAGCAGAAAAGTTGTGAGATATTCTATGTTTAGAGCAAAACTTTTCAAAATGCATGTTTTGAAATTCAGTTCCATGATCACTTCTTAAAGAAACAATGTTAAGATCTTTTTCATTTGAAATAATCTTTGCAAATTTCTTGAATGCATGGAATGTTTCATCTTTTGAAGAAAGAAATAATGTCCAAGTGAATCTTGAGAAATCATCAACAATGACAAGAACATGAGTTATTTCCAAGACTTACAGTTCTTGATGGACCAAATAAATCAAGATGCAATAGCTCAAGTGGTCTCCTTGTTGAGATGATGTTCTTTGACTCAAATGAGTTTCTTGACTGCTTTCCTTTTTGGAAAAATGCACATACTTTGTCCTTCACGAATTTGACATTTGGAAGGCCTCTAACAAGACTTTTGCAGCTGATTTTGTTTAATAACTGCATGTTGATGTGTCCACACCTTCTATGCCAAAGCCATCCTTCATCTTCTTTGGTCAACAAGCAAATGTTCTTGAGATTTGAGGGCTCAATGTCCAGCATGTATACATTGTTTGTTCTTCTTCCAATGTGCACAATATCTGCAGTTTTACAGTTGTATATAACACAAAATTCTGCATCAAAAGTGACTTTCATACCTTTGTCACATAGCTGACTTATACTTAGCAGATTGTGTTTTAGTCCTTCAACAAAAAGTACATCCTTTATCTGTGAAGAAGAGCAGTTTCCTATATCTCCAAAACCTTTGATTTTGCCCTTGCTGTTGTCTCCAAATGTAACAGAACCAGCTTCATATGCCTTGAAGTTTATCAGCTTTGATTTTTCACCTGTCATACGTTTAGAGCAACCACTATCTAGATACCATAAGGTTTTCTTTGTTCTATGACAAATCTGCAAAACAAAGTTAATTTAGAAAGTTAGGTCCCCAAAACAGGTTGGGTCCTTTGGAGTTAGGAACAACATATGATTTGGGTTTCCAATAGTATTCACCTCTTGAAATCCCAAAGTTCTTGATATAGCAATATCTAGATATATGTCCATGTTTCAAACAATAAGAACATTTTTTAAATCTGTTACTTGGATAAGATTTGTACTTAACAGCATGATAATGTTTTGTAGACTTTCCATAACCAAGACCATTTCCATTTGAATATCCAATTTGAGAATCTAGTAGTTGATTAAGTGTATTATGACCAATTTGAAACTTTGCTAAAGTTTTAATCAGATAACCAACTTTTTTTGAAGATTAATGCAGTTTTCACACTTTGCAGATTTGATTTTATCACTTTCAAATTTATTAGATTCTATCTGGTTCTCTAGTTCCAGGACTCTGTCTTTTAGTTGACTGTTTTCATCTTTCAGTCTGCTATTCTGGTCTTCCAGTTCCAGTAATTTGTTTTCTAGCCAGTCATTCAGTCCTTTTAGTCGATTATTTTGATGATCCATTTTTTTTGCTTCATCATGTAATTCTCTGAATGCATCAAACAAGGTGTCATAATTCTCACTGACATCAAAATCACAAATACTCACTTGGATGGATGTTTCTTCATTAGCTATAAGGCACATATTGGCTTGATTTTCAGATTCAGAATCTGAAATCTGAAGTTGATGATTTACTGGAATCACTTGCATCCCAGGCCATGTATGTTTTCTTGCCTTTCTTGAAATGCTGATTGCGTTTGTCTTTATCTCTTCTTTCATTTCTTTCTGGGCTTCTATCTTTTCTTTTATTCAAGAGAGGAAAATCTATCTTGACATGTCCTAGCTGCCTACATTTAAAGCAAGAGAAATTAGAGGAATTAAAATCAGATTTTCTGGTGTACCTCTTCTGATTTTCTTGAAATCTGACTTTTGGGTTATTCTTCCTCTTTAGGAACTTTCTAAACTTCTTAACCAGCATTGCAAATTTTGTACTTTCATCTTCTTTCTCTTCATCACTCTTTAGGCATTCCTTGGCTTTTAGTGCAAGTCTCTTGTTCTTTTTATCATAAGTCTCCAGTTGATCAAGCCTGCTTAACTCCAGCTCGTGTTCCCTCAGTTTTCCAAACAGAGTGGCAGTGTTCATGACAGTCAAATCCTTTGTTTTAATGATTGTTATGAGTTTCAGTTGCCAGCTTTTACTTAAGCATTTGAGAACCTTTATGTTGAGCTCTTCATCATCAAATTTCTTTCCCAAACCCAGCAGATGATTCACTATGTGTGTAAAGCGTTTCTACACGTCTTGGATGCTCTCTCCAGGTTGCATCCTAAACATCTCATACTCTTGGATAAGGGTGTGCTTTCTTGCTCTCTTTACCTCTGTTGTACCTTCATGGGTAACTTGTAGAATATCCCACATTTCTTTTGCTGTTGTTCATTGAGAGACCCTAAAAAACTCATCAAGATTTAGAGCAGATGTTAAAATGTTTTTGGACTTACTGTCAAACTGGGCTTTTTTGTTCTCAGCATCAGTCCACTATTCCCATGGTTTTTCAATCAGTTGTCCATCTTCAGCCTTCACTATTCGAATGAAAGGACCATTAATCACTGCATCCCAGACGCCTCTATCAACAGACTCGAAGAATATCTTCATTCTGGTTTTCCAAAAGGGGTAATTCGCTCCTACAAAGAGTGGAGGTCTGTTGGTAGATGCTCCTTCAGCAAAGGGTAGCTTATCACCCATGTTGGATCTTTCTTGGATCTTTCTTGAGTACCTTTTAATTACCTGCTCTTGATACCAATTGTTAGATGCAGAAGTATATCAAGAAGGGGGGTTGAATTGATATACAGATTTATTGAAAACTTTTTCGTATAAGATTTTTACTGATGCAGTACTGAGAAATAGTTGACTGATTAACACAAAATAGTAGGTTAGTTGTTAATGCAGAATTTAACAGATGATGAAGGATAAGAAAAGATAACACCAAGGATTATACTGGTTCGTTCTTTGTGCAAGAACTACATCCAGTTGGTGATCTGCAACTCCACAGATCTTAATCACTATCAGAAATGAATTCTTTACAACAAATCTTTCTTGAACACTACAAGAAACTCAAACAACCTATTCTAAACACTATAGAATATAACTTAACCCACTGACTCATACTGAGTCACTATGATCACCCCAATCACAGATAATAGGGTTCTAAAACCCTCTCACAAATCTCTACCTAGAGATTAAAGAATACAAAGAAAAGTGAAAATAAGATTCTTCCTGAAAAGCTGAAAGCTGTAACACAAATTCTACATAAATCCTTTTGCTCTGATTTGTATGCAACTCAGTATGTATTCTCTTGAATTCTTTCGCGCCTTGATTCGTCCTTGAGAGTTATATATATAGGCAAAGTTAAGAGCTATGGGTCGTGCTCTATTGAAAGCTTCAAAGGCGCGTTCTGCTGTTGTTTTCTGCATAAGGGGATCTGGAACAAAATAGTCGAATGAAGCAGTAAAGCAGTTAGCTATTTTCATTAAACTCATATTCCTGGTACATTAATGAAAATAGTCGACTAAGGCAACAGGATTAGCAGACTAATTGAAGATTAATAAAAACAACAGATTATTATATTTCAATTAGTTAACTATACAAAGATAATCTAACTTCTCCACTAAGCTGGTTAGTCAAGAACCATTAATCAAAGACCCAGCAACATTCTTAAAACATCATCAAAGCCTTTTAAACATCATCAGTTCCATGATCATCTTCTTAAAGAAACAATGTTAAGATCTTTTTCATTTGAAATAATCTTTGCAAATTTCTTGAATACATGGAATGTTTCATCTTCTGAAGAAAGAAATAATGTCCAAGTGAATCTTGAGAAATCATCAACAATGACAAGAACGTATGAGTTATTTCCAAGACTTACATTTCTTGATGGACCAAATAAATCAAGATGCAATAGCTCAAGTGGTCTCCTTGTTGAGATGATGTTCTTTGACTCAAATGAGTTTCTTGATTGCTTTCCTTTTTGGCAAAATGCACATACTTTGTCCTTCACGAATTTCATATTTGGAAGGCCTCTAACAACACTTTTGCAGCTGATTTTGTTTAATAACTGCATGTTGATGTGTCCACACCTTCTATGCCAAAGCTAGCCTTCATCTTTCTCAAGATTCACTGATTGAAGAATGAAGATTGTGTCTTAGGATTAGAGTGTCTTAGGATGTGTGGTAAGATGCATTTCAATTAATCTTGGACTTAATCTTGGGTTTTAAAATGTTTTGAAATGTTTTAAAAGGTTTTAAAATGTTTTCAAAGATATTAACTGGTTTTTAACTGATTAAAAATCTGGTTTCAATCAGTTAAACTGTTCTTCATTTTTAAAGCTTTGTTTTTGGCAAATTTTAGCTAGCTATTTTTCTAAATTTAAACCAGTTAAAATTCTGGAGCCTTTGTTAAGAAATTCAAGTTTTCTGGAATAGCTAGTTAAATCGTGTTTTCAACTGACTGTTTTCAAGTTTCAGAAAAAGGGTGCTCTCTAGAAAATTCCTTTTAATGAAAACAACCAGTTAAATCGTGTTTTCAACCGACTGTTTTCATCAGTAACAGTTTTAAATCACTGGAACAGCTTTGTTATAAATACTTTGATTTTCAAAGAACTGATTGACGAATCATTTTTGGAGAAACCCACTGTGCAAGAACGCTTTTCTAATACTCTAAATAAATTTGCGAATCTCTTCAAGAAGTCCAAGATCAAATTGAATAGAGATTCTTACAAAGATTTTGTACTCTATTTTTTCATTGCTACGTGCTCTGTTTTTCAGTCTAGGACTGATTTTCCAGGTCATTTCAATCCAATCTCTTGTGTAATTGTTAGCTGCGTTTGTGTATTTTAATCAGGGTGATTAAGGTGTTCTTGTAATAGGGTTTTACAAGAGTTTACAGGTCTTGTAGGGTTCAAGATCAGGTGCAGTTTTTCTGATTTTTGTTTTTTGTGTAGTGTTCATGTAAAAACTGATTTTTAGTGAATTGATTGGATTTGAGTGTTTAGGAAACTGGATGTAGCCTTTGTTGAAAGGTAAACCAGTATAAATCTTCTGTGTTGATCTTCTTTCCCTACTCTTTTAAATTCTGTAATTGATATTTGATTTGTTAATTGAATTGGATATATGATACATTGATAAACAGCATTTCAAGAACCTATAAAGAATTGGTTATTCACCTTCATTCTGAATCTGGTTTTTATAAATTGGCCTTGAATTTTGAAAATCTTTAAGAGTTTAATTCACCCCCCCTCTTAAACTCAGCCATTTATTCCAACAATTGGTATCAAGAGCTGGTTCTTGAAAAATATTCAAGTTTTCTGAAAATTTCAAAACATGGCTGAAGGAAAATTGCCTTTTGCAGAGGGTGCTTCTATAAATAGGCCACCAATGTTTTCAGGGGTAAATTATCCATTTTGGAAAGTAAGAATGAAGATTTTCATTGAATCAATTGATATAGGTATTTGGAATGCTATAATCAATGCACTGTATATCCCTAAAGAAGAGAAACCTTGGGAAAGTTTAAATGTTGATGAACAAAAGAAAGTGCAATATGATTGTAAAGAAAAGAACATCATAACATCTGCACTTAATCTTGATGAATTCTTTTGTGTTTCACAGTGTTCCAATGCCAAAGAAATGTGGGAAGTATTGGAGGTAACACATGAAGGAACTGTTGATGTAAAAAGAGCTAGGAAGCACACTTTAATCCAAGAATATGAGATGTTTAGGATGCTGCCAAGAGAAACTATTTTAGATGTGCGAAAAATATTTACACACATTGTAAATCGTCTAATAGGTCTTGGAAAAGTGTTTGAGAAAGAGGAGCTGAACATAAAAGTGCTGAAATGTTTGAATAGGAGTTGGCAACCCAAAGTAACAGCAATTTCTGAATCTAAGGACCTAACAACAATGAGTGTTGCTGCACTTTTTGGAAAGCTAAGGGAGCATGAACTTGAGCTGAATAGACTTGCTGAACAAGAAGAAAGTGACAAGAAAAAGAAGGGGCTGGCCTTGAAGACTACGGTTCACAAGGAGGAGAATAGTGATGATGAAATACATGAAGAAAGTGATGCAGAAAATCTGAACCTCTTAATGAGAAAGTTCAACAAGTTCTTGAAATACAAGAAAAAAGGTTACAAAAACAAGAGGTACAATAAAAAATCTGATTTGGTTTCTTCTAACTTTACTTGTTTTGGTTGTTGAAAACAGGGACATATTAAGGTTGAATGTCCATATTCAGAAAACAAAGAAAAGAATGGAGAAAAGAAATATGAAAAATCATCCAAAACCAAGAAGGCGTATATAGCATGGGATGAGAATGATGTCTACTCTAGTGATTCTTCAAGTGAAGATGAAAAGGCCAATCTTTGTCTTATGGCTGATTGTGATTCAACAAGTAGTGTAAGTTCCTCAACAAATGGTCTTCATTATGATCAGCTGCTGCAAAATTTTATGGAATTGCATGAAGAAGCTAATAAAGTTGCTTGTTCAAACAATAAGCTTAAAGGTATGAATAATTGGTTAGAGAACAAGGTGAAAGAGCTAGAGAAAGAGCTGGAAAATTCAAAAACTGATTTTGAGAATATTGAAATGATTTATAAAGCTTCAAATTGCAATTGTGATCATGCTGAAAAGGTTTGCAAAAACTGCAGAATTTTGGAAAATAAAATTGAGTATTTGAACAAAGCTTTAGCTAGATTCACCATGGGAAGAGCCAATTTGGATACCCTCTTAGGCTTTCAAAATTGTATAACAAATAGGGCTGGACTTGGATTTACAAATGGTTTTCGAAAGAAACAAAAGTCTTATAGAAATTTCTTTTCATATGGAAAACCATTCAGCACTTTATTCATTACATGTTTTTATTGTATGAACAAGGGACATACTTCAAAATCTTGCAAAATCAGAAAATTTGGTGTCCCTAGTGGTCAATATATTTGGAAGCCAAAGAGTGATAGAAAGGTGATTAACTTTGTTGGACCCAAATTGATGTGGGTACCAAATTCTCTCTATTGATTGTGTTTTGTAGGTGTTCTTGAAGGCCAAAGAATCATTGTGGCATCTAGACAGTGGCTGGCTGTTCAAGACATATGTGTGGTGACAAAAGGAAGTTTGTCAAACTCACCTTGAAAAATGGAGGCTTTGTCACATATGGAGATAATAACAAAGGAAAAATACTTAGAAGTGGTGATGTTGGTAACATTTCTTCAATCCTTATTGAAAATGTGTTATATGTTGAAGGTTTGAAGCATAATCTCCTAAGTATTAGCCAATTATGTGATAAAGGTTTTAGAATTACTTTTGAAACAAATCATTGCAAAGTCATTGAGAAAAATTCTAAAAAAACTGCATGCTACATAATAAATAGGGTTTTGATAAGACCTATTTTGAAGAAAACCCCTTATGAATTGTATAAAGGGAGAAAACCCAACATAACACATCTTAAAGTGTTTGGCTGCAAGTGTTTTGTATTAAATTTGATGCATTGTTTTTAGGTTATTCTTCACTTAGCAAAGCATATAGGATTTATAACAAAAGACTAGCTATTATTGAGGAATCAATTCATGTTGTTTTTTATGAGACTAATGTGCAAAATGAAGGTGCAGTAAGTGGTGCAGGTGCAGGAGAAGAGAATCTAATTGAAGGTGTATCAACTGAACATGTAGAAACTAATAAAGCTGCTGCAGACAGAATTTTAGCTGGTGAAAAGCAGAAAGAACTGACTGAAATCCTAGCACCAGAACTGAAATCTGCAGAAAATAATCTACCTAAAGAATGGAGGGTGCCTTGTGAGCTATCCATTGAAAATGTTATAGGTGATGTTCAGCAAGGTGTTTCTACTAGAAGATCTATGCATGATAAATGTTTAATTGCTGCATTTGTTTCCCAAGTTGAACCTAAGTGTGTTGATGATGCATTACTTGATGAAAATTGGATTCTAGCTATGCAAGATGAACTGAATCAATTTAAAAGGAATGAGGTTTGGGAACTAGTCCCTTGCACACCTAAAATGAATATAATTGGTACAAAATGGGTGTTTAAAAATAAAATGAATGATCAAGGAATAATAACTCGAAATAAAGCTAGGCTTGTGGCTAAAGGATACAACCAAGAGGAGGGAATAGATTATGAAGAAACATATGCTCCTGTTGCAAGACTAGAGGCTGTTAGGTTATTGCTTGCTTTCTCATGCATGATTGGATTCAAACTTCATCAAATGGATGTGAAAAGTGCATTTTTAAATGGTTATATAAATGAAGAAATTTATGTTTCACAACCATATGGATTTGTTGATCATAAGTTTCCTAACCATGTATATAAGCTCAAAAGGGCTCTTTATGGACTCAAGAAAGCTCCAAGACAATGGTATGAAAGGTTGAGTAACTTTCTTATCTCTCAAAACTTTGAAAGGGGCCAAGTTGATAAAACTTTGTTCATTAGGAAGTCTTTGGACAACATAATACTTGTGCAGGTTTATGTGGATGATATAATCTTTGGATCCACTAATGAGAAGCTTTGTGAAGAATTTGTGGCAGCTATGCAGGGGGAGTTTGAAATGTCAATGATGGGTGATCTAAACTTCTTCTTAGGCTTACAAGTCAAGCAAATGGATCATGGAACATTCCTTAATCAATCAAAATATTGCAAAGAGCTGTTAAAGAAGTATGAGATGGATAGCTGCAAAGAATCAAGCACTCCTATGGCTACCAGCAGCTACCTTGATGCTGATGAAAGTGGTAAACCATTTGATTCCACTAAATATAGAGGTTTGATAGGTTCTCTTTTTGTACCTAACTGCTAGTAGGCCAGATATAATGTTTAGTGTATGCATGTGTGCTAGATTTCAGTCCAATCCTAAAGAATCACACTTTGCAATTGTTAAAAGAATCCTAAAATATCTAAAAGGAACTATTAATGTTGGTTTGTGGTATCCAAAAGGTGCATCATTTAATCTAGTAGGCTATTCAGATGATGATTTTGCTGGCTGTAAATTGGATAGGAAAAGCACTAGTGGAACTTGTCATCTATTAGGAAGTAGTCTAGTATCATGGCATAGCAAAAAACAAGCTAGTGTGGCTTTGTCTACTGCTAAAGCTGAGTATGTTGCAGCTGGGAGCTGTTGTGCTCAAACCTTGTGGTTAAAGCAACAGCTTTTTGATTATGGTTTGAAACTAGATCACATTCCTATTAGGTGTGACAATACAAGTGCTATCAATTTAACCAAAAATCCTATTTTGCACTCTAGAACAAAGCATATAGAAATAAGAAACCATTTCATTAGGGATCATGTTCAAAAAGGGGACTGCATAATTGAATTTGTTGATTCACATAACCAACTTGCTGATATTTTTACCAAACCACTCCCTAAAGATAGATTTTTTCAATTGAGAAATGAATTGGGTGTTCTTGATATCTCAAATGTGACATAATTCATGTGTGTGGTTCATTCTTGCTGTTATACATGTTGGTTTGTGTGTTTAAGTGTTTAATTCTGTATATTTGTTGATTAGTTGCAGTTAGATTTGCATCTTATATGATATTAGTGAAATCTGCAATGATATTCAGGTTTTTAGTTAGTTGTTTCGTGTTTTTAATCAGTTGTTTTGCTTAATTTGGGGTTGTAGTAGAGCTGCAGTGATTTCAGTTTCTGTTTTAACCAGTTAATTGTCGATTTAGTCAGTTAAATTCATTAATCAGTATTAAATCTATATTAGGATATCTATTTTAATCAGCTATTTCTCACAAATCAACTGACTGAAATTGTCTGGAACAATGTAAAATTTAAAACCAGAATGAATTAACTGTTAAACTGCATTGATTTACATTCAATTGGTGCATTTAAGTTGATTAATTGAGAATTGTGCATCTGTTACATGATAAATAAAGCTGGTTAAAGAATCTTGACTCCTGTTTTGTCATGTAGTGCTTTTGCTTTGCTTTTAACTGGTTTCTCTCTCCAAATTCAAATTTCATTCAACTAACTGAATGCATTGGTCAAGCCAAAACCTGCTACATTTCTCTGCCCCATATATTCCATTTGATTGCTTGTTTGACTGCATAATGTATTGAATTTGTTTTAAAATCTAAAAATCTAAGTTTTAAATACATATGTTGGACTGCATTTGTCATGCGCATTGCCTGTGTTTTCTGCATTTTTTTTCCTTGTCTGCAATGGCCTCTTCAAGCAATCCAAGGAAGAAATCCAAAACTGCTGGGTCATCTAAACACAAAGAACCTAAAATTCCAGCACCTCCTTCTTATAGACATGGGTCTATTGAAGCATGGTTCGATGGTGATGAAGAGAGGATTGAAAAGTTTCAATCTCACATCATTAAAAAGACTGTAAACCCACCAAAAGTTCTTAGCTTTCAGTGGCTGGAAGATGAAGGGATGTCTGACATTAAAGCTATGGTGCAGCATCAAGACCTGCAGAAATTTTTGGAGCTGAATGGGTTCATATACCCTGATTTAGTGAAGGTGTTTTATACAAATCTCAAGCATGATGGGTCTGTTCTCACTTCTAAAGTGAAAGGAAAGGAAATCACTGTAAACAACTCTATTTGGAGAAGAGTGGGTGGCTTCAAAACTGATGGAATAGTTGTAAGTAGGGGTTTGTGTGGCTCCTTGGAAGACTTCAACAAAGTCCAAACCTACAGGGAATGCTTAAGGGATCCTCAAGGGTCTGTTAGGGGGTTTCATGTTGGCGGATTAACCTTGACAGCAAGGGTCCTCACCTTCATTATCACGTGGATGATCACTCCAAGAGGAAGCAATCATGCTACATTAAATGAAGGTGATCTTCTTCTGATTTTTTGCTTAATGAGATCTGTCAAAATTAACTGGATTCATATAATCAAGGATCACATGATGAAGTCCAAAAGGTTGACTGATTACCGCCTTCCATATGCTTTGATTATCTCAAAATTCCTTGAGTATTTTGGTGTGGATATAAGAGGTGAAAAGAAACTCAACATAGGAGATCCCATCAGTTGGACAATAGCTTTCTCTTCAAGTTTGGTTTTACTAAAAGCAATGGTGCATGGACTGCTGGACAAGATGCTGGAAATGCAGGCACAAGTGCTGCTGGAGCTGCTGCTGCTGATGCTGGAAATACTGATGCTGATGCAGAAGGGTACTCAATGATGGGAGATATTGTTCCCTATGTCCCTCCAGTTGACCCTGGCACTCCTCTATCCTTGTTTGAGCAAACTGTACTGCAAAGTTTTGATTCAATTCAATCTCATCAAGCATACCATCACTCATACTGCATGAATCATTTTGGGCATATTGATCAAAGCATAGAAGACCTGCATGCCCAACTAGCACAGATTCATATGGGTTATAATACTACTGCTGGTGATGATGATGGAGAGGATGATAACTAGTTTGCTACTGTTGTTACTGAGATGCTAATGCTGCTATGGTGCTTCTGTTGATGGTGAAAAATCCTACTGCTGCAAGCTCAATCTACAAGCTGCTGTTTTTTGCTTTTTGTTTCTGTTTATTTGGGTGCTGTTAGTTGTGTGTTGTTGCTGGTTTTATTTGGGTCAAATTCCCATGTATCTTGAACAATTTTATTTTACTGCATATGCTATGGTATTTTTATTGTTTTATTTGATGATTCCAAAGGGGGAGAAAGTAGTGAATGCATTGAAGGCACATCATGAAGCACAGGTGAAAGGGGGAGAATCTGTGAAAGGGAGAAAAAGAGAATACTGCTGAGCTTTCCTGCTGCTGTTGCTGCTCTAATACTATTTCTACTGTCTATGCTTCTATTTTGCTGCTGTATTTTCGTATTTGTTGTTTATTTGTAGGACTCCTACATTCTTCAAAGAAAATGAAAGCATCAAGTGGTTTTCATCATCAAATAGGGGGAGTTTGTTGGACTTCAAGACTTGGTTTCAAGTGGATTTGATGTCTCCAACCACCTTTGATGATGAAGATGATGGTGCTTGAAGAATAAAGATTGTGTCTTAGGATTAGAGTGTCTTAGGATGTGTGGTAAGATGCATTTCAATTAATCTTGGACTTAATCTTGGGTTTTAAAATGTTTTGAAATGTTTTAAAAGGTTTTAAAATGTTTTCAAAGGTATTATCTGGTTTTTAACTGATTCAAAATCTGGTTTCAATCAGTTAAACTGTTCTTCATTTTTAAAGCTTTGTTTTTGGAAAATTTTAGCTAGCTGTTTTTCTGAATTTAAACCAGTTGAAATTCTGGAGCCTTTGTTAAGAAATTCCAGTTTTCTGGAATAGCCAGTTAAATCGTGTTTTCAACTGACTGTTTTCAAGTTTCAGAAAAATGGTGCTTTCTGGAAAATTCCTTTTAATGAAAACAACCAGTTAAATCGTGTTTTCAACCGACTGTTTTCATCAGTAACAGTTTTAAATCACTGGAACAACTTTGTTATAAATACTTTGATTTTCAAAGAACTGATTGACGAATCATTTTTGGAGAAACCCACTGTGCAAGAACGCTTTTCTAATACTCTAAATCAATTTGCGAATCTCTCCAAGAAGTCCAAGATCAAATTGAATAGAGATTCTTACAAAGATTTCGTACTCTGTTTTTTCATTACTGCGTGCTCTATTTTTCAGTCTAGGACTAATTTTCCAGGTCATTTCAATCCAATATCTTGTGTAATTGTTAGCTGCGTTTGTGTATCTTAATCAAGGTGATTAAGGTGTTCTTGTAATAGGGTTTTACAAGAGTTTACAGGTCTTGTAGGGTTCAAGATCAGGTGCAGTTTTTCTGATTTTCGGTTTTCATGTAGTGTTCATGTAAAAACTGATTTTTAGTGAATTGATTGGATTTGAGTGTTTAGGAAACTGGATGTAGCCTTTGTTGAAAGGTGAACCAGTATAAATCTTCTGTGTTGATCTTCTTTCCCTACTCTTTTAAATAATGTAATTGATATTTGATTTGTTAATTGAATTGGATATATGATACATTGATAAACAACATTTCAAGAACCTATAAAGAACTGGTTTTTCACCTTCATTCTGAATCTGGTTTTTATAAATTGGCCTTGAATTTCGAAAATCTTTAAGAGTTTAATTCACCCCCCCTCTTAAACTCAGCCATTTATTCCAACATACAGGGCTTAACTTCTATTTAGAATTGGCCAACAATTTTTGTAAGCAGAATGATATAGCAATTCATTAGATGAAACTTGAGACTATTATGCAAAATGTGTTGAAACAAGAGGCTCTAGAAGGGGGAGTTCGAATAGCGCCTTAGATTCTTTTTAAAGAACAAACTAGACTATCTATGGGATAATATGATAGACTAGACCGTCTATCGGATAATATGATAGAGTAGACCGTCTAACATTGGAAGAGTCAACACAAGATCTTTATATTGGTTCACCCAAAACTCATGAACTATGTCGAGTTCTTCCTTAAGAATTCTTCTTAAGAGGTTTCATTAATCAAACAAATTATTACAATGAGTACAAAAACGACTCTTGGTTATCACGAGTACACAAACCACTCCTAGTTATACCAGTCTTAACCTCCCCTTGAGATTAAGACCTTAGGAAAAAATAAAATGATTCTCTCTTATAATAGATGAGAGTACAATTTAGCTCACTGGGTATCGCTCAAAGTATTTCAAAAAATTTTGCACACACCCACTTATATAACTATTAGATGCTTTGTTGACAAACTATGACAACTCGTATGCTTTAATCGTATTTCCTCTTGTTCTTGTCTTCAGCTTCTAATCTTCAAGTCTTCCTATAACTTTCACAATTTTGAACATTACTTAAAGCTTTAATTTGCATTTCAATTCCTCCTTGATTTTCTCTTTACAATCTCCTAGATGATATAAGATATGTTCTTATGTAGTAGAATCTGCATTCTTAGAGCCGTTAGATGGTTGATTAGGAAAGGACTTATGATTTTGAAACTCGTTGACCAATTCCTAAAAGGAAGCGATTCAAACAAATACAAACAGTATCACAGATAGAGTTCACGTTGTATCGTCTGTTTCCTTATTCGTTCTTTGATTTGAATGTTAAACATTAATTTCCAATACTTTCATAATTCGTAATCATCTTAAACTTGATTTTGTTCCAATTAACTTTATATTGATTTCGAATAGAAAATCTGAATGTGATTCACTATGTTTATTTTAGATTAAGTGACATAGATGTTATTGATTTCTTCGGGAGTATGCCACGTATAGCTACAGGTAAGAGTTGTTGCATCAAAACGTGACAGTCATGTGACTTTAACCCAACTAGTTTAAGATCTTTCATTGACACAAGACTCTTAATATTTGAAGAGTATCCTTGTGGAACTTTAATACTCGGAAGGCATCGAGAAAGACTAGTCTTCTCTTTTTTGGACAAAGTGTGACATGCTGGTGGAAGATATGTTCTCTTGCCTTCAGATCTTGGATGCAATTCCGGACGTATTCCCAATTCACAAAGATCTTGACGAGTATTCACTCCATCCTTTGTCTTACCTTTGATGTTCAAAAGTGTGCCAATTAGACTATCACATACATTCTTCTCAACATGCATCACATCAATACAATGACGTACATCTAGATGACACCAATATGGAAGTTCAAAAAAAATTGATCTCTTCTTCCACTTGCTTCTATCAGTTGATTTCTTTTGGGTCTTTCCAAATTCAACATTTATGTTTTTCACTCGATCATAAACTTCCTCACCGTTAACTGGTGACTTAGCAATTTCATCCTCCCGACAACCGTTAAAAGCTTTCTTCAATCTTCGGTATGGGTGGTTAATTGGAAGGAATTTTTTGTGTTTATTATAAATTGTCTTCTTCCCATGTTTCAATTGCAGATAACATGTATCTTCTTGACAAATAGGACACGCATGATGACCCTTGACACTGTACCCACTCAAGTTACCATATGCTGGAAAGTCATTTATGGTACAAAATATCATTGCATGTAACTTGAAATTCTCCTGTCGATACGCATCAAACACCTCTACTCCTTCCTCCCACAACAATCTTAAGTCATCTATCAAAGGACTTAAATAAACATCTATGTCATTTCCTAGCTGTCTTGGACCTACAATCATCATAGATAGCATAACATATTTCCGCTTCAAGCACAACCAATGTGGAAGATTGTAGATCACCAACAAAACTGGCCATGAACTGTGGTTAGTGCTTAAGTTACCAAAAGGATTCATTCCATCTGTAGCTAGTCCAAGTCTAAGGTTTCTTTGCAACTGAATGCCATGTGAGATTTTTTGAATCTTCTTCATTAGCAAACAATCGCTTAAACCTTGGAATTATTGGAAGATACCATATAATCTTTGCAGGAGGACCCTTTTTATCACTATCTTCACCAAAATCATCACCATCACCATCCTTGACTTTGTAACGTGATACACCACATTTTGGACACTTGTGAAGAGATTCAAACTCTTTTCTGTATAAAATACAATCATTAGGACAAATGTGTATCTTTTTATATTCTAAACCCATTGGACAAAGTATCTTCTTTGCTTCATACATACGGTTAGGCAATGCGTTTTCATCTGGAAGCATCTCTTTCAAAAGTTCTAACAATTCATTGAAACTTTTATCACTCCAACCAAACTTTGCCTTCAAATTCACCAATCTTAATACAGAAGACAATCGTGTGAAAGTTGTACATCCAGGATACAAAGCCGTCTCTGAATCAGTCTTCAATTTATCATATACAGGTGCATGTGCTTGAAGAAAGCTCTCCTGACCCACATCACGAAGCATATCCTCTATTCGATCTTCCATACTGACATCCTCCTCCTCCTCCACAGTTTGTGATACTACCGAAATATCAATAAGTTCACCGTGCCATGTCCATGTAGTATAATTTTTCATGATCCCCTCACAGATTAGATGTTCTCGTATTATATCTACGGTTTGAACTCTTCCATTAACACACTTAACACAGGGACAATAACATTTTCCATTCATCTTTAGACCATTTCGTTCAGCAAAACTCAAAAATTGTTCAACTCCATTCTCATACTCTTCTGATATACGACTTGCATTCATCCAACTTCGATTCATTTTCGGATTTTAGACTACAATTAAGAGTTAATAAAAAACTTATCGGTCATCAATGAATTTAATATCATTGATTACTACAATCAAAATTATCAGCAGAGTTTGCTATAACATTATTTAGTAGAGTTTGCTCTATAAGAGAGACAAACTCATTCTAACGAAATTTCAGCAGAGTTTCCTCTGTTATTTGACTAATCCAAATTTTTATACAAAATCAAATACATAAACAACATCAAATAAAGCCCCATGGGCACAACCAGATCATCAGAACAATCATCTACAGGCATTTAATAACCTTATCATACAAACACTATAACATTATTTAGTACAGTTTACTAGAGACAAACTCATTCTAACGAAATTTCGGCAGAGTTTCCTCTGTTATTTGACTAAATCCAAATTTTTACACAACATCAAATACATAAACAATATCAAATAAAGCCCCATGGGCACAGCCAGATCATCAAAACAATCATCTACAGGCATTTCAATAACCTAATCATACAAACACTATCTACAAAACAAAAAACAATAAAAACAATAAAAAACCCACTAACCTGGCGGCGGCAGCGGCGGCGAAGGCTGAGGCAAGTCACAAGGAGGAACGCAGGCAGCACCAGCGACACCCAAGGAGGAAAGTGCGGTGGCAGCGGCGCTTCGCGGATTCGCAGCGGCGGCGGCAGGGGCGCTTCACGGTGGCGGCAGGGGCGCTTCACGGCGGCGGCGGCAGGGACCGTCTTCGGGAAGGAAGGGCGTTCGCGGCGGCGGCAGGGAAAACGTAGAACGGAGATCGCGAGCTGGAGGTCGAAGAACGCAGAACGAAAAGTGAGGAAGGAAAGGGGGGAATAGGTTATAAAGGGTATTCTACGTCGGTTGTAACCTATAACCGACGTAGAATGTCGAGTTCAAAACATTCTACGTCAGTTCACATATATAACCAACGTAGAATGATCAACTTACACGTTCTACGTCGTTTGTAGTTAAACCGACGTAAAATGGCGACGTTAATTGCTAATTTTGTAGTAGTGATACCTATTATAGCTAGTCAACTGCACACAACAACTTTGTTAGATTATAAAGTATATATAATACATTGTTTTTGTTATCGTTAAAACATCTTGTATCAAAAGACCCTGAGGTGCTAGACCATCTAGCATGTCACAACACCATTAGACTGTCTAGGGGTGCTAGACCATCTAGCATGTCACAACACCATTAGACTGTCTAGGGGTGCTAGACCATCTAGGGGTACTAGATCTTCTAGTGCTCCAACAATCTCTCCATTTTTTATGATGACAAAAACTAATGTTTAAAAACATGTAAGCTCATAAGGGAAAGAAACGATGCAGTATAATGCAGTACATAAGCGATGAATACATCAGGAAACTAATGCAGACGATTACATAACATGTTTCTATATCTAATTTCTCCTCCATTTTTGACAAAATAAAAAGGGTTCATGGAAGAATTCATCATTGCTACGAGGGTGGATAGTCAGACAGTGTTTGGCTGGTGGTAGGTGTGATCTTGGCAAGTAGCTGAGAAAGATTCTCTTGAATCTGAGTAGCTAGTTGGTCAAACCTCCGGTTCTGGCATTCTCCGAGGGTGTGAAGGTTAGCTTGATAGGCCAACCTCTCCTCATGTAGAGTGTCTTGTATGATGGCCTGAACTTGTGATACAAAGTCTGGTGTGATGATGTTCAACGGTTGTGGGTTAGGTTGTGAAGGGACAAGGGAAAGGTTGTCTTGTGAGCTTTCTAGGTTATCAGAGTGAAGAATAGAAGGTTGTGTGGAAGGCGAAGATGGTGAAGAGGGAGATGGTAGGTCTAGAGGTGTTTTCATCTCTTTGAATGTTCTATTTAAGAATATCCACGGCTTTTCAGGTAGAGTGTTGGGTTGGGTATGAGCTATTTGTAGAGGGCGAGGGTGAGGATTTCAAGAAATTATAGTCGTTGGGGGTTGCAGCTCGGATTTGACATTTTCGAAAAACACATTTTTAAAATGCCACGTATGTTTAGACTGTCTAATACAAGCAAGCATGGATTGTCTAGCAGAAGTAGAACATAGTATGCATGGCATGATGAACTATCTAATGCGTTAAACATGTTATCCTTATATATCATCTAATGCATGGAACATAGTTAGATTGTCGAATGCATGGTCACTTAGATCGTCTAATGTATGAACATGTGAAGACCATCTAATGCATGATACATATGCATGTTCTAATGCTTGGCATACATTGATTAATCACCTATTCCACAAAATTCATGCCCGAAAGCTTTCACATATGATTAAATCTCTCTTCTATGAGAGGTTTTGTAAAGATATAAAAAAGTTGATTGTCTGTGTGTACAAATTGTAAATCCATAGTTCCCTTTTGCACATGATCTCTTATAAAATGATGTTTAATTTCAATATGCTTAGCCCTAGAATGCAATATAGGATTCCTAGAAAGATTAATGACAACACTGTTATCACATAAGATAGGAATGTTACTCTTGTAGACGTTGTAGTCTTCTAGCTGGTTCTTGATCCATAGAATATGGGAGCAGCAACTAGCAGTTGATATGTACTTCGCTTTAGCTGTTGAGAGTGTGATTGTTCCTTGCTTCTTGTTGGTCCAAGATATGAGGTTTCCACCAATGAAGTGAATCCTCCAAAGGTGCTCTTCCTCTCTACCTTGTTTCCAGTGTAATCTGCATCATAGAATCCCTGTAAATAATATAACTTTCTCTTCCTTTAAAGCATAGACCAAGGTTAACAGTGCCCTTTAGGTATTGAAAAATCCTTTTAACATCAGTTAAATGAATTTCTCATGGATCAACCTGAAAATGTGCACATAAGAAGACACTAAACATGATATCTGGCTTAGATGTTGTGACATACAAGAGAGAACCAATCATCTACTGAAACTTCGTGATGTCCACTGGTCCTGATTCCTCTTCGAGACCCAAGGACATGTTTGGATGCATTGGTGTGCTTGTCTCTCTTGTGTCATCTAGCTGAAACTTCTTCAATAGCTCTTTTATGTACTTCGTCTGATGGATGTACATCAGACCGTAAATCTGCTTTATCTGCAAACCTATAAAGAACTGAAGCCCTTCCATCACGCTCATCTCAAATTCTTTTTGCATGAGCTTGGAGAAATCCTTGCATAGAAGCTCGTTAGTTGCATCAAATATTATATCATCCATATAAATTTGCACAATTATATAATTCTTAGAGTAATCTTTGGGAAACAGAGCAGTGTCTACCTTTCCTTTGGAAAAACCATTTTCTACAAAAAAGGAGCATAGAAGCTCATACCAAGCTCGTGGTGCTTGTTTTGATCAATAGAAAGCACTGTTTACTTTGAAAACGTGATTTGGAAAGGTGACACTCTCAAACCCAAGGGGTTATTTGTTAAATAAAGATGGCAGCGTAAAAGCCAAGAGGGGGGTGAATTGGATTTTTAATATAATTTTCCCTTTTAAATAAATTTCCAGATTTTGAAATTCTTTCAAAAACTCGGATACGGATTTTTCTTAATCTTTGATTAATGCAGTTTGAGTTTGCAATTGTTAATATGATCCACAATAAAAAAGAGAAAGGGAAAGAGAAAGAACACAGAGATTTATACTGGTTCAGATTAAGCCAATCGTACGTCCAGTTCCCAACCACCACAAACGCGTGATGATCACCCCACTATCTTTAATTGAAATTACAAACACAAATTCATACAATAACAAATAAAGATAAAGGAACACCTCCTTAGACACACTAAGGATGAAACACCTCCCCAGACACACTGAGGATGAAACCCACCTCTCTTAACACACAAGAGATGAACACACCTCCCTTAGAACAGATCCAAGGGATGAATTTACCCGTTTATAAAAACAGTAAAAGAATACACCTGATAATAGTGCTGGACAGAAAGCTTAAGCACAATGATCACCACTTCCAAAGACTTGATCAAACTGAAGAGAGCAGGAAAGCGGTTTTGAAAAGCTAAGGCACAGAAACACTTTGAATATTTTGTGTTTAATCAGATGTTTTTAACCTAAGACATTCTCTTTCATTTTATAATACGAAAATGCTCCAAAGTTTCCATTCTTAGGTTGATTTTGTATTGATTTCACAAAAACGACTCATTTAATCGATTATATTAAAAGCTTAATCGATTATATCATGTTTAAAAAATGGAAAACTAATTTCGTCTGATATAATTGATTAGATTAAGGCCATAATCGATTATATTAACCCAGAATCAATATAATAGATTATCAAAGACACTTAATCGATTATTTAGTTCGTTAAACATTTTTAATTCAAATTTTAAGTTAAATAATTGATTATCTACGTATCATAATCAATTAAAAGCGTAGAAAAACATTTTTGCAAGAAAACACCTTGCTCTCTTGTTTGGGAAGGTCTTGAATGGGATTTATGACTTACTCTTTTTATCCAACACCCAAAACAGAACCTTCTACTCTTGAAACTTCAGCCCTTGAGAAAATCTTCACCAATCTTCTCTCTTGAAAGCTTTGAATGCTCTTTATGCCTTTCCTTTTCTACCAAGCAGCCTTCCTTTGTGAGATGGCACAAGTCTTTAATGTTGATTGAATCACTCTAAATCTTCATCATCAAAACTTTAAGACTTCATTAAAATTCTGGAGAACTTCATAAACACTTGGTCTTGAAATATGCCAACAATCTCCCCCTTTTTGATGATGATAAAAAGAAACATAGAGACTTGTGATTGATATCCTGAAAATATTGAAAATAATGTATGGATATCTCCATCATAAAAATTAGTCCACAAAGGAAATAAAGTAGGCAGTCATATAGCATTTAATTTTCAATTTGAATTTTGAAAAAGAGATTTCAAGGAAATTAATGCATGGAAATTATTTCTAAAAGCTCCCCCTTAAACTTTGCTCTTAAATGTTTAAGCTATATAAGGTAAATATTTGAAATATTTCCTAATGCTCCCCCTGAAATTAATTTTCTTAAATACTAGAAAACTGGACATATTATCAATCAAAACAAATCTTTTTCTCCCCCTTTATTTTTATCATTTTCAAAAAGATTACATATTCAGAGATTATTACAGCAGAAGCAATTTAATACACAGAAAACATAGAGGGAAAAATAAAATACAGCAGCTGAAAAAATTAAAATTAAGCTAAGGAATAAGTGAACTTTTAGCCTATTCAGTTTCTTCACTATCCCCTTCATCTTCTTCATCTTCCTCATCATTTACAGCTGGCTGTTTGCCTCTTGAAGATCTTGCATTGTCTTCTTCTGGAGAGATGTCTTCAATCTGCAGCTTCCTTTCAACTCTATGAACTCTTCTATTGATCCTTGAGAGTCTATGGCAAAGGTCATCATAATGAGTTGTTTGGAGACTCATCATGGTGTCCATTCTTGAAAGAATATGGAATCCGGTTGAGGTTGAGGTTGAGGTGGTGGTTTTTCATCATCTTCTTCCATTGCAGCAGCTTCCTCTTCTCTTTGCCTAAACCTGTTTCCTTGTTCTATAAGGCCCATGTGCCTTAGAACATTCTTCCCAATTTTGCTGTTGCTAAGCAAAATTTGCTTGTTCTCCCCTTCAAGGTCTACACCCTTATATTCTAATATCTTTGAGATAAACACAACATAGGGTAAAGCAAAAGATGAAAGCCTAGTGGCTTTAAACATATTATCTAAAATAATGGAGGGTCAATCAATGCTAACATTATTAAGGAAGCCATACATTAAAAGAATGTCCTCCTTAGTAAGTTGGGCATGATTAGTGCCTCTAGCAACAAGAATCCAAACAATTACATAATGTAACATGCGTTCATTAAGCTTAACATTACCAACTTTATACAAGTTTTCCACTTGTAGATTTGGATCCTTGCAGAATTTTCTGAATTCCACCAATTTATTGAAATCCTCAAAGCCATAAGTGATGTTGATGTCTTGAGTGGATAATCCAGCTACATTGTTCCATACCTCTTCATCAAGGTAGATTCGCACACCCTTCACCTTGGTGCTAGGACTAGCTGTCCTTGAAGTCAGATTCATGTAAAAAACTCTGACCAAGTCTGGATAGAATGCTCCTTCCATCTCCACAAAATTTTGCAGTCCACTTGCCACTAAACACTCCTGAAAAGTGAAACCGTGAGTTCTGAAAAAATTGCAAGATAAAAATTTAGGAGTGAGGATCTTCCTGTCTTTCCAGTTGTTAACAAAGTCAATATGCATGTCCTCATCTAA